>JANAVB010022573.1:0-66814 GCA_029216955.1 Iris pallida | reverse complement strand
GTATTTCCAGAACAAGGGCGACGAAAGGTCGTCGCTATTCCGTCGAACTATATAATAATGCAAGATACTACATAGGAGGAAAGAGTTGGGAAGATTATGCAAAACCACGGCTTAAAAACTTATGACATGTTAGTCTTCCGACCCGCGGTAATGATATTCACATGAAGGGTCTTTGACAAGATGACATGTTGTGAAAAGATATATCCTTACAGTTCTCCTACGGCTGTTGAAAAAAACTCTGTACTTCCTCCGGGTCATGCCGCCGGCTGTGCTGCTTCCTCCTCCTCTTCCTGTCCATTTCTTCTCCCCCCTCTACACTTGAGCTGGATATCATATGTGGCTGAGAGAGTCAAATAAAAAGAAGGAAAGTAAGGAGGAGCAGATGGGTTCAGAGCCATGGTGGAGGAGAGGAGAAGGAAGATGCTTGATCAGAACGGATGGCTCAGAACACAAGCCAAGATTCATTCTAGCATACATTAGTGTGAATCATCTATGTTCTGTACATATGGTGTAGTATATGTTCTTATCGTATCAAGTATCTGAAGAACATAACAGAATCAAGATGAACTCACTAATGTAATACTAAAACATCATCTACTACTATATAAGATATAGTGATAGGTTGTCGTATCATCATTGTCGAGGGATGAGGGTCGGAGGATAGTCAACTTTATCTACGGCTTCATAGTTTCTGCCTCGCCAGTCGAATGGCTGCAGGGACTATGTCCTGATCACCATGTCGTACCGTAGACTAATGCAAATGGAGCTGGAAATATTCGTCGCTAACCGGTCACTAGTCCGTCGGTAACTGAGAATTTTTTGAAAAACAATTGCAGCACTTTTCTGTTCACAAAAATATATAAACCAAACCAATATATAATGCACACCAATTATCCAACAATCACATAGACCAAATATGCACATACGAATTTAATGCACACCAATTATCCAAGAATCATATAGACCAAACAAATTAATATAAAATAGACATCAATTATCCTGAAGAGCAACCTAATATCCGTCGTTATAATTCGATTTATCTTCAAGTGTGAGAACGGATGGCTCAGAACACAACCCAAGATTCATTCTAGCATACATTAGTATGAATCATCTATGTTCTGTACATATGGTGTAGTATATGTTCTTATCGTATCTAGTATGAAGAATGTAACAAAATCAAGATGAACTCACATAATGTAATACTAAGACATCATCTACTACTATAAATATATAGTGATAGGTTGTCGTATCATCATTGCGAGGGATGAGGGTCGGAGGACAGTCAACTTATCTACGGATACATAGTTTCTGCCTCGCCAGTCGAATGGCTGCAGGGACTATGTCCTGATACCATGTCGTACCGTAGATTAATACAAATGGAGCTGGAGCCAAAATATAGAAACTAAAATACAGAATCAAATCCCTGGGTTCGTCGAAAATACAAAACACATTCTAATTCATATGTATTTTAAGTGTGAGAACGGATGGCTCAGAACACAACCCAACCGGAGAGGATACTTGAGAGATCCATCTGAGTAGGACGTACTCTGAGAGATCACCTTTACAAGAATGATATCAGTAGTGGGATTGAGTGCTGGAGGAGATATTATCAGAGTATACGTCCTACTCAGATGGGTCTCTCACCGTTACTATTTTTTTCTGACAGCATGGTGGATGTACTACGTCAACAGATTCTTGCTCCGAGCCAAAACTTTGTCCCGGAGCTCAAGTGGACATCCTTAGTGTAGAGCTCGAGTGAGAGGTTCCTGACAGCATGGTGGTCTCCTTTGTCAAAGTATCCGTGCTTGTCCCACTACTGATATCATTCTTGTAAAGGTGATCTCCCAGACCCCGACGCCGATCATCGAAGCCGACACCGCCGAGAGAGAGAGAGAGAGAGGAGAGAAGAGAGAGAAGAGAGTGAATTTGGGGGGAATACGAAAAGTTCTCCCGCCGTTTCATTTAAAGTCTGGTACGTATAATTAGCGACGGACTAGCGACGTATAGAAACCGTCGTCCAGTAGTCGCCTTGTTTGATACTTGTCGACTGAGTATCCGTCGCTACGTTGTCGAAGAAATGTCCCCAATTCTCTACACAATTTCTGCCAAATAATCGACTGAGTAGCGACGACTCCGGTTCCGTCGCTATATCTCCGACTACCTAGCGACGGATATGCGACCTTTCCTCCCCTAAAATTAAAATAAAAAATGTAAAGGCGTGTGGTCTATAATCCGTCGGCGAGCTGCCACGAAGCCGTCGCTAACGCCGACTGAAAATTTCTGTCGCTAATTGTCCGTCGCTAATTTACTATATTTTGGTAGTGACTTCTGTGCGACGCCCCCGTCGCTTAGCCTGTAATCAGCCGTTATGGACCTACCTTGCGTGAGCGTAATATAGGCTCACACGGCATCACGCCTTAGCAAGGAAGATTGCTCCTACGGGAGCGGGACGTGACATAATGGTATCAGAGCACGGCTTTACGTCCTTGGACTTTCGATTGAATTCTTTAACTCTGATGTGTTGCTACTGTAAATCGATATCGTTCGTGCTCACTCTCAAATGTCCCATGGCATGTCTATACAATAAGTCTAAATATTTTGCAAAATTGTACAAAAAAATTTGGTTGAAAAAGTTCAAGTAAGAACGATTGGCTAAGTCGGGTAGGGCATATACACCAAGAATCGTGTCAACCTTAGCAAAGTCGAGTTCGGGATTCAAATTATGTCACGACAGTCAGTTAGACTCGATTGTGTATAAATGATGACTATCGATAGGGGTATCATTAGACGATGTTATCGTCAATGTGATATAGATGAGCATGCTTGGGCTCGAAAAAATCCGAAGTATGATTCGAAATTTGTTTCGAGGATTTGTTGAATGACTTCATCCCTGAGTGGAGTATGGGATAGCCTCGAGGATGTCGATCGATAGAGGATGTGGGGTGCCAATGAATCTATCAGCAAGCATCGCATGTATGCAAAGCCTTAGATCGAGTATCATTGTGTACGTTATAATCTTGAAGATTTCGATGAGTTTATTCGAACGGAATTATAATCGACGCACACGGAATTGGAATTTGCATTAAGCGCGAAATGCAAGTGATAAGAAAAGATAGATTGAATCAAGAAAAAGTTAAGGTATAACGAACAGCTAACTTGATCGGGAAAACGATATGAATCTTATGCAAAAAGTTAGCACGATTAGATAATAGCGTGCATGAAAAGTATTGATTTTGGAAGTTACAAAATGAAACTAAGATTGGAATTGATGTTGCTCATGACTCTAAGGATTGGAATTGATGTTGCTCGATGGTTTGAGTTGGCAAGGATTGAGGCAAATTGATGTAATTCGTTGTTCAATGACTTAAGATAGTCGGATGAATGTACGTGATTTTAGATTTGAACGAATTGAACATGTAATGGGTTTGGGAGATAATGATCGAACTTGATCTTGAATGTCGAGGAGATTATCCAGTTCGTACAATAACATCAGTCGTACGACTCGAAATTCGTTACAAATGAAGATCATCAGGTTACGTATATCATTGATGGTATTAAGGTGTATCAAAGATCGATATGCGATAACTCGTAGGTACTCTGGTTCGAGGAATAACGATCGTGCAAAATGTTATTGTTCCGATGGATGTTATGCTTGGGATTTTGTTAAAATGAATGTTGGATGAAAACGATCATGTTTTGATGGTTGCACCAATAACCATAATATCGACGTTCTTGTTTTGCGAGCACAACTCCAGCCTCACCCATACGACACGTCAGACTTGGGAATGATCGTTCCGCATGAGCACGGACATGGTGATTCATGTCGGGGAATGATACTCGGAAAATCAAGATGTGGCAATTTGGATTGCTTCGACTTGTGGTTTGAGGCGAAGGTGGATTCGAGGATCGATCGATCATGTGATTGATGATTGAGTAAGCTTGAGCATGGGACATCCAATCTGCGTATCGAGAATGAGTTAGTCTAGACTCAAAACAAGTGTTACGCTCCAATGAGAACGATTATTTTGCGGGAGCGTTGTATGGTGATTTCATGCCGACCATGGATAATCGGACTCGCGTGAGATTGGGGCATGACATATTGTTAAAATCAGACGACCTTGTGATCGGTTATGTAAATTAGGATAAATTATTTAAGGAATATAAAATAAGAATTATGGTTTAGCAACAAGTCGTGTCGTAGCGTGCTTGACTTGGGAGGAATAGATAGGCAGATTATATCGAATATGTTTAAAAGAGATAGACTATGCAAGTTTCTTGTTGGATAAACGATATTGATATATCGAGGAAATGGTTGAACATGAATCAGTGTAGGATAGATTTGCTGAATGACTCAAACCCCTTGGACTAAGTGATGTAAGTGCGAATAGAGTTATACGTATATGCTCGATGTTTAGAAATCTAAGTGATGCATCTTGGGTAGAAAACCCGTACTATCAACTTGGTTTGACCCTAGCATTGGGGTCAGTATTGGCATTATTGTTGGGGAACTATGATTCCAATCCTGATATTAACTTCATCCTTGAGAAACGGCCTAGCGAGTTAGGCGAGACGTCATGTTGCAAGAGTTAGCATTGGAATGATTGATCTTGAGGATTGGTATGGATGGATAGAACGATTCAAGAACATGAAAATACCCCTCACGAGATTCGGCTGACAAGCATGTATTTCAGGGACGCCTGAATATGTTCACGATCTGACTCTAGTGAGAAGACAAATTATTTATCACGGGGCTTAGCTGAAATACATGTATTTTAGGAACGCTTAGAATATGTGCACGATCCAACTAAGTGATACGTTGAATTCAAGTAGACTTGAGGAATAGAAAAGTATCGAGGATTATAAAATCGTGTTCTAGAGGAAAGATTGATGGTAGTACGAGCGTGGCTCGGATTGAAGAAACGCATGGGCGTAGTGTGTGCGAGAGTTATAGAATGTTGAATAAATGATAAGTCAATGAGTAAGTACACAGTTAGTTTCGAGGACAAAACTTTTTCTGAGTGGTGTATGATGTAGTGCCCTATCCCACTCAGTCAATCGGAGGAATTGAAAGGCCGACGGCGTTCAGACTTAGCCTCGCAACGGCTTGCTCGAAGACTCGCTCAGGTGCGTGGCTTCGGTGAACTTGCCTTAGCTTGGCCTTTACACAAATGAAACGAAAGTTTTCAAATGCACAAGTAGGCTTGATAATAAAAGAGATGCGTCCACATAGCTAAAGGAATAATCCCAACTTGGGTCAGGTAGTTAGAATACGGAATGGTCCCACGGTAGGCTTAGAAGTTTGCTCAGCGTACTTTCAAAATGACACTCGGTCCTTCGTCCCGTGGCTTGGAAGAAGGAAGTTGGTCTAAGTTTCCACAAAGCTGGAACTAGCCTAAGTTATAGGCGTCGCCCGCATAAATGATTGATAATGCATGCACGGTCCTGTCGTCCAAGGCTTGCATAGCCTTCGCCTGTCCCGTGGTTTAAGTCATATTTTACGGCTTGTGGCTTAAGTCTAGGCATCCAAAGAACTTGGTTGTTCATGTCGAATGGGCACGGTACGTTCCCTCGAGGTAAAGCTCGACGCAGCCTTTGCTCGTCAAGTCGTTGCACAGTTAAGTTGGGCAAAGTATGTCGGTCGATCGAAGCCATTTTTAGTACTATCTTGCTTATTCTGCGGCTGTTAAGTCACATAGTCCCACAATCTCAAGGCTCATCGTATAAGGTACATGACTTGAGCGATAGTGTCACCTAGAGAACAAGTCAGTCTAAGGCACGAACCACGGTTGGTTTAAGGAAAAGCATGCCACGGTTAAAGGAACACGTTCTGTTCAAGTTAAGATGGAAGACTACTTAGTAGTCGTTCCCTAGATTTTAAAAGATAAAGTTCACAAGATCGGTCATGCTACTTGGAAGTCTCGATAAGGAAGTCCACGCGACTGGTTATCGTCAATATTGGTCCCGCTACTTGGGAGTCTCGATAAGAAAGATCACGAGATCAGTCACGCTACTTGGGAGTCTCGATAAGGAAGATCATGAGATCGGTCCCGCTACTTGGAGTCTCGATAAGATCGCGAGATCGGTCCCGCTACTTTGGAGTCTCGCTAAGAACGTTCACGAGATTGGTCCCGCTACTTGGGAGTCTCGATAAGGAAGTCCACACGACTGGTTGTCGTCGAGATCGGTCCTACTACTTGGGAGTCTCGACAGAAAGTTGGAAAGCATGGTCATGATTAAGGAAGGACTTGGTAGATCGAGTTGAGTCTTGCATGGTCGTTGGACAACTTGCGCAAGGGAATTCCTCGAACGATCCCTGTTTGCCATTAAAATATCAAAGACAGATTATAGAAACACTAAAATTTATTGCAAACTCGCTTGTACAAAAAAAAACCCTAGAAAGAAATCCTAAGAAACAATCTAAGTACAATTGTTTTCTGGAGGGGGTGACGGTGGAGGCTCAGGAAAGTGTATCAAATCTACGTTACTCCTTGGACTATCCGACGCAGTCTTAGATCTTGAAGAAATTACCCTTCGTTGGTTGCCTGCCTCTTACAAGGGTGTAGCACCCTGCTATTTATAGTGATATATGTTTTAAGCCGCATAGATTGCCCGTGGCCACGTGGCTACAACAGCACGACCCGCTCTTTGGCCGCCAGCTGGCAATTTGTTAGGATTTTGTTGCAGCAAATCTAGGTGGTGGAGACTTGGTCAAATTGCCATGTGTCCACCCCACAACAGAGTAAAATCAATCTTCTGCGGCCCGGATCAACTTGGCCGCAAGCGGTACCAAGAGTCTTTCTTTTGCGGCCTGGATCGGCTTGGCCGCATGAAATCTCAAGAGCCTTCCTTCTACGGCTTGGATCATCTTGGCCGCATGAGATCTCAAGAGTCTTCCTTCTGCGGCTCGAATTGGCTTGGTCGCATGAGGTCTTCAAGAGACTTCCTTCTGCGGCTCGGATTATCTTGGTCGCATGAAGTCTGAAGAGTCTTCCTCCTGTGGCTCGAATTGGCTTGGCCGCATGAGGTCTTCAAGAGACTTCCTTCTGCGGATCGGATCATGTTGGCCGCATGATGTATGAAGAGTCTTCCTCCTGCGGCTCAAGTCCACTTAGCCGCATGGGGTCTCTAAGAGCCTTGCTTCTGCGGCTCGGTTTCACTTGGCTGCATGGGTTCTTCGAGAGCCTTGATTCTGTGGCTAGAGTCAACCTGGCCGCATGGGATCTTCGAGAGCCTTGCTTCTGCGGCTTGAGTCTACCTAGCCGCATGGGGTCTTCGAGAGCCTTTCCTCTGCGACTTGGTTTCTCTTGGCCGTATGGATTTTCAGGTGCATTCCTTCTGCGTCTCGAGTCCACTTGGCCATATGAGTCACTTGTTTCTGCGACTCGAGTCCACTTTGCTCCCTGATCTGAGGCTAGTAAAGCACTTGCTTTGATCATTGTAGGAGACTTTTGGGACCATCATATTTGCTTTCTGATCTGAGACTAGTAAAGCACTGCGAGACAGGATGAGCTATGACAGGCCCGCGCATAAAATATGCGATATGGCACTGGACTTCTTCGACTTAGCACCCGAAGGTGCATAGTAGGAAGAGTCCAAGTTGGAAGCTTCGACATTCTCAATGGGCCGCATGGGGGTCTGGCCCGTAAGAGATTCCCCCCCTTTTGACATGGTTCAAGCACAAAAATTGGACCCAAGTGGGAGAGGGACTTTAAGAGTCGGCTCATATTCGGTACAAATGCACTAGAGACGATTCTGTATAGTTTATCATCGGTAGCGCATGATTTTGCGCGTGCCTCTCTGGTTTACTATTGGCATAGCACATTTGAAGCGTATGGCCCGTGCCGCCTTGGATTTCTTCGTATTAGCCCGTAAAGGCGCATAGCACTCAGAACCCAACTCATCCTCGACATGACAGCGAGTGACTCAATTGAGTGATTCATTTTCTTTTTTATTTTTTGGTACCCTTTTCAAATAGGCAAGGGGCTCTATATATAGAATGTAATGAGCCCCTTTCTTCTTCTCCTTTCCAATGTGGGTCTAAAAGCAATATTCTCTTTTCTATGCTTCTACAAGACCCCCTTCAAACTTTTCAAATTGCAAATTTGGAATACTTTGAATAAGAAGCATGGAAAGTAGAGCTATTTAGGTGTGGCAATCCTATCAGAGGTAGCATGGACGTGATAGATTTGGGTACTTCGGCTGGAGATTTTATGTGGACTTATCATCCTTGGCGTACCTTGGTTTTAGGTACGAATAATAAGTTGGGAGAGGGAACCATCATATTTACTTAGAGGTGATAAGAACATGGTAAATATGGGATTAATGGTAATGAGGACGTGGTGGGGGTGGACTCAAATGAGGATACATAGAACAACTCAGAGGTAATATGGACGTAGAAGTTCTACGTAACGGGTAATAATGCCACGGAACAACTGGGTTCCAGAAGTATAAGATTGAAGAAGGGGTGCATGTACTAGATGACCTAATACAGTATTTGTGGTCAACATAGGACATTTGTGGACCTATTATCCTTTTTGTGTACTGGCGGTGCGACTACGATAATAAATGGAGAGAAAACCGACATATTTACTCAAAAGTAATGAGGACGTGGTAAATATGGGTCTAAAGTAGAGCCTTCCTACTCAGAGGTAATGAGGACGTGGTAGGAGTGGGCCTAATAAGGATACACAGTACAACTCAGAGGTGCTATCAATGTGGAAGTTCTATGTATTGGGTGGTTTATTTGTTATGGACGAAAAATAACTCAGAGGTAATATGGACGTGGTTGTTTTTCCCGTTGGGGAATTTTGTGGACCTATTACCCTTTTTGTGCATTGGTGGTGCGAGTAATAGATTTTGAGGCAAACTTCGGTGGGAGAAAGCATTTAGTGTGGCAGTTCAGAGGTATGATCATACATGACTTGTTGCCCAGAAGATGCGATATGAATCCACTCGGAGCGGTCAGAGAGCAAGTTCAGCGGTACCTGAGGGTACATAACTCAACAATCTAGGAGATTTGGGGTCAGAGTGTAAGTTCAGCGGTACCAGAGGGTATATAACTCACAATCTAAGAGATAGTTGGAAGATGTCGTTTAGACATAATTTTTCTTGAGGAACTTGCCGTTGACGGGCATCATGAGCAAGTCTCTATTTTGTTTTGGGAGACGGTACGCGCCATTGGAGAATACAATCTCGATGATGAACGGACCCTCCCATTTAGGATGGAATTTGTCGGGGGTCTTGTGAGTCATGACCATTGGTCTACGAACGGCCAAGACGAGATCGCCGACTTAGAATATTCTCTGTTTGACTTTCTTGTTGAAAGCCTGAGAGATGTGCGCTTGGTAGAGCTTGTGCTTTGTTGAGCTTGCAAACGCTTCTCGTCTAAGGCTTCCAGTTCTTGTAGCCGTCGGCGGTAGTTGTCATCCGACGTCAATCGGTAAGTAAGGGCTACGCGAAGCACGGGGATCTGAGTCTCCAATGGAAGAACTGCCTCGCTCCCATAAACCAAGGAGAACGATGTATTTCCTGTAGCTGTTCGAATTGTAGTACGATACGCCCATAAACACTCGCCAAGCTTTTTATTCCAGTCGTATTTGTTTGAAGACACAAACTTTTTGAGGAGCTTGATTATGGTTTTGTTAAAGGCTTCAGCCAGACCATTAGCCAATAGGTTATATGCCGTCGAAGCCATGTTCTGAATCAGATTCTTGTCACAAAATCGATAGAAAGCGTGTCTTGCGAACTGCGGACCATTGTCATGAATAATCCTCCGGGGTAGTCCAAAACGGTAGATGACGTAATGTTTTATGAAACTAATTACGTTTGATGTCTTTACCTCTGCAAGTGAAATAGCTTCTGCCCATTTGAAGAAGTAATCGGTGATTTCAAGTACGAACCGATGCCCCCTAGACGACGGTGGGGTGATTGGACCAATGATGTCTATTCTCCATGCTTTAAATGTCCAAGAGGCCACTGTTGGTGCAAGATTTTGGATGTCAGATGTATAAATCTGTATGGATCTGGCAAGCCTTACACTTTTTTGTATAATCAACTGCATCTGCTACCATTGTGGGCCAGTAATAATCCATCCGGCGGAGACGATCTTACAACTTTGGGCCAGGTTGGTGAGCCCCGCAAGCGCCATCATGAGCCTCGCGTAAGGCTTACTTGGCTTCTGTATTTGACATGTATCTTAACAGTAGCCCATCGTAGGATCGTCGATATATATTTTGTCTCTGTATCATAGAAGAATCTGAAAGCGCGCCTTCTGATTGAAGTTGCTTCCTTCACATTCGCTGGCAGAATTTCATAGACTGTAAAGTCGATGAGCGGGCGTCTCCAGTCTTGTATGTCATTGGTTATCTGGACGGAGTAACTGGTACCCAGTTGAACATTGTTCTTGGGACAGACCAGCTCATGGCCTATCACGTCGACTAGATGATGAGCATCATTTGGAACTGCCAAGGAAGCAGCGAGGCCAGCTAGGGCATCGGCTTTAATATTTTGGAGCCTAAGAACATGCTCTATATAGAACCCCTCTAAGGTTGTAATGATGGCAATTGCTGTCTGATGGTAGGGAAAGGTCCTCGTTACGAACCTCGTATGAGCCTCGGATCTGATTAACAATCAGCTGCGAGTCATCATACGCTTCCAGGTACTTGACCCCCACCTCTTTTACGAGTTGGAGTCCGATGACTAGAGCGTTATATTCGGCTACATTGTTTGAACAGGGTTCTGTAAGAGAATATTCCTGATTGACCAATCCAGAGGGAGAAATTAATACTACCCCGACTCCAACGACGATATCACCTTGTGGCCCCGTTCTTGAAGCCCCGTCAAAGAACATTCGCCAAATGGCATCATGTGAAGTCATGTTTGAGGCACGACTTCTTCGAAGATTTTTTCATAAATTCTGACTTTTTCTGAGCCTGGATGGGCCTAAGAAGTCGGTCAGGGCTTGACCTTTGACAGCCTTCTGCGGAACAAAAACCATGTCGTAGGGGGATAACAGTATCGCCTAGATGGCTAGACGAGAACTGAGTGCACCTGGCTTGATCATGAGAACCCTGAGAGGATTAACTCGTGAGACAACATGGATGGTCTGCCCTATCACATAGTGTCATATTTTCTGAATGGCGAATACTAGGGCAAGGCACTCATTCTCTACGACGGTGTACCTATGTTCTGGTCCTACCATCATTCAGCTGAGATAGTAAATAGCTTGTTCATGTCCCGCATCATTATTCTGTGCTAGCAAAGCATCAAGGGAGTGTTCCATCGCCCATACATAGAACAAGAAGGGCTTTCCCGTGACTGGGGCTACCAGAACTAGCGGATTCGTCAGGTATTCCTTCATGTCATTAAAGGCACGCTGACATTCCTCGTTCCATACGATAGAGACACCTTTCTTCATGAGTTGAGTGAAGGGTTGACATCATCCTGAGAGGTTAGATATGAACCTCCTGATGTAGGCTAGTCTTTCCTGAAGGCCGCGGAGTTCACGGAGGTTCCTCGGCGGACTCATCTCCAGGATTGCTTTTGTTTTATCAGGGTGTATGTGAATGCCCCGGGAAGTAATGACAAAGCCCAAGAACTTCCCGCTGGACACGCCCATGAAAGACTTGGTGGGATTCATCTTCAGATTGTGCGCTCGTGAGGTCGAACACTGTTCTCAAATCATGTAAGTGATCTTTTTTGGAGCGACTTTTGACGACGATGTCGTCAAAGTAACACTCCATCGCCTTGTGCAACTGATCTCTGAAGATGACGCTCATAGCACGTTGATATGTAGCACCGATTCTTTAGGCCGAAGGGCATGACCGTATAACAATACATGCCGATCAGTGTTCGGAATGACATATACTTCTCATCATCATAAGACATTTTGATTTAATTGTATCCTGAAAAGTCATCCATAAAGGATGTGCGCTCGAAGCCACATGTATTATCGATCATTATATCGGTGATCGGAAGAAGGAATTCATACTTAGGGTATGCGCATTCAGATTGTGGAAGTCGATGCAAATTTGGATCTTTCCGTTCTTCTTGATGACTGGTACTATATTGGCTATCCAGTCTGGATGCTGCTCTTCATGGATGAAACTGCTAGCTATAAGCTTGTTTACTTCTTCAATGGAGTTCATGATGTCTGGACAAAACCGTCGCTGCTGTTGTTTGACTGGTTTTGTGTCCGGATAAATGTTAAGCTTATGAAGTGCGATCTCATGATTTAGCCCTGGTATGTCTTCATAGCTCCAAGCGAAGACGTTGATGTATTCTCTGATAAGTTGCAACAGTGACTCTCGCATCGTCCGTCAGGCTTTTACTGACGAAGATTGGTTTCATGGAGGATTCATCACCAAGGTCAACTTGTATGACCTCGTCTTCAGTGGAAGGGTCTCGTAGTTCAAAGCGCTTCTCCCGTTGAGCATCTAGTTGTTGGACCCATGGCTCTAACTCAAGCGGTTCGAGTAGATCTTCGTCTTTCTCTTCAATATCAGTGGATGTCATTGACAGATAATGTCTGCTTGAATATATCTCCAATGCTGCCATCGGAGTCGTAAATGGGTGACTCGGACGAATGAGAGTGCCACTCGCATTCTTCATCGGAACTCTCGAGCGTTATTGCTAGTGTAACATACCCGAGGCCGTGTCTGGATTTGTGATAATAATCTGAGGTTTTCCAGCGGTGCTGACGGCTGTAGAAGTAATTGCCAACTATTGTCGTAATTCAGACCCGGGGTAGCCTCCATGTCGTACCTCTACTTTTGCATGAAGTACTTGGCTTGAGGACTATACAGGTAGAGTGGTAATCTTCCAGCGTCGGGTTTGAGATCGAACTCTTGTGGCGTAAAAGATTGAGGACCTTCTTTTTCCAAAGATGATCGTGTGACCCCATTCTCTTCTGCCTGGGACTAGAAAGTAAGCACCTTTAATGGGAGCAAGTCGATTTGCGGTATGGATGGTTTTCACCTGTTTATGCAGGTTAACGTCTAGACAGTCCCGTGCAACATACATCAGATTAAGCTTATCACACTCAGAATAGTCCAACAGTAGCCTCTTATTGATGTATTAAGGAATTTTGTCCAAAGGGATTACATCATCAGAAGATGGGCTATCCACCTGTGCAACCAGGTACTTGGCGAGTTCTACGTCTGATTCGGCTACCTCCTGCGAGCCCAAAGGTCAGGATGTTGTTTAAGGCAGCTTGACCACCAGGATTCTGGTGGCACGGCTTGCCTAAGGGCCTCGGGTCGACATTTGATTGTCAGCTCAATTTGGGAAGACGATGACCATCGGCTCGGTAGAGGACTTCATGTCTTCCGATTGCCTTTGAATGGATTTTGGCAATCAGATCACCATCGACGTCACAGAGGGCCTGGCACCTTTCTGTTGCCTTTGATTGGATTTTGGCAATCGGATCACCATCGACCCTATAACGGGTTTTGGCTCCTGGCTGGATCTCGGGAGCCGGATGACCATTGGTTAACTGCATAGGTGAGGCACGAGAACCGGGACTTCTTTTGCAAAGTTGCGATAATAGTGCTTTTTGCCCGGTTTACGGGCCTGGAGATAGATTTTCAAAAGTTCCCCTGACCATGTTATGGCTTCGAGTTCGTCAGTCGTGTGCTTCTTGGATTCTTCATATAGACAAGCCTCCAAAGTGTAATAATATTCGACTCCTTTGAAGGGATCGATGTCGGCAATTTCATCTTCATGAAGCCGTATTTATTGACATACTTGAAGCACTGGTGGAGTGTAGATGGCACGATCATGTAGTTATGTATCCATGGACACCCCAGGAGGATATTATAGAATGTATCTGCGTATATGACGTAGCAGGTAACCTCCGTCTTCAGGTCACCAATCTGACATTTCAAGCAGATTTACCTAGGGGATAGCTCCATCCCGAGTTGAAACCGCTAATGGCAGTATTAGTCGCCGCTAGCTGGTGCATAGGGATGCCCAGAAGTTGGAGCAAGATTTTTGGGATGATGCTTATCGTCGAGCCAGGGTCGATATGCATCTGATCCACCTTGATGTCGCCTATGTATCCAGTGTAGTACAAGGGGCGATCATGCAAGTTGGACTTAATCAACATGTCCTGTGGGGTAAATACGATGTTGGGCATTGCATCTGCGCAATTGCTGCCCTGTAGGTCTGCTGACGGGTCTTTCCCTAGAGGCTTGACCTGGGCTAAGTAGGCGTCAGCATTTTGGAGTGCTTTGCTCAATGCGACAGAAGATCTTTGGAGAGCCTTAGGAGCTCGTATAACGACAACTTTGCTGGCGTATTAGCCAATTGTGCTAATATATCAAAGTTGTAAGGTCTCTTCAGCCCCTGAGGTCTATTGTTACGGAGTGGCCTGTCGAAGCGGGTTTTATTTGGCTTGGACTTATCTGTCGGTAGAGGCTGAGACGGCCTTGGAACATCAGAGGCAGGCAACGTTGTCGGCTGAGGATCTTCGACTGAACTTCCAGTATGGGCTGGACTTGTGCCCCAGACCGGGTAACAACAGCTGCCGCTTCCTCAGCATCGACTGAAATTGTATGACAGGATCTAGACTTCCTGCCCTTCTTCTCGTTGGTAGGAGATGACACCGCCTGGGTAACTTCGGGCACTAAGTCCGGGTGCACCCACATGATCTCTCCTCGCGATGTGGTGAGAGGTACCAAACCAGATGTCTGGTCTTGGACGGGTAGAAGATTAGTAACCTCCATCGTTGCCTGAGGGACAGGTATTACCCCGTCTGGAGTACTTGTTAGGGGGAAGTCACCGAATTGAACTGATAACATGTTCGCAGCCACAGTAACCTCTTCGAAATCTATTGACAGAGCTTTAGAGTCGATAAGACTCTGGATGTATCGCTTTAATTGGAAGCAGTCATGAGTGGAATGATGGATATAGCGGTGGAAGTGACAATATTTTGGGTCCTCCATTTCTGTCGCTCGAGGCTCGCGCCTTGGTGGAGGGAGCTAGATCCTACCCTCTTGCAGGAGCATATCGAAGATAGGTTTGATATGACTATCTTCAAATGAGTAATTCACCTTAGGCCACTAACCTTTCGCCTATTTTTGTTCAGGCTTCTTGGTCGCATCAGCGACCATGGCCTGTTTGCCTTTATTGTCCCGGTTGGAGGTGTCGCCACTGTTGTTGTTGCTGGAGGTGGAATCAGGACGTTTGCCCTTATCCTCTCCATCTAGGATGTATAATCCCAACTGGCGAGCCTTCTTCAACTTTGCCTCTGCATTGGTAGCACTTATGATGAAGGTCGTGCAATCCCTGAACTGATCATCGTCCATCCAGAGGCTAATTGCGGGGAGCAACTTCTTCTGGCAGATTTCAATCAAGGAACTTTCGGGATTGCCTTGGGGAAATCTCATTACGGTTTGGTGAACTGCTCGATATAGTTCCCTGTTAGCTCCCTCCTCCCTGAACGACGTCCATGAGAGACAATATTGTCACATCATGCCCTACTTCGTAGAATCTGTCCAGGAACATGTGCTTGAAGCCGTCAAAAGAATGGATGCATTTGTCGAAGGTTACGGTACCAGTCGAATGCGATCCCCTCCAATGCTCCGATGAATAATCATGTGAGGATGGCGTCGCTATACGGCAAGTGGTTGGTTGTGACCTCAAAATAAGTCATACCGACTAGTAGAGGTCTTCCCGTCATACGAATCCATATGGAACGATTTGTAGCATGGAAAAAGGAACATCTCTTCACGCGATGGGATATGGCTGCCGTATTCTGAGGTCTCGGGAGGAGTCTCGGGCATTAGACATTGCTCGAAGCTCCTGGACTTGCCACCTTGGCTTCATCCGCAGCTGAAGGAACGGATGCTCCTAAAGGATCATCACCCAAAGGAGGGGCTATCGTGTTGGAGTCCACGTTGACTGCGGGTCCCAAGCTTGTTTATCCGGGCGTCCTTGCTAGTTGAGTTGGCAAGGCGACTTTGATTTCATCTACAGACTTGACCAAGGATAATAGCATAGCTTCAAGTACTTCTAGACGTTGTCGATCAGTCGGTCGTTCAGGATCGTCGCCGGCCATAAAGACTGTCCGTACGTAGGTAGACATGGAAGGGACCGTAGAAGAGGTGCTTCTATGTCGTACCCTTGTACAGAGAAATCGTCAAGAAATGTCAGAATATCATCTTTTTGGGACTCGGAAGGGTGTTACCCTCTGTGTAGGAAGCCGCATCGTCTTGGCAAGGGCGGTCGCCCTAAGGGACGTCCAAGTCTGTTGTGTAATTTCGGGGGATCTCTACCCCCCTGTGTATGCTCTTAGTATACCGGGTTATCGCATATATTGAGGGGACTGCTACCCCCAACTTCAACTACTCCCAAGGAGGCCGAAGGTGCACCCCCAGGTATTAGAAGCTTCTTTTTGGATCGAGTGCCTAAATAGACACGCCCCGTGGTTGTCGGCGACAACCCTCCATATGAGAGTTTCCTTGCAGTGTTGGCTGAGATTGTCGGGCTGGAAGAGCCTGTCTTCTTTTTCCCCTTACCGGGAGGAACCTTCCGAGTTGAATTACATGAGACGAAAGGAAACTCCTCGTCTCCTAGAATTGTACATGTTTTTCGAGTTGTTGTCGGACAGGTGCTGGCTGCTGCAGTCGTTGGAAAACGGACTGCCAATCTTCAGGTGCTGCCAACTTGTCGCAGCAGCAGTTGATGATGATCTCTTGGGTGCAAAGACGTCCCGAGAGGGGCTCATTGCATGCCAAGGTTGCTTCCTTCTTCTTGCGTTTGTGAGTAATCACCTCACGCAAGTCGATAGCAGGCTGATCTACCTTTGCATCAAACTTGTGGGCTCGGGTATCCCGAGGACACATGTGCGTAGGTATCATGTTTGCTCCCTGATCCGAGGCTAGTAAAAGTACTTGCTCTCGATCGTTGGAGGGAGACTTTAAAGACCCACCCTTTCTGTTAGCCCTGGGGGACTGGACGCGGGTGGTTCTGTACAATTTTTTCAGAAGCCCGTATAACAGTTAACGGTGCCCGTGACGGTCAGTAGCTTGGACAATTGACTGGGCTTGTTGGGCCCGCACTGTCCTGGACTTCTTCAATTTAGCACTTGAAGGCGCATAGTAAGAAGAGTCCTGATAGGAATTTTCCATATTCTCAATGGGCCGCATGGAGTCGGGCCCGCATGAGAGACGGTCGAACACAGAGTTTCTGACAGGGCCGTATGAGACATCTTGTTTGAGGCCAGGATTGGCTGTCGCATGGGCCATCTTCCTGCGGCTAGAGTTGGCTGTCGCATGGGCCATCTTTCTGCGGCCAGAGTTGGCTGCCCATGGGCCGTCTTTCTACGGCTAGAGTTGGCTGCCGTATGAGCCATCTTCCTGCGATCAGAGTTGGCATCCACATGGGTCGTCTGCCTACGGCCAGAGTTGGCAGCCGCATGGGTCGTCTGCCTGCGGCCAGAGTTGGCTGCCGCATGGATAGACTGCCCATTTCTCTTATGTGGACTCTTCTTCGCCCGTATGGGTCGTCTGCCAGCGGCCAGAGTTGGCTGTCGCATGGATAGACTGCCCATTTCTCTTATGCAGCCTCTTCTTTGTCCGCATAGATTTCCCTTGTGCCCCCAAAAATTCAGCATCGTAGTATTTTCTTTGCTGAATTTGGGGACAGTGGTGTCCTTTGCGGTCAGAATCAAAGCCACAGGAGAGCTTTGATCACCGTCTTGGGCCACAGAAGGAGCTTCTTCAAAAACCTAGTCGGGGGTAACAGTTTTGCGCTTCGACGTCCTGCGAGTTCTCTTTGGGTTAGCTCGCTTCTATGACGGGCTGGCGCTTCCTTCAAAGAGCATTTCTTCAAAGACTTATTGGTCAAAATGAACTATAAGCATTTTTTGCGTAGAGCCGAGCTTGGACGCGTCGGATTGCATTACCAACTTCTCATCAGAGGAGAAGGACGTCCCCAGCAGAGTCGACATCGTGTTTGCCATTAAAATATCAAAGATAGGTATTATAGAAACAATGAAATTGATTGCAAACTCGCTTGTACAAAGAAAAGCCTAGAAAGAAATCCTAGGAAACAATCTAAGTACAATTATTTAGTTTTTGATTCTGGGAGGTGACGATGGAGGCTCGGGAAAGTGTATCAACTGCGTCTTACTCCTTGGACTATCCGATGTAGTCTTAGCCCTTGAAGAAATTGTCCTTCGTAGGTTGCCCGCCTCTTGCAAGGGTGTGGCACCCTGCTATTTACAGTGATATATGTTATGAGCCGCATAGATGGACCGTGGCCACGTGGCTACAATAGCAAGTAAAGACCCGCTCTTTGGCCGTCAGCTGGCAATTTGTTGGGATTTTGTTACAGCAAATCTGGGTGGTTGAGACTTGGTCAAATTGTCATGTATCCCCCCACAACAGAGTAAAGTCAATCTTCTGCGGCCCGGATCAACTTGGCCGCAAGCGGTACCAAGAGTCTTTCTTCTGCGGCCTGGATCAGCTTGGTCGCATGAAATCTCAAGAGCCTTCCTTCTGCGGCTCGGATCATCTTGGCCGTATGAGGTCTCAAGAGTCTTTCTTCTGCGACTTGAATTGGCTTGGCCACATGAGGTCTTCAAGAGACTTCCTTTTGCGGCTCGGATCATCTTGGCCGCATGAAGTGTGAAGAGTCTTCCTCCTGTGGCTCGAATTGGCTTGGCCGTATGAGGTCTTCAAGAGACTTCCTTTTGCGGTTCGGATCATCTTGGCCATATGAAGTCTGAAGAGTCTTCCTCCTGCGGCTCAAGTCCACTTAGCCACATGGGGTCTCTAAGAGCCTTGCTTCTGCGGCTCAGTTTTACTTGGCCGCATGGGTTCTTCGAGGGCCTTGCTTCTGTGACTAGAGTCAACCTGGCCGCATAGGATCTTCGAGAGCCTTGCTTTTGCAGCTCGAGTCTACCTAGCCGCATGGGGTCTTCGAGAGCCTTCCCTCCGCGGCTTGGTTTCTCTTGGCCGCATGGGATTTTCAGGAGCATTCCTTCTGGGCTCAAGTCAACTTGGCCACACGAGTCCACTTATTTTTCGGCTCGAGTCCACTTTGCTCCCTGATCTGAAGCTAGTAAAGCACTTGCTCTCGATCGTTGTAGAAGACTTTTGGGACCATCATATTGGCTCCCTGATCTGAGGCTAGTAAAGCACTGCTCTCGATCGTTGTGGGAGACTTTTGGGACCATCATATTTGCTCCCTGATCAAAGACTAGTAAAGCACTGCGAGACAGGACGAGCTATGACAGGCCCGCATAAAAAATGCGATATGGCCCTGGACTTCTTCGACTTAGCACCCGAAGGTGCGTAGTTGGAAGAGTCCAAGTTAGAAGCTTCGACATTCTCAATGGGCTGCATGGGGGTCTGGCCCGTAAGAGAATCCCCCCCTTTTGACTTGGTTCATGCGCAAGAATTGGACCCAAGTGGGAGGAGGACTTTAAGAGTCGGTTCATATCTGGTGCAAACGCACCTGAGATGACTCTGTATAGTTTACCATCGGTAGCGCGCATGATTTGGTGTGTGCCTCTCTGGTTTACTGTTGGCATAGCACGTTTGGAGCGCATGGCCCGTGCCGCCTTAGATTTCTTCATACTAGCCCGTGAAGGCGTATAGTACTCAGAACCCAACTCATCCTCGCCATGACAGCGAGTGACTCAATTGAGTGATTCATTTTCTTTTTTTTTGTGCCTTTTCAAAGGAGGCAAGGGGGATCTATATATGAATGCAATGAGCCCCTTTCTTCTTCTTCTTTTCGATATGGGACTAAAAGCAATATCCTCTTTTCATGCTTCTACAATCCCGGGGCACCAGGTTTGTGTCATTCTAGGAGGAATTGCAGATATTGTACGGCCTTTATCGACGGTACAACTCGATTGAAGTGAACCGTTACAATATAGGCTATGGGTCATTCGGTAGGAGCTCGTCCTCGCACATGAATAGTCACCGTATGCAAAGATCCAGTATAGCTTGACATTGCTAGTGACCACTCATATAGATGTGTCAGCATAAGAGCGGCTATTTGTGTGTATGCCTTTGGATTGAATCGAGTACTAGCAAGTTACGAGTTAGGTTAACAAGGTATACTTATAGCAAGCGCTAACCTTAAATCGACACGGGTTAGGTGTGCTTGATTGCAACACCATTCTGAAGCCTAATATTTGGCTATAGCAAGGACACATGCTTTGGCATGTATGTGGCATCGTCATTGAGTCTTCTCGAGTTAAGTTAGGAAGGGCCGTAAGGCAAGTTGGTTAAGTCTGGTTGATCCTTGGAGGCATAGTCTCGATCTAAAGGCACGATCAAGTTTATTGGCACGACCAGTACGAGTCATCCCCTTAACGTCATTGGCACGAGAATGGTCTAGAGGCACATAAAAATAAGTAAAGTCTTGGCACGGTCGAGTTTGCATAAGTTGCTACTTGGCGAGGCACTACCTCGAATATATTGAAGCTACGAATAGAGTATAGCATGATCCTGTCGTTGCATTGCCAAGTATAGGACAAGGCATCTTTGTTCTAAAATTGATCCTAAGACAAGACTAGAAAGACAATAAAAAAGGGATTAAGCTGTACAAAGTAAATAAACGTGTCGGTTTTGTTTTGGTGGGCGAGGAGCTCACTCCACCAGTACAGTTGAGTACTGATACCATACAGTTTCCATGTGCAGGCACAAGTAGAAGCCCGATGGCGCGGAGCTTGCTTGGATGCATCGAGGCACGAAATTCCTTAGCATTTCGGGGCGTGCGGCCGCATGGAGTCAGAACTTATATGGGACATAATGTATGGACATCGCCATTCCGAAGAATCTGCCACTCGTCGCCTTGAAGCTTGTATTAAAAATGAGAGAGAGCAGTGTGACTTATAATATGAGAGAAAAGTGAGCTAGAGAGACTTGTAATTTGGTCTCGTGCCCACATTGTAATCTTTGTTCAATATCAATGAAAGAGTATTTTGTATAACTTGTGTTTTGCTTTAAATTTTCGTAGCTAACTATTCAATATTTCTGCTTGGGACTTCTGTACAACGACCCCCGTCACTTAGCCTGTAATCGGCCATTATGGACATGCCTTGCATAAGCGCAATCTAGGCTCACGCGACATTACGCCTTAGCGAGGACGATCGCTCCTACTGGAGCGGGGCGTGACAGTATTGGCCTGGCCTTGTAGGGAAGGCAGTGGGCTTCTCAAATGGAAAATTATGAAGGAAAGGAAAAATGAAATATTAATAATAATAATAATAAACATGGTTTATTGGTATATAGGAATAAAGTTTTAGGTTAGGCTAGCATAATTTAATGAGGTGGGAAAACATATATGGGCTTAGGTTTATTAGAGATTTTGGGCATACTAATGAATGTCATTTATATACATGTATGAACTTAAGCCTATTCAAATAACTATTGGTGTTTTTGCTAGTTGTTATTGGTATTTTGCTTTAGAAGCTAGAAATATAGTCCCACATTGGAAAAACCAAATGGATGATATCTCTATATAAAGCTTTGCTTGTGTTGAGAGATCACGTAAAGTGTGGAGAGGCACATGGGTACCATATGGAGGCATTTTTCCAGTGGAAAGAAGGCTAAACCAACAAAGAAGCATTAATATTTTTTGTCATGCTCATGGGATAATTCACTTATGGAGCTAAGCCCCAAAGGGGCTTAGCGACTCGGACTCGGACTCGACTCGGACTCTGGCCCAAGGGCGCAAAGTGGCACTTTGTTAGCGCACTTTGCATTTAGCACGTCAGCATCGACGCAAGGCGCCTTGTGTGCAGTTGATGCGCTCGCGCTCGTCACTGCCGGAGTCGCATGTGCATGCGCAGGGGCAGCCAGGTGCAAGCACAAGAGCTACGCAGGAGCCGCGGTACTTTTGTGCTGCTCTGCGCTGAGATTTTGTACGTTTGTGCTGTACGGCTGCATGCAGAGCTGCTGTTACGTTGTTGCACTGTGATGCTGCGATGTTGTGCTGTGCAACTGTGCAGCTGTGCGCAGGCACACGGGTTGACGTACTGGGTAGGCATTGGGGTACAGGTGGCGTATGATGTGTCTGATTGGAAGATATGAACGATTATGGAAAGATTGAGTCAATTAATCAGCTTCATCTTTTGTGGGATTTGAATTTAATTCATTCAAATCTTTCCATTATTTGCTCCTATCTTTTCGTAATCAGTTACGACCAGGATTAGGATTAGGGTTTCGGCCCTCCTCTATAAATACTCTCTTCGTGCCTTCATTGAGGACTTACGCTAAATATAGAGACGAAGAGAGTTGTGTGCTACTGCCTTGGGAGTTCTTCGAGTTCGTGAAAGGAGGTTACAATGAGCGTTCTTGAAGTTCTTTTCGAACTTGCTGGTTCCTAGGAGAAGATCGCAATAGGGCAAATCTTGCTTTGAGCAACAGAGATCCTTAACACCCCAGTAAAGTCGTTGCATCAACTCTGGCTGCGAACGAGTATTCATATTCGTTGCATCAACTCTGGTTGAGAACGATTATTCATCTTCATTGCATCAACTTCGGTTGAGAACGATCAGCAGAATTGTGGTGATCTTTTTTCGCCTGCTAAGTTGCTTTTATCCATCTCACTCTTTTAAGAGATCAAGATTTCTATCTAATGAATTGTTTGGTAATAATAATCTCAAAGCAAGATTCAAATCTGATGGAGAACAACCGTGCACAACTTTTTGATACAAGGTTTAAACTTGAGAAGTTTGATGGGGTGCACTTTAACGTCTGGAAGAGAAAGGTCAGCCTCAATCTTCAACTCATGAGCGTTGACTATGTGTTGACAGATCCTGAGCGTTTGATTCCAAAGGGAAAAAATGCTCGAAGGGTCGCTGAAGCCACGGCTTGGCAGTCAAAGTGGAGGTGAGATAACAACCTCTGCAAGTTGTTGATCCAGAACTCGATGGAGGACTCTCTAGCGGAGTCATACAGCAAGACGGTCAATACAAAGGACGTTTGGGAGTCTATAAAGAATCTCTACAAGGCATATGAGAATAGGAACAAGATCCACGTGACCGGAACGGTCTAGAAGATGCGGTTTGAGGACGACAAAACCATATTGCCTCAAGTAAAGGAGTTCCTCAAGTTATGTCAGAAGCTGGCGGATGACGGCATGCCTTTGGTCGATGCTTTTGTCGTCGAGGGTATTGTCGCCAAGCTCCCACCTAGGTGGAGCAACTTCATCGTGGACATGCACCGCAAGAAGATGGAAGTGGATCTGGAATGTCTCTTGTACTGGATACATATTAAAGACGAGTTGAGGGCTCAACTCAAAGTGCGCACCTTGTCTAAGCAGATGGCTAAGGCAAACATGGTACAAGAAGAAAATTCTAAAGGGAAGCAGAAGGCTCCCTACCAAAAGAAGAAAGACGTTCACCACCTGAAGGTGAAGTCAGCTCAGTTCAAGCCCAAGTCCAAAGAACCTGGGACTTGTTTCAACTGTGCTAAGAAAGGCCACTAGAAGAGGGACTGCAAAAAAAACAAATAAAAGCAGCAAGATGAGGCTAACTAAGTTGCTATGATTGTGCAGGTTGACTCAGCTGGGATTGACATGGACTAGTGGATAGACACTGGAGCCTCGTGTCATGTTTGCTCAAAGAAGGAGTGGTTCACCACGTACCAACTTATTTCTGAGAAGGTTATGGTGGCAAACCAGACACAAGTTGAAGTACTCAGAATCGGGACGGTTGTATTGCAGCTGACTTTGAGGAAGTCACTGACGCTTCAAATATGAAGCACGTACCTGCTATAGCCAAGAACCTGGTCTCCGGAAGCCTGCTCTGCAATGCAGGCTTGAGGATGGACATTAACGTTAGTCAAGTCGTTATGTCATATAAAGGAACATACTTCGGAAAGGCCACCGAAATTCAAACTTCAACTTGTAAATCCTATGGAGATAGTGAATGCAGTTTCTTCTTCTGGTTATTCTCTTGAGTTGTGGCCTAATAGACTAGGACATGTTTATTGTAAAAGAATAAACAAGATATCTAGTCTAGGGTTTATCTCCAAATGTGGGGGTAAGCAGTTTGTGAAGTGTGAGGTCTGTGCGCAGACGAAGATCACAAGAAAACCATTCAAGCAGATAAACCGAAGTATAGATCTTCTAGAGTTGGTACACTCAGATATTTGTAACTTTAAACAGTTTTCCACAAAGGCCAGGATGAAGTATTTTATTACTTTTATCGATGACTTCTCAAAGTACGTTCGTTTATCTGATCAAGTCTAAAGATGAAGCATTTGAGAAGTTTAAGGACTTCAAGGCTGAAGCCGAGTGTCAAACTGGACAATAACTCAAGAGACTCAGAAGTGATCAAGGTGGCGAGTATAGGTCTCATGAATACGCATCGTTCTGCAGAGAATATGGAATTATCAACAAGACAACTGCTCCGTACTCCCCATAATCAAATGGTGTTGCAAAAAGGAAGAACAGAACGTTACATAGATGATGCACTCAATGCTGTTGATTGCGGGTCTTCCAAATTGCTTCTGGGGTGAAGTAGTGCTTATGGCTACGTTCATATTGAACAGAGTTCCACATGCAACTTCGGAAGTCACTTCTCATGAACTCTGGTTCAAGGTTAGACCTAACTTGAATGTCATTTGAGTATGGGGGTACCTGGCGTATGTAAAGCTTCAGATTGAAGATTTATAAGCTGGAAACAAGGACTACGAAGACTATATTCCTGGGTTATGCTGATAAGAGTGATGCTCGGAGATTCCTTGATATTGAGTCAAATTATATCATTGAATCTCGCGATGTAGAATTCTTTGAAGATAATTTTGCAAGGCACAAGAACATTGTTCTCATAGACATTCCCGGAGAACAATTGAGTGCACAGGAGGCTCAAGTTCCTTACGAAGATGTAATCCAAGAAGATGTTGTTGCTGCAGAAACAACTGTTGAATCGGAACTCGCAGAACCTGTATCTAAGCAAGTGAGGAGATAGGACTTCGGAGAGGATTTTGTCACCTATCATATGGAAGCAGATCTGCTTACCTATGTTGAGTCGATAAAGACTAAAGATGTTATCTTCTGGAATGAGGCTATTCATGATGAGTACGACTCGATAACTTCCAATAACACGTAGGTGTTGGTCGATCTGCCTGAAAGAGCAAAACTAATCGGATGTAAATGGATCTTCAAGAATAAGATGAAGGCCGATGGAACTGTTGACAAGTTCAAGTCAAGATTAGTTGCCAAAGGTTTTTTTAGAAGCAGGAGATCGATTATTTTGACACATATTCTCCAGCAGTGCGGATGACGACCAACAGGATATTGATTGCTCTGCGTGCAATTTACAAGCTGGTAATTTATTAGATGGATGTTAGACAACTTTCCTGAATGGTAAATTGATCGAAGAGACTTACATGCAACAGCCAGAAGGATTTGTCGTCAAGGGCCTCGAAGACAAAGTCTATAAGTTGGTGAAATCTTTATATGGTCTGAAGTAAGCTCCCAAGATATGGCATGAGAAGTTTGATAAAGTCAAAAGATCAACGGCTACAGGGTCAGCGAGACGGACAAGTGTGTGTATATAAAGTTCTCTGATGGGAGAGCAGTTGTCGTTTGTCTCTACATGGATGACATGCTGATCTTGGGTACAGATCTAGCAAGTGTCACTGAGACAAAGAAGTTCCTCTCATCTAAGTTCAACATGAAGGACTTAGGGGAAGCTGATGTTATCCTGGGGATAAAGATCATCCGGATGAAAATTGGAGTGGCATTGTCACAGTCTCATTACATTAAGAAAATGCTCACAAGCTATGGGTATCAGGATCTTCCAGGGATCGATACGCCTTATAGGTGTGACAAGAAGTTGAAGCCAAATCCAAGAAAAAGCGTCAGACAGTTGGAGTATTCAAGTGTAAAACTCCTAATTTTCTACTAATTTTTTTAATAAAATGGATAATGATTTTTGTATTTTGTATTCGTACGTCACGAGCGAAGTTATATTTGCCGTATTATACGTCATATGCAAGTTTACGTTCGTATTTGCTTGTCGAGTGCGAATATGTGCAAGGTACATATTTTCAGAAAATATTTTATTAATAGATTTCATTTTGTGGAAAGTATAGTTTAAAATAATATAGGATAAATATACTTTTGTCTATGTTGTCAAAAGTATTGCATCGAGTTTTTATATATATTAAAAATAGTAATAAAAGATTATTCTAAGTATTTGCATACGTGATTCATGAATTTAATTTATGAACATATTTTAAATTCCTAATTTTCAAAATTATTATTTTATTAATTTATACAAGTTATAAAAAGTCTTTCTAAATTGGTTTATTATGAATTAAATCAGAAACTAATTTTTTGGATAATTTTAAACTAATTTTTGAATTAAAGATTATCTAGTATATATACATATATTTGAAAGATATATTTTTGTGATTTTAAAAAGTAATTTAAATTAAGGGGTGAATTATCCATGAGGATTCAAATAATCCTAGTCCATATCAAACCAGGTCCTCACCTCCTATATAAGGAGAGCCCCCTTGTTCTCTTTCTCCATAATTTCACCAACCAAATGGCTACCACAAATTGTGTATCGTGTCGGTGTCTATCTTATTCCAATTTGTACAGTTATCCATGTCGTGTTCGACAAATCTGGACACGAACAATCCAACAGTAAATCCGATAGCAACCTACGCCCACCTCCGTGCTATTGTGTCGACTCGCCCACCAGGCCAGCCGCTACGGTATGGCCAAGTCTTTCCCGACCGGCATCATATTTTGAGTGCACCACCAGTGCGCCCGAGCGCGCGCCGTTGTCCGGCAGTAACCTCCTGCGGCTGGAACCCTATACCGTCCTTTATTGGTGCGCACCACCGAGAGCCTCCCCTTCGAGGAAGATCCATGCGCCCGACGCGACCGTTGTCGCTTCCTCCTCCGAGCCGGTGTCACCCGACCACCGCGGGGCCCAGATCCGGCAGCCCAGCGGGTTGCGAAGCCGCCGCCATCCCACTATCGGGAGCCGACCCTGCACCGCCCAGATCGCGAGCGGCCAGCGCTCCGACGGTGCGCCTCCGCAGCGTGCCCGTGTCTCCTCTTTGTCGTTCTCGGCCACCGGCGCCGTCCATCGACTCCCCACTGGTATCTCATGTTTGCCTCCTTCTCTCCCTCTATGTTTTCCTCTCTCTTACTTCTTCTTTCCTTTCCTTCTAAACTTCTAGTAAAGACAAGCAGAAGCATAGCACATAGCTTTGTTAAATATTAACATTTGACTATCTTTTATTATTTTATCTTATTATGTTTTTGCTGAGTATGGTGCTCTTACCGGATGCACCAATAATATTAATATTATTAATAGTATTAGTATTATTTTTACTATTTCCATTATTTAACTAATTATTGTGATAACTACACTGTTGTATTCTACCATTATTATTATATATTATCATTATTATTATTATTATTATTATTATTATTATATTATTATTATTATTATTATTATTTTATTATTATTTATTATTATTATTATATTATTATTATTTTATTGTATGATGACTAAGATTTAAGTTTATATAAACCATTATTTAAGTATAATAAGCTTTCCAAAATTACCTTGTACAAATTCATTGTTATAAAATATTATATTTGTCTTATATTTCAAAATATGGCATTTAATCCTAAATAAATTTTCTAGATTATTTATATTTATCTATATATATTTGACCCGTATATATATATATATATATATTATTTATTTTAATTAATTATTATTATATATATTAATATATATATATATATATAATATATATATATATATATATATATTTATTATATATATATATATATATATATATATATATATATATATATATATATATATAATATAATATATTATATATAAATATATATTAATATATTATATATATATATCTAATATATATATTATATATATAGTTTGGAAATATAATTTTTTCCATTTTAGAGTTTTCAGACCTCAAATATTTTTTAAATTTCCTGGTATTTAGGTAAAAATATTTTATTAATAAAATATAGTTTTTAAATTTCTATTTTAGAAAATTATAATATTTCAAACTAGAAACGGTTTCCATAAATTCAAAGCATTATCAAAAACTATTGAAATACAGTTTCTAAGTATTATAAATATTTTATAACTATCAAATTTCTCCAAATTCTTCGACTACCATCAATTATATGACTAATTCCATAATCCTATTTCCGCACAACTTCAGACCTCTACAACTTGAACATGTCTATTGGACCAACCTGGACCCTTCAGACCATGGCACCACACCAGACGACACACCTGGCAAGATACATTGCCTTATTTACTGTTTATAATTAGTTGCATCTTTCTTTATTTACTGCATATTTATTCCTTGTTTATTTCAGTTGGATCCATGACTTGCTTAGTTTACTTTACTTTGCTTTAAATTATTTTCTTACTTGTCTTTTAAATATGCATGTGAACCTAGTCTTAGTGGACTACCTTTTGTTAGTGACCCTTGGGAGGGTGAAGACAGTTTGATGTATGGGCTACCCAAAACCAAAAGTCGTAGTAACTGCGTACTACGGTAGTCGTGTCGTGAGGGTCACTAGCCTCGAGCTATGTGGACTGATGGGTCACGTGGGCCGCTAGCCTCGAGTTATGCCGGCTGATAGTATTGGTACTTGGCGTGTGCGTGTTGTGAGTTGTTACCTTGTCCTGGGATAGTCAGCCTTTACCTGCCCATACATTGAGATGTCTTCTAAATTGTATACTAGATTGGTGAGGTGACCATAGTTAATGTCATGTCACACTTCGTTCTAGTCATGGCACGCGGTAATGTCACATCGTGGAATAGTGCACTACCCCTTGTCCTTGTTTGGTTGTAGGGGTAATCTACTGTCTTGATGATAGGATATTGGGCCGCATTATGGTTGGGACACTTACCTTTCTTTGTGACTTTATTGTATCTTATATTCAGTTTATATAGCATGTTCTTTATGTATTTGTTACATCCCTCTGAGGACCTGGTGAATTCTCCAGGTGTATTTTATGACTTTCTGCAGGTGCTTAGCCAAGGCCATGTTTCACTCTCTTCCTCTGAGGTGATTACACTTGGATCGCCTTCGCGTCGCTCATCAAATTTATTGTTATGTATTCTTCTCTTTTTTTGTTGGTAGTGGATTTGTCTCCGCCCAACGATTTATAAATGACAATTCATGAGTTTATTATAAATTCTTTCTTCTTTATTCGTGGATGAGATTAGTATTGTGGTTTACTATACTTTACAGCTTATGTATACATACGATGGTTCCATATATTGGAGTATAATTCGTATGTATACAGCTGGCATGACGACGTACTTATTCCTAAGTATTTTGGGACTAGGACGTTACATTTTTTCTGGTAGCCCATGCAGGTCGAGTTTATCACTTCAGTTATGTGACTGTACCGATGTGAACCTGCATATAGGAATAGAGTTTAGGATCTCATCCACAAGTTTGACCTCCTTCTTGGCTTCAAATTTTGAACTCTCGTTACCATCCTCGATTTGCATCCTGTTTGAACTCTTTCTACCGTGAATTCTTATTTTTCGTGCTTAGTGACAGCTAAGATGACTATAATATTATATGCTCATAGGTCAAACACATGGCTAGAAAGATTACATTGACCATTAGTATGCATTGAGGTCTTAGTTGAGTTATAAAGGCATTTTAATTCAAGGATCGAGGCACTCTACTTTTCTAAAGGTATGATTTAAGGATTAGCTAATTCTAAGTTGGATAGTAGCATATTACCGCCTTCAAAGGATAGTTGGAATATTATTTTGATATTCCAAGGTGGTATACACAAGAGGATAGCTAGATCGTGAAAACAAAGTTATTTTATGATGATTTTGGAAATTGTGAAATAGTTATGATTTATTGGGATATGACACTACCAAAATATGTTGCTTTAGCGACGGCCACATCCGTCGTCCATCCGTCGCTAATATGGATTAGCGACGGATCACTGACGGATATTGGTCAAAAAAATCCGTCGGCAATCAGCTCGTCGCTACGTAGTCGTCGCTCGACGGAATAGCAACGGCTTTTCGTCGTCATTATTCGTTACATTAGCGATGACTTACCGACTGTCTTTCGTCGAATTTAAGTATCATGTATTGAATTGTAAAGACTCTTAGCGACGGACAGTCCGTCGATAAACCGTCGTTACTGTGTATCAGATGGTATCGTTCCGTCGCTATACCGTCGTCTTTCGTCGCTAACTAGTAACGAATTAGCGACGGACTAGTGGCGGATAACCGTCGACCGGGTTCTGGGAATGCTCGACATTGCCAGAACCATGGCGACGGATATTTCGTCGCTAATCCGTCGACCATCGTCGCCAAAACGTCACAAATTAGCCGCTACACATGGTGACGGAATATCCGTCGCCAAATTTAATCCGACGAGAAACCGACGGCTTCCCGACGGAATATTCGTCGCTGCTGTTCTGTGCACCGTTCATACCATCAGAAGCATGCCGATGGATGTTCCGTCGGAAGGTCGTCACTATGTAAGGTATTTTGTCGGCTATCCGTCGACCATCCGTCGCTAACTGGAAAATATTGGGAATCCTCCAGTTAGCGACGGATATTCCGTCAAAATTTAGTCGGTAACTGATGTTATCCGTCGCTAACCCGTCTCTAGTCCGTCGCTAACTGAGATATTTTTAAAAAAATTACAGAGCTTTTCCTGTTCACACAACATCCGAACATCGGACCAATATATAATCACAATATACAATCACATAGACCAATATATAATCCAATATAAATCAGACACGAATACTGCACACCAATTATCCAAAAATCACATAGACCAATATATAATCACAAATATACATCACCCAAACCAATATAAAATAGACACCAATTATCCAGAAATCATAAACTAATATCCGTCGTTATAATCCAAAATTCCCACAAATATTCCAAATTTAAAAACTATTCTAATACAATACTTCAAGGAGCAGGAGGAGTTCGATTGCCCGGTGATGGTACTCCCTTCTGCGACCGACGATAATACTGCTCCACTATGTACGACGGCAATCCATCGAAAACACTGTTCGGAAGTCGGCGTAGCTGCTCTGGCGATATGAGGTCAAGGAGTGCCGTCACAGTCGGAGGCGGTACCAGAGGGCCAGCAGGGTTGAAAGAAAGATGACCGACGGAAGAAGGACCGGCCCAGCAGTCGACGGACCGCCACCAGTAGCAAACAGACCGGCACCAGCAGCAAACGGACCGGCACCAGCAGACGGAGACAGAAAGTATGTGGCAATTTGCTCCCGCAAGGACGACTACTGCCTCGTACAGCTGCGCAAGCTGCGACCTCACATCATCGTCTGCCGGGGCCACGGGAGGAGACGGTGTCGGTGGAAATCTCTGAGTCGCCATGTACAATGGCCTTAGGGAGCCGACTCCGTACAGCCACCCTTTCTTAAGTCGCCGACGGTATCTACGAACAAGTCATTCGAGCGGCCATAGAAGAGGGCGTCCGGGCGGGCGTCGTTTTACCGACATCCTCGGCAACAGTAGACTTAGCCCGAAAAGGGTCTCACGATATGCAGCCTATCAAATGAATGTGTTTATACTATAAGATTTACCTAAGTTGTAATCTAAATCCTATGTTTCACTAAGTTTAACTATAAGATTTACCTAAGTTTACCAAAGTTATAGTCTGAATACTTTTAATTCTAACGTAAATCTCATAAACATAAGTACTTACATCGGTCTCCTTGGCCCTATCGTCGACGAAGGTCCCGTCCTTCCGCCTCTTGTGCGTATGCTGGAACACATTGTGCATGGTGACCGATTTCGGTGCCCTTCCCTCCTTTACCGCCCGTTGGGTCTGTATACAAAATTTTTGTAGAATTTAATTAACTCCGTATATTAATACCGAATTCGATAGTGAAATAAATTTGTGGTATCTCACCGATCTGCAAGCGCCACTGCGTGGGCCTTGATCCCCCCGTATGAAGCCCCGTGGCCCGTCGGTTTGCCTTCGCCTTCTCCGATTTCTCCTTGTACGCAGGAGTATCTATCATATCCAAGAGCTCCTCATAATCGTCCTGTCGGATCCAATTCGGCCTCGTCTACCCCATTTTAAGGTCATGAATCATATTCTATATCTTCTTCGAGGCAGCGCTTCTGTAGGTCCTGCGGATCGCGTCCTCGCGATGGGGGGCCACCAGAACGTCGTCTAACATACAAATTCAATTATTATGTAATTTAAAAATAGTTGATTAAAGAGTAACTAATAATTAACCACAAGATATAGATATATACCCTCAACTCGTCGAGCCAGACGTACTTCAAGTTTCGGGGCACCGACGAAAAGTTGAGATAGGGACCATAGAAGTTAGCCCTGATAATTTCTCCAAGAGACCTGGCAACATTAAACGGAAAAAACATACAAAGAAGCAACGACTGGATTATTAACTTGAATAAATGAAACAAATTTAATAAATTATCTTAAATTTACTTATGAGGACCCCGCGGGCCATAGCTCTCGTCGGAACTCGACTATTGGCCTCTCTGGTACCGTCGGAGGATCCGCGAGTCCGTGCATGTACTCCCCAGTAACCGGATGGAACCGAGTATGGGGGTACTCCGGGCCCACTGTGCAGTAACTGGTGGATCTGCTGGTGGGTCCACTGGCGGAGCGGATCCGCTAGCGGATGGAGACTCATGCCTCGATGAAGTTGTCGATCGATGGCGGGATGAGTCTGTACCCGGGGTACTCTCCGGGTCGGGTTCGCTAGATGGGGTCACATCCAGGGAAGATTGAATGTGACCACAACCACCAGCACCACCATGACCATGACCACGATCACCACCACCACCACCACCACCACGACCACCACAGCAGCACGACCACGGTCAGCTATCATGACCTGTAAATATAACACAAAAACATAATTAACAATATAGAAGTGTAAATGAATATAAAATTTTAAACTAAAATATACATACACCAGCAGGGACGAGTGTCGCCGTGACGAAAAGGACTAGGAGTGCCATCTGCAAAACGAAAATCATACAATAAGTAAATGATCGAACGAAAAAAACATAAATTCACGTAATTGCTTTAATGAGGTCAAACTGAATTTACGTAATTGGAAGTGTTTTTAATATACAATATATTTAACCTAATCATCGTCATCGTCTTCGTTCTCGTCCTCGGCCTCGTCTTCATCATCATCCACATTCTCATCCTCATCCTCATCCTTATCCTCATCGTCGATTTCATCTGTATCCTCATCCTCATCAAATTCTTCTTCTTTTCTTCTTTCTTCTGCCTCAATATTTGGGACTCCCCTGGTTGACAGCTAAGTCTTGTGTATCAATCTCTTCCTTCCCTCTATTTTCCTCAACAATCTTCAACATCCATTGTATCCGACAATTGTCCCAAGTATTAGGACTTTTCGATCTGGTGCTCTTGGTATGCTGGGTCTCCAACGTTGAATGTATTTCTAGATTTAATCTTGCATACTGCCCACAAGTCAAATCGATCTCTACGACGCCTTGGGTAGCTTGTATAGTAGACTTGAACAGCCTGACTTGCTATCGCAAATGTATCAGACCCTCTATACCTCCTGCGATGATTTATATCGATAAATCCAAATTGTTTATCGATTCTCCAACCGATATTTGGTGTCGTATCGAACCACTCACATTTGAACATCACAATATGCATCATATGGGGCAATATATTAAATACAATATCCCGAAGCACCCCATAATAGTCAAAGTCTGGCTCGTCATAGATGGTGCCTCTTATGCAAACACCGGAATCCTTGGTACTGATGTCGTCATTGATAAATTCGACATTTATAGCATTCTGAGTTGCCTTAAACCTGAAGCCATTAATGACATAGCCTGGCCAAGTCTTTGGTTGCTTCTTCGGTCCCAATGCCAGATAACGAACACTCTTATTGTGAGTGTTGTTTCAGGCAATAAAACCTGTAAAAAATATTATAATATAAATATTTTAGATGCCTATATTTAATGGTAGCCGTATAACATATTATCTCAGTTACTTACGTATTTGCGAAACCATGACGGAAATGTACAATCAACCTCTCTTTGAAGTCCCTCATTGGTAATATCGGGTGTCCTGATCTTGACTTCATCTCTAAATACTGTTAGAAAGAATAAGAATATATAAGTGTAGTCACTTACTTCATCAAATTAGAGATTATAACGAGTGCAAGTGTACTAACTTACTTCTTCAAATCTCTCACTTCTTGTATGTCACAGTTTAACAAGACATATCGGTGAGCGGTATCATACTCGTCGTCAGTCAACCACCGCTTTTTACTAGCCCCAATAGGCTTGCCCCTTACATTGAATATACCTCCATTCTCAACGTCCTCGTCATTCTTTTGAGGTCTATTTCGATTTGTCTTAACATGAGTATCGAAATAAATGGAGCAGAAGTTTGACACCTCCTTAATAAGATATGCTTCGTATATCGAAGCCTCTATATGGGCCTTGTTGCCAACTTTCTTCTTTAGATGGTGTAGGTATCTAGAGAGACAAATTATCTTAAGAATTAAGAATGAATTTTAAAATCCACTGAAATTCAACTTAAATTATATCGATTTTTATGTACCTTTTAAATGGGTACATCCATCGATAATGAATAGATGCACCGACACGGGCTTCGTATGCTAGATGAATCGGTAGATGCTCTATGCTGTCGAAGAAGCCAGGAGAAAATATTTCTCAAACTTGCAAATTGTTAAAATAATCTTCTCCTCAAGTTCAACCATGTGTTGCACCGTCAACTTAGTTGAACAAATATCCCTAAAAATGTAGATAGTTCGGCCAACGGAACCCATACAGCAGAAGGCAACAACTCTTTCAAAGCAATAGACAGTAATCTTTCCATAAATACATGGCAGTCGTGACTCTTCATTTCCGTTAGCTTGCGTTCATTGAGATAAACGCATCTAGATAAATTCGACACATAGCCGACGGAAATGTTAAAGTAGATACCCACTTGCAGATTATTAATCTATCTTCCTTGCTCAATATGTATTGTGCTATCGGCTTAGATAATTGTCCACCAGCTTCCCTTTGTATCAAGTTCAGATAAAGACGCTTGCATATCTCGGCAATGTCTTGTCTTGCTTTTGGATTGTCCTTCGTCTTTCTTTAATATCCATGACGGTATTGAAGACATTATCGAACACATTCTTTTCGATATGCATAACATCAAGATTATGCCTTATAAGATTATCTTTCCAATATGGCAAGTCCCAGAAGATACTCCGTTTGGTCCAGTTATGGCTTTGTTCGAACTCATCGACACGATTGTTCAATGGATCCTGCATTATAGTGGGCAAGTCCTTTACATCTTCCAAATATCGTATCCCGACAATCTGGCAGACGGATGAGAAAATTTTGTTTTTCAGCTCTGAACGCGTCCTTGTTCTTTCTCCAAGGATGACTCGTGGGCAGAAATTGATGGTGACAATCAAAGAAAAAAGTTTTCCTCCATGCATAACAGAACGCCTTACTATTTTCTATGCATATCGGACAAGACATGGTGCCGTGAGTACTCTATTCCGACAACATACCGTATGCGGAAAATCATTGATTGTCTGCACAGTGAAGCTCTCATCTGAAAGTTCTTTTCCTGGAAATATCATAGGTCGCGATGTCGATCTCCTACAGCTGTTTCAGCTCATCCACCAACGGCTGTAAATAATATCGATGTTCTTCGTCGTATTTTTGGGACTCGGTATGATAGCTGTCAAGAACATATAAGGAGTCTTCATATACATCCATGGTGGCAGATTGTAAGGGGTAAGAATGACCGGCCAGCAAGAGTATTGAGATTCCGACTGCCTGAAAGGGGCAAGCCATCAGAACATAGCGCCAGACGTACATTTCTAGGCTCTGCAGCAAAATCTGGATGACGCAAATCGAAATATTTCCACGCCTCTCCATCCGAAGGATATGACAATTCTCCATCATCCTTTGTGCGTTCTTCGTTGTGCCACATCATGTGTTCTGCTGTATTCTGAGACATATACATCCTCTGCAAGCGCTTCGTGATCGACAAGTAATGCATATACTTGTAAGGACGTCATTTTCTAGTTGACTTTCCTTTTCCCCTGACTTGCTTGTAACGATCCGCATTACAGAAGCTACAACTTTCTATGTCCTCGTTCTCCTGTAGTACAACATGCATCCGTTACGACAACAATCTATCTTCTCGTACCCCAGTCCCAGTTGTCGGACCATCATCTTCGACTTGTAGAAGTTTTCTGAAAGCTCTTTTGATTCCTTCGGTAACACCTCATTGATTAGTTGTATAATCCGATCATAACAAGTTTGTGGCAAGTTAAAATTGGACTTTATGTTCAACAACCGCATCGTCACTGACAGTACGGAATGAGTCTCATAATCATGATATAGAGGAGTTTCTGTATCCTGAAACATATCATAGAACTTCTTCGCCTTGGGATTAGGATCCTCCTGATCAAAATTAGGCCCTGCCGCATCGTACACCATATCTCGTGCAAGGTTCTGCAGGTCTCCATAATCAACAGAGCATTCGTCGTCTTCGATGACAAAATCCGTTGTAGCATTATCATCAAAAGTATAAGTAGCAGCATTTGCAACCTATCTTTCCGAATATAGTTCCTTGCGATGACCACAGACCGTAATCACGTACGAAACCCTTACGGGTCAAATAATCTCTCATAGTCACCACTTCTTCGTAACGTCTATTACGACAATTACGACATGGACACTTGATTTTGTTACCGTCCATGTACTGAGCTTTGCTCATGGCATACTTAAGAAACAGTTCCACGCCTGCCTGAAAATCATCACTCACACCTATTCTTCTCTCGTATTGTCGTTTGTATATCCATGTATGATCAACGAAATAACGATCCATCACAGATTGGATGTAAAAATCTGTATCGTAAGACAAACTAAACAGAATTAGTATATAATCATGTAACTGGTGGATCCGCTGGTATATAGGCCGGATACTTAGTATCGACCGCATCAGATTAGTATCGGTCTATAGGTTTGGTATAGGCCGTATTAAATTGGTATTGGCCTCAGCGAATTGGTAGATACATAACCGATATGTATCGACCGTATAGCTAGGATTCGTATTGGCCTTATCGATTTGGTATCGGCCATATCCGATAGGTATCGGCCGTATCGGATATGTATCTACCGTATCGGATTAGCATGGTGGAAGGTTTAGTAACAACTGTACTTGGATTTTTCTCTTCTCGAGCTATAATACCATTGCATGAGAGTCACGAGAGAGTAAAAAAATCTCCTACATATTGATGTTTACGAGAGTGATTGGCCAATTACAGTAACACACATGTTGCATTTTCTATCAGAAAAGGAGAGATTGAAAGCAATAACATATAGAGTTGTATTTCGGAGAAGAACTCCTATAAACTCTTTGTTCACAAAGCAAGCTATAGAGAATACAGAACAAGTATCGAGTTCATAACCTACTTCGCAAGAGAAGTTCTTAATGTTCTCAGTTATCTCAGGCTGATCTGACATAGAACAGTAAGATACTTCTCTTGCGAAGTAGGTTATGAACTCGATACTTGTTCTGTATTCTCTATAGCTTGCTTTGTGAACAAAGAGTTTATAGGAGTTCTTCTTTCGAAATAAAACTCTGTATGTGATTGCCTTCAATCTCTCCTTTCCTGATAGAAAATGCAGCATGTATGTTACTGTAATTGGCCAATCACTCTCGTAAACATCAATATCTATGAGGTTTTTTACTCTCTGACTCTCTTGCAATGGTATTCTAGCTCGAGAAGAGAAAAATCCAAGTATAGTTTTTACTAAACCTTCCACCAAGCTAATCTGATACGGCCGATACATATCTGATACGGCTGATACCTATCGGATATGGCCGATACCGAATCGATAAGGCCAATACGAATCCTAGCTATACGGCCGATACATATCGGATAGGACGATACCAATTCGCTAAGGTCAATACCATCCGATACGACCTATACCAAAACCGATATACCGATACTAATCCGCTACGATCGACAATAAGTACATACGCCAAGGAGGTGGATCTGCTACTGATAGTTCGATACCGATACCAATAGTCCGATACCGATAGTTCGATACCGGAAAAAATTCGACGCTAAATAGCCGTAGCTAAATATTCGACGGTAATCAGTCGGTGATTTGTCGAAAGTCAGTCGCTAATTTCGACGAAAAAAATTCATCGCTAAATAGCCGTAGCTAAAAATCCATCGTTAAAAAAAAATCCGTTGCTAAATAGCCTATAAGTAAGCCTACCTATACCAATACAACACTAAACCTATATGAAATCAAGCCTCATTCAATTACTAACAATCATACAATATAACATATACATACAACTCATATGGCCATAGCCTATAACACACAACTCAATGGCCATAGCTTATAACACGCAACCACTACCTACATATATCATATTTCATATCATGCATTTAACATACACTTACCTGTATACATACATTACAATCATAATTAGCAAATCAAGTTCGATTTCAAATTAGCAAAACTGTGAAAGGGAATGCATGTGAAACAGTAAATTTAAACAACTCAACATGTATACATTTCAAAATATCAATTGCGCCCCCCCACGACCCCCTGCCCTGACCCGCAGCCCCCGCCGTCCCCTGCACCCCCCGCCTACCACAACCCCTCGCCGCCCCCCCACCCCTAGCCACCCACAACCTCCCGTCGCCCCCCGCAGCCCCGCCACCCACAACCCCCCCCCCCCCGACCCCCCCCCGACACGCCGTCCCCCTACGACCCCTGCCCCGACCCGCCGCCCCCGCAGCCCCCACCCCCCCAGCCCCCGTCATCCACAACCCCCCGCCGCCCACCACCCCATACTACCCACAACCCCCCTCCTGCCGCCCCCCGCAGCCCCACCACCCACAACCCCTCGCCACCCCCGTACCACCCGTTGCCCCCTCCCCGCCACCCATAACCCCCACAGCCCCTGCCTCCCCCGTCGCCCCAGCCCCCGATGCCCCCGCAGCACCCGTCGCCCCCGCAGCCCCCGACGCCCCCAGCCCCCGACACCCCCGCCACCCCTACAGCCCCCGACGCCCCCGCTGCCCCCCCACCATTGAGAGAGAGAGGATTACCTGGAGAGAGAGAGCCGCCGGAGAGGACGCCGATCACCTTTGGGAGAGAGAAGCCGCGAAAGAGAGAGAGAGTGAAATTTGGGGAAATGAAAAGTTCCTCCCGTCGTTTCAATTTAAGTTAGGGTCGTATATTTAGCGACAGACTAGCGACGGATAATATCCGTCGCTACGCAGACGCTATACTAGATATCTACCGATGGACTATCCGTCGCTACGTAGTTGGCAATTTGTCCCGCCACTTCTCCTAACATTTTCTGCCAAATAGTCGACTGCATAGCGACGGATGAAAATCCGTCGCTATATCTTCGACGCCGTAGCGACGGACTGGCGACCTTTTCTCACCCTTAAAATAAAAATAAAAAATTATCGGCTTATCTTCGGAAATTCGTCGGTGATTTGTCGCAAGTCCGTCACTAATTACGACGGAAAGAATTCGTCGCTAAACAGCCGTCGCTAATTGACTGTATTTTGGTAGTGTGAAATCGATTTGAGAAATATCTTAAAGTTTTAAATTGTGACACATGATTTACGGTTAAGTTTAAGTTTGGATTGTAATATGTTAAAGTTTATCTCAAGATTTATTAAAGAGTTTTAAATTATAAGTTATGATTTTGTAGACGACTAGAGAATATGTAAGTTTAGTTTGAAAGAAAAAAAGAAAGAGAAAGCTTGAGGTTTTAAATTGAGTCGTACGATTTGATTTATAAGTTTATTTAATTTTGAGCTTGAAGAGATGATGGTAAAATTTTGGTTTAAAATTTTTGGAAGATACGAAATCGACTTTGAAGGAATTTTTAATTTTAAATTGTGCCTATGATTTATGATTTTACTTAGATTTCGAGTTTAAAAGTTTCAATTATGGATTGAAAATCTTGTTACAAAAATTAAATTGAGTCGCATGATTTACGATTGATGAAATTATTTAAAAATCTTGAGCTTAAGTTTTGGATTGAGTGTAATAGCTAAGAGTTTATCTCGATATTTGAGAATTGAAATTTTAAAGTGATGGTTTGTTTGACAGTTTAGTTGTGATGCATTAGATATGATGAAGGTTATTTGGATTAATTAAAGGAATTTAAACTGTAAGTTATGATTAGACATTTGGTAGAATAATTTGAGAATTGTATTGAGGAAGCTTTTGAGGAACCCAAATTCATAGATTTAGAATCTACCTTGATAGGCAACCAGGATAGACAGAAGTAGTCCACCTTTGTTGCCATATCACTCATGACCATTATAGTTGTATATACTCAAGTGTAATTAGTCATCTACCAATCCATCGAACGAAATCTTTTATCGTGACCATCTAATTGTTTGAAACTAAGAAATTATGAAAATCAATCCCTTGACCATGCCCCATCCAAGAGACCATCTTCTCTCTAGAAACTGTGTCCCTAACTTATTTTTATCTTGATCTACGAGAATTCTTAAATTATTTTATTTCGTGCCCTAACCTTTTTATTTTTGGTGCATTAATTAGTACCTCATGAAAACCCACTTTCTTTTTTTATCATTTGGTGTCCCCTATAGTGACTTTTGATATTGGAGCACAACACTAGACTTTTTCTTCCAACAAATTTCACATGCAAGACCTAGACGAGCCCACCTTCATATAGGTATATCACGTCCCACTAAAACACGTCTCCTTGTATATTTTTATGATACGACTTTCGGGTCATAAAGACTAAACTATAACTTTACCATGGTATCGATATAATTTTGACTACAGATACGGACTCAAGCTCGACTCAAATCTTTCAACCCAAAACATGCTTGTGATCTACTTAATTCCTTAAATGCTTAGCTTGTGCTTTAGTTGATTACTATCCCATGCCTTTTATTTTCGTGCCTCATCTTAATTTGCTTAGACCCATAAATTTTTATTTTCGTGCAATAATCCGTATTTATTATCTAAACCCTTATCATGACCTTTGAACCTGACTATATTCCCCTCCTGATTGTTTTTCTTTTCTCTTCCAGGATCTTATTTTACTACAATGTTATTCATGCAAACCTTGTTTCTTATGTGTGAAGATGAAAAGTTTATCATGACGCCCTTCGGTTAAAGAATGAGTTAAAATTGGAAAGCCATAAAGGTGATAAGTATAGATAAATAAAATGAATGTATAATTTGGAAAAATAAGTTGAAAAGTGGTATTAGATGGAATTAAGGGAAGTGACATTTGTTTTTTATGTTCAAGTGATAATATGTTTGAGATTGACAAAAAGGTTGCGTTTAATCAAACATACTAGAGATGAATCTTATGTTTGGTGCTTTAAGGATTTTTGTTTGATTGGTAAATAAATGTGAATGTCCTACTAGGAAGAACTTGATTTGGCCATCGACTGAATGGATTGAAGGTTATTAAATTTAAATTTTGAGGAAATTGTAGCTTGAGGAAATATAGACCTATATGGAAATATTGGAGAAGAAGAAATCAAAAGTTTCGGACTTATTGGAATTCTATCATAGGATATAGGACTTAAAAATTTGTCTATTATAAATGTCATATTAAGGTAAGATTGATTCTACTCTTGACTAAAATGAGAAAGGAAATTTTAATGAAAATTCTTAAAAGGAAAATTTTGCATATTTTTGCTTAAGGGAAAAATATGTCGGAAGAAAAATATTAGAGATTATTTTGGACTTATCAAATTTTAAGATTTTGGATGTAATTTCATATCGAAATAACTTTCGCTAAATGGATTATAGGTTGACTGATTTATTTTGAAAGACGAAAGTTTGGTTGGGGAAAATATTTGCTAGATATTTATTAAAACCAAAACTCCTAAAGCGTCCTATTATAAGATATCAAATGTATAATGTTGGAATCTAAGGTTTCTTCATCAATCTCAAAAAAAAAATCGAAAAAGAAAATATGTTTTGCAATTGTGACAAGAAATCAAATTTTTGAGGATTAGCCAAAGATTTAACGGTATTGTGAACCGCAACTAAATTGGACTCGAAACTAACAAGCTAGTAATCCTTGACTTGAGATAAGGAGGTTATTGCTTAAAGTTGCATGTCTATAAGGAAAATGGTAGCGTTGATTGATTTTGATGGGTTGTTAGGCATCGACCATCTTCTACCTGTTGATGTTTGGCTGGAAATATCTAAATTGCCCATATCATTAACTTACTTCTCGAACTCCTCACACAAGGGTTAATCTTGATTTTTATCAATAAAACTTTTCCTGCCTCTCTACTCTACCTACCTTAGTTATTTTAAATTCGAGGACGAAATTCTTTTAAGTTGGGTAGGATGTAAAACCCCTAATTTTCTACTAATTTTTTTAATAAAATGGATATTGATTTTTGTATTTCGTATTCATACGTCACGAGCGAAGTTGTATTTACCGTATTGTACGTCATATGCAAGTTTACTTTCGTATTTGCTCGTCGAGTGCTAATATGTACGAGGTACATATTTTCAGAAAATATTTTATTTATAGATTTTAATTTTATGGAAAGTATAGTTTCAAAATAATATAGTATATATCTTTTGTCTATATTGTCAAAATTATTGCATCGAGTTTTTATATATACTAAAAATAGTAATAAAAGATTATTCTAAGTATTTACATATATGATTCATGAATTTAATTCAAGAATATTTTTTAAATTCCTAATTTTCAAAATTATTATTTTAATATTAATTTATACAAGTTATAAAAAGTCTATCTAAATTGGTTTATTATGAATTAAATCAGAAATTAATTTTTTGGATAATTTTAAACTAATTTTTAATTAAAGATTATCTAGTATATATACATATATTGGAAAGATATATTTTTGTGGTTTTAAAAAGTAATTTAAATTAAGGGGTGAATTATCCATAAGGATTCAAATAATCCTAGTCCATATTCAACCAGGTCCTCACCTCCTATATATGGAGAGCCCCCTTGTTCTCTTTTCTCCATAATTTCACAAACCCAATTTCCACCACAAATTGGGTATCGTGTCGGTGTCAATCTTATTCCAATTGGTACAGTTATCCATGTCGCATCCGACAAATCTAGACACGACGAATCCAACAGAAAAATCTGTAACTCCACTTTTCCTGAATGATAAAATTTTCGTATTTCCTATATAATTCCAATTAGAATTTAATTTAAGATTTTAATCACTATTTATTATTAAAGTATTTTTTTTTAATTAATTAATCAAGACTTCTATTTTTAAATTATTTGATAAGGATTTCCTTACTAAAAACCTTTAATTAAATATTTAATTATTATTTTGATTTGGATTATCCTAACTAAGGATTAATTCAATTAGTGATTTCCTTAATTATTCTTCTTTTACTTTGATTAATTCTTAATTAACAGATTTTTAAATAATTATTTTCTATTCCAATTATTTCTTAAAAACCATTTTTCATATTCTAATTATTTCAGCCATTTTCTTCTCATCCAACTTCATGGGCTAGCCCGACCCATCTCCCTTGGCTCAGTAGGGCGCGGATCCTAAACCCGCTAACCCTAATCCGTAACCCGTTAAACCTATTAGCTGTTATATAATTCAAATCCTTCCTTCATCCTCCAGAGCTCTGCTCTTGTGGAGACGATGACGACGACGAGAGTGCAGCGTCGCACGGCCTCCAGCTTCCAGATCATTCCCTCCCATCTCGACCGTTCCATCATAACCACCCGATCCCTTCTCGACCATCCGATCATAACCAACTCTAACCGTTTTGTAACCACTTCTCCACCGACGGCTGCCCGCCCAACCGCCTTGCCGCTGCCCGCCTAACCGACTGCCCGTCGCTGTGCCTATTTAAGGACCCTTCCTCTCTTTTCTTCATCACTCCTCCTTGTTGGCGAAGCCCTGCCAAATTCTTCACACAATCCTTTCCTTCCTTCTTCCTCGATCCGTCCAGCAAGCTTTGGCCATGGGAGAAGTCCTTCCTCTTCGATCGACGTCAGTTGAGATCATCAGCAGCATTAGCGACTAGGCGTTGGCACGACTCGACGATTAGTGTCGTGCTCGACTCAGCCAGGATCAACGGCGAGTGGTGGCGCCATCGAGTATCGACCGATTTCCTCGAATAGGTAGGTAGTATAGATCTGTTGATGCTTGTTTTTCTGTTGATCGGCTCTTGAAGTTGTTTTCAATTCGATCGAATTACTCCACGAAATTATTCCAGCACTGTTTTTTTGATTTCGAGAAATCGGACTTTCGGTTGGTAAGTCCGTTTCTCTTATTTTGAATCTCTTGAATTGTTGTTCGGAACTAAGAGATTGATCTGGTTGTTCTGTTCTTTGAATATTTCTTAACTTTCGATCGAAAAATACAGAGGGAATCTATCTAAATTATGTTTCTATTTTGCTTGCCACATGTTCGACGTTGGTCCCGAACTAGTTCTCATTCACTTTTGGAACAAGATCGGGGTGTTCGATTCAAGAAGACATTGGATTGTTGTTCCTTGCTCAGGTATAAACGTCTACTGGACTGGTGTGGGTTGTTTTCTTCTTGCGTGGTCATATGGGTGGGTTTTTGGATGAGCTAATATGTCGATCGTACTAGTAATGAGTTCAGTAGCAGGCATTGTGTCTTACTGGTGCAGGACACGGTGTCACTAGCCGTGTATTTTGAAATAAATGGGTTGGGATGACAGAGTGCTACTGCATAGATTGATTAAGGAGTTGTGTTGTAAGCTTTCCTATGGACTAATGTGAGAAGAGTTTGAACGGTCACTGTTTAGTGACCGTTGGGCCAAATTAGGGTTGAATGGGTTATCCTATTATGTGTAGGGTTTCCTTGGTGATCTTAGCTTTGTGCTCAGTATCATTGTGAAGCTCATCTGGGCTTTACATATGGGCCAGTTCAGTAGCCAAGAGTATGAATAAGTAACTAATGCTAGTAAGTAAATTAGTTAAGGATAGGTGAGTTATTAGTATTCTAGTTAGTTATGGTTAAGATAAATATGGTTAGGTTAGGAACTAAATTAAATAGGTTAAGAATACATTAGAATTTGTCTAATAATACTTTTCTATTTATAGGTGATCTAAAAGACTTGGACAAGACCCAAAATTAAGGCAAGTACATGTACTCAGTATTACCATCATTGCATGCATTGTACTCACATTTTCTCGTATCATTATTTCACTTGTTCTTGATCGATTGCTTGCATTGTTTCTCGTATCGGGTGGAGGACATTCTAGAGACATGTGATTGACTAATATTGGACAAATATTGCCTGATAGCATACTCCGTATGCCTGATGTCCATTTCAAGCGTGACTGATAGCATTATCATCAGACATGTCTGATTATTGTGTGACTGATAGTAATGTCGTCAGACATGCCTGATTATTGATTGACTGATAGCATATTTTATATGCCTGATTACATATTAGTCCCCACATGTTGATAACGTCCAATTGCACGTGTACACATAGCTAGTACATACTTTATATTCATATTGCTTCTATTTGCTATACCGTTCCATTGATCTTCATAGTGAGTTTTATTGAGTTACATTGTACCTTGCTCCTTTCTTGACTGGATCGTTGATTACAGGTGAGATAGATCTTTAGATTGTTATGGCTGGCATTGGAGCTCAGTTGACATTGAGATATCTAGTTTCATGTATAGGAGATTGATGGAGTGTATTTGATTATATGTTGTTATTATAGCATTTATCTTTTACCAGCTTTGTACCTGGACATTCATGTATAAGTTGTAATAATTATATAGTGGATTGTTGTGATGACTAGTGTAGATTCCGAGATTAGATGCTGTGATGAGATTACTCTTATTATTGATGACTAGACGGCTCACTACCGCTATCAACGACAGTGTAGGCCGGGCATGCATCGGCCCGTACCCGATTATTCGGGAGCGGGGTATGACATGTTTTTGTGGTGGCCCATGCAGGTCTCTATCTAATAGTACTTAGGATTAGAGTGCCATTGAAAGCCTGCAGAAATAGAAAACTCATCACAGCATAGGACCGTTATCATATTGCTTACTTTTCTGTTTTTTATATCTTGCTAACACACACAGTACACCTACGAGTCACTGATGGTTCTCCTCCTACAATTCCAGAGATGGCCAAAAGAAGGAAGGAACCTCATCCACGAGGCCGCACTCCGAGTTTAGCCAATTCCGAGAGAGGATCATCTGCCCTACCTATGATAGCTCCAAAGCGCTCCGGTGCCCACGTACCACCCGTCACGAGAGCTTTTTCACGACATTCCATTAGTTCCATGAGGGGCACCCAAATGCATGAGTTAGTCCATGGGCTATTAGAGGCCCAGAGAGCCCAGACCCAAAGTTTGTTGGATGCTCAGAGAAAGCAGGCCGCTATATTGCGGGAGGGTATTGAGAGATTAGTTAGCCCACTTTTACCACCACCACCCCCACTTCCCCAGACTACTACTACTACTCCACCTACATCTCATATTCCACCTCCATCGACTACTATATCGACCCCATCATACATCCCACATCCGCCATACGCTCCACATCCATCACATGGTCCACCACCACCCACCCAGGCTCCTGTACAACCTATTACCACCACTTTTGTTCAGCCTGAGCCTATTTCTTTCATTCCGCCTCCCATCCATACTCATGCTTCTCCTACATATACTCAGACTACTCCCATCCACCACCAGAGAGAGGGTTCCATCCTGATTTCAAAAGGATGGCTCCTAGAGAGTTCCTTAGGACCGAGGGTATACTCTACGTCGATGAGTGGCTAGAGGATATAGAGAGGGTGATGCAATTATCTAGGCTTCCAGAGGATCTTAAGGTGGAGGCAGCCGGCATGCAAATGCATGATCTGGCACGTACTTGGTTTAGGAGCGAGCCTCAGCTCGCAGTACCTGGACTGACTTGGGAGCAGTTTATAGAAATCTTCAAAGAGAAGTTTTTCCCAGCAGTAGCTAGAGAGGCTTTGGAGCGCCAGTTTTAGACTCTTGAGCAGGGGACTCGCTTGGTTGATGAGTACGCGGCAGAGTTTGGGCGACTTAGTCGATTTACAGAGGGTAGAGCCAGAGATCCAGTCGTTAGAGCCACGAGATTCAAGCAGGGTTTGAGCCATGAGCTTTGTTGCTTAGTTACGACTAACGGAGCGACTACTTATGCTGGGATGGTCGCCGTTGCTCAGAGATTAAAGATTGATCTAAGCCTCTGACCCAAGACAGATCATGACATTAGTGGAGGTGGTAGCCATTCGGGACCACCCAAACGTCCTAATATTCAGCAGACGAAGACCTTCACATCCCAGCCTCCTTAGGGGACACAGCAGCAGCAGCAACGACCAGTTCAGCAACCTTGTAGATTTTGTCAGAAAGTGGGCCATACCTGGCAGGTGTGTAGGAAGAGACTTGGATAGTGCCTTATTTGTGGTACAGCTGATCATCAGGCTAGGGAGTGCACCATTGCTCGTACAGCAGCTGGACCTTCGGGACTTCCACAGCCAGAGGGACGAGTCTACCTTATGTCAGAGGAAGGAACAGAGGCTATTCCGATTTCGGGCGAGGACTAGAGACCGGAGGCATTCTCGCATAGCCGGAGCAAATCGTGGGTCATCACTTCCCTTTTGATTCTTTCTAACATTTAGACTTTCCTTGTTGTTTCATATTGAAGACTTGTTTCTAAAGTCTCTGTATCTTAATATTGTTTCGTAATGACCGCTTGTTGATCCTTGTTGTCCCTTAGTACCAAATAAAACCACTTGTTCACTTCCTATCATGACTTTGACCGTTAAAAGAATTCATCTTGAATCTTCATAAATCCCTGAAAATCTTCTGGATAAGGTTGAAAAATATTCGATGAGCTACCATGACGTGGCAGATGTGCACTGCAGCCATTTACCTGGATTATGGAAACTGAAAGTTTATTGCAGCCAGCTGTACACTGGCGAGGCATGGACTCTAAGTTAAAGTAATTACAGGTAATCATGGGCTTTCGGATATTATTGAGACTAAGTCCTAAATTCATAATATTTTCTGACATCGGATGAAGTTGACAGAGTATTTTGGTAATATATTATTATCGGGACCATGGAACCGAAGGTTCACTACAGCCAGATACATGGGGTAGGAACTGAAAGAAAAGTGACTCCAGATATGTATGATTGTCGGATACTATTGAGACCATTATCCTTTGATTATGTTCCGTAACTATCACTTTGTATCACCTTAAATCGTGCCAATTTTAAATTGTATTTGATTGCTCTTAATCGTGCCTAATCGTGCCTTCTGAAATTTTGAGGACAAAATTTTTCAAGGGGGAGAGACTTGTAACTCCACTTTTCCTGAATAATAAAATTTTCGTATTTCCTATATAATTCCAATTCGAATTCAATTTAAGATTTCAATCACTATTTATTATTAAATATATTTTTAATTAATTAATCTAGACTTCTATTTTTAAAATTATTCGATAAGGATTTTCTTACTAAAAACCTTTAATTATTATTTTGAATTGGATTATCCTAACTAAGGATTAATTCAATTATTGATTTCCTTAATTATTCTTTTTTTACTTTGATTAATTCTTAATTAACAGATTTTTAAATGATTATTTTCTATTCTAATTATTTCTTAAAAACTATTTTCCATATTCCTATTATTTCAGCCATTTTCTTCTCATCCAACTTTATGGGCCAGCCCGACCCATCTCCCTTGGCTCAGTTGGGCGCGGATCCTAAACCCTCTAACCCTAATCCGTAACCCGTTAAACCCATTAGCTGTTATATAATTCAAATCCTTCCTTCATCCTTCAGATCTCTGCTCTTGTGGAGACGACGACGACGACTAGAGTGCAGCGCCGCGCGACCTCCAGCTTCCAGATCATTCCCTCCCATCTCGACCGTTCCATCATAACCACCCGATCCGTTCTCGACCATCCGATCATAACCAACTCTAACTGTTTTGTAACCACTTCTCCGCCGACGATTGCCCGCCCAACCGCCTTGCCTCCCTTGGCTCAGTTGGGCACGGATCCTAAACTCGCTAACCCTAATCCGTAACCCGTTAAACCCATTAGCTGTTATATAATTCAAATCCTTCCTTCATCCTCTAGAGCTCTGCTCTTATGGAGACGACGATGACGACGAGAGTGCAGCACCGTGCGGCCTCCAGCTTCCAGATCATTCCCTCCCATCTCGATCGTTCCATCATAACCACCCGATCTCTTCTCGACCATCCGATTGTAACCAACTCTAACCATTTTGTAACCACTTCTCCACTGACGGCTGCCCGCCCAACCGCCTTGCCGCTGCCCGCCTAACCGACTGCCCGTCGCCGTGCCTATTTAAGGACCCTTCCTCTCTTCTTCTTCATCACTCCTCCTTGTTGACGAAGCTCTGCCAAAATCTTCGCACAATCCTTTCCTTTCTTCTTCCTCGATCCGTCCAGCAAGCTTTGGCCATGGGAGAAGTCCGTCCTCTTTGATCGACGTCAGTTGAGATCATCAGCAGCGTGAGCGACTAGGCGTTGGCACGACTCGACGATTAGTGTCGTGCTTGTTTTTCTATTGATCGGCTCTTGAAGTTGTTTTCAATTTGATCGAATTGCTCCACGAAATTATTCCAGCATTGTTCTTTTGATTTTGAAAAACCGGACTTTCGACTTGGTAAGTCCGTTTTCTCTTATTTTGAATCTCTTGAATTGTTGTTCGGAACTAAGAGATTGATCTGGCTGTTCTGTTCTTTAAATATTTCATAACTTTCGTTCGAGAAATACGGAGGGAATCTATCTAAATTATTTTTCTATGTTGCTTGCCACATGTTCGACGTTGGTCCCGAACCAGTTCTCATTCACTTTTGGATCAAGATCGGGGTGTTCGATTTAAGAAGACATTGGATTGTTGTTCTTTGCTCAGGTATAAACATCTATGGACTGGTGTGGGTTGGTTTCTTCTTGCATGGTCGTATGGGTGGGTTTTTGGACGAGCTCATATGTCGATTGTACTAGTAATGAGTTCAGTAGCAGGCCTTGTGTCTTACTGGTACAGGACACGGTGTCAGTAGCCATGTATTTCGAAATAAATGGGCTGGGATTACAGAGTGCTACTGTATAGATTGATTAAGGAGTTGTGTTGTAAGCTTTCCTGTGGACTAATGTGAGAAGAGTTTGAACGGTCACTATTTAGTGACCATTGGGCCAAATTAGGGTTGAATGGGTTGTCCTACTATGTGTAGTATGGGTTTCTTGGTGATCTTAGCTTTGTGCTCAGTATCATTGTGAAGCTCATCTGGGCTTTACATATGGGCCAGTTCAGTAGCCAAGAGTATGAATAAGTAACTAATGCTAGTAAGTAAATTAGTTAAGGATAACTGAGTTATTAGTATTCTAGTTGGTTATGGTTAAGATAAATATGGTTAGGTTTGGAACTAAATTAAATAGGTTAAGAATACATTAGAATTTGTCTAATAATAATTTCCTATTTATAGGTGATCTAAAAGACTTGGACAAGACCCTGGAATCAAGGCAAGTACATGTACTCGGTATTACCATCATTGCATGCATTGTACTCATATTTTCTCGTGTTATTATTTTACTTGTTCTTGATCGATTGCTTGCATTGTTTCTCGTGTCGGGTAAGGGATGTTCTAGAGACATGTGATTGACTAATATTGGACAAATATTGCATGATAGCATACTCCGTATGTCTGTTGTCCATTTCATGCGTGACTGATAGCATTGTCGTCATACATGCCTGACTATTTCGTGACTGATAGTATTGTCATCAAACATGCTTGATTATTGATTGACTGATAGCATATTTTATATGCCTGATTACATATTAGTCCCCACTTGTTGATAACATCCAATTGCACATGTACACATAGCTTGTGCATACTTTATATTCACACTGCTACTCTGTCTTTCAGTTCTATTTGCTATACTGTTCCATTGATCTTCATGGTGAGTTTTATTGAGTTACATTGTACTTTGTCTTTTCCTGACTGGATCGTTGATTACAGGTGAGATGGATCTTTAGATTGTCATGGCTGGCATTGGAGCTCACTTGACATTGAGATATCTAGTTTCATGTATAGGAGATTGATGGAGTGTATTTGATTATATGTTGTTATTGTAGCATTTATATTTTACCGACTTTGTACCCGAACATTCATGTATAAGTTGTAATAATTGTATAGTGGATTGCTGTGATGACTAGTATAGATTTCAAGATTAGATGTTGTGATGAGATTACTCTTGTTATTGATGACTAGACGGCTCACTACCGCTGTCAACGACAGTGTAGGTCGGACATACATCGGACCGTACCCGATTATTTGGGAGCGGGGCATGACAAAATTTGATAGCAACCCACGCCCGCCTCCGTGCCATTGTGTCGACTCACCCACCAGGCCAGCCACCATGGCATGGCCAAGTCATCCCCGACCGGCGCCGTAGGCTGAGTGCACCAGCAGTGCACCCGAGCACGCGCCGTTCTCCGGGAGTAACCTCCCGTGGCTGGAACCCCATACCGTCTTTATTGGTGGCCGCGCCACCGAGAGCCTCCCCTTCGCGGCAGATCCATGCGCCAGACGCGACCGCTGCCGCTTCCTCCTCCGAGCTGGTATCGCCCAACCATCGTGGGGCCCAAATCCGACAGCCCAGCGGGTTGCTGAGCCGTCGCCATCCCACTATCGGAAGCCGACCCTGTACCGCCCAGATCGCGAGCGCCCCGTGCTCCGACGGCGCGCCTCCGCAGCGGCCGTCCGCCGCAGCATGCCCGTGCCTCCTCTCTGCCATTCCTCGGCCACCGGCGCCGTCGATCGACTCCCCTCTGGTAACTCTCGCTCGCCTCCTTCTCCCCCTCTATGTTTTCCTCTCTCTTACTTCTTCTTTCCTTTCCTTCTAAATTACTAATAAAGACAAGCAGAAGCATAGCACATAGTTGTGTTAAATATTAACATTTGACTATCTTTTATTATTTTATCTTATTATGTTTTTTTCTGAGTATGGGTGCTCCTTTACTAGATGCACCAATAATATTAATATTATTATTATTGTTACTATTAATAGTACTAGTATTATTTTTACTATTTCCATTATTTAACTAATTGTTGTGGCAACTACACTGTTGTATTCTATCATTATTATTATTATTATTATTATTATTATTATTATTATTATTATTATTATTATTATTATTATTATTATTATTATTGTTGTTGTTGTATGATGACTAAGATTTAGGTTTATTATAAACTATTATTAAGTATAATAAGCTTTCCAAAATTACCTTGTACAAATTCACAATTATAAAATATTATATTTGTCTTATATTTCAAAATATGGTATTTAATCCTAAATAAATTTTCTAGATTATTTATATTTATCTATATATATTTTGACCCGTAAATATATATATATATATATATTTATATATATATATATATATATATATATAGTTGGAAAATAGAATTTTTTGCCCTTTTAGAGTTTTCGAACCTCAAATAGTTTTTTTTTTCGAATTTCCAGGTATTTAGGTAAAAATATTTTATTAATAAAATATAGTTTTTAAATTTCTATTTTGGAAAAATTAGAATATTTCAAACTAGAAACGATTTCCATAAATTCAAAGCATTATCAAAAACTATTGAAATACAATTTTCAAGTATTAGAAATATTTTTATAACTATTAAATTACTCCAAATTCTTCGACTACCATCAATCATATGACTAATTCCATAAATCTATTTCCGCACAACTTCAGACCTCTACACCTTGAACATGACTATTGGACCAACCTGGACTCTTCTGAACACGGCACCACACTAGGCGACACACCAGACAAGATACCTTGCCTTATTTACTGTTTATAATTAGTTGCATCTTTCTTTATTTACTGCATATTTATTTCTTGTTTATTTCAGTTGGATCCATGACTTGCTTAGTTTACTTTACTTTGCTTTCAATTATTTTCTTGCTTGTCTTTTAAATATGCATGTGAACCTAGTCTTAGTGGACTACCTTTTGTTAGTGACCCTTAGGAGGGTGAAGACAGTTTGATGTATGGGCTACCCAAAACCAAAAGCCGTAGTAACTGTGTACTACGGTAGTCGTATCGTGAGGGTCACTAGCCTCGAGCTATATGGACTGATGGGTCACGTGGGGCGCTAGCCTCGAGTTATACCGGCTGATAGTATTGGTACTTGACGTGTGCGTGTTGTGAGTTGTTACCTTGTCCTGGGGGAGTCAGCCTTTACATGCCCATATATTGAGATGTCTTCTAAATTACATACTAGATTGGTTAAGTGACCATAGTTAATGTCATGTCACACTTCGTTCTAGTCATGGCACGGGGCAATGTCACATCGCGGAATAGTATACTACCTCTTGTCCTTGTTTGGTTGTAGGGGTAGTCTACTGTTTTGATGATGGGATATTGGGCCGCGTTATGGTTGGGACACTTCACCTTACTTTATGACTTTGTGACATATTTTATATTCAATTTATATGGCATACTTTTTATGTATCTTGTTACGTCCCTCTGAGGACCTGGTGAATTCTCCAGGTGTGTTTTATGACTTTCCGCAGGTGCTTAGCCAAGGCCATGTTTCACTCTCTTCCTCCAAGGTGATTGCATTTGGAACACCTTCAGCGTCTCTCACCAAATTTATTGTTATGTATTCTTCTCTTTTTTAGTTGGTAGTAGATTTGTCTCCGCCCAATGATTTGTAAATGACAATTCATGAGTTTATTATAAATTCTTTCTTATTTATTCGTGGATGAGATTAGTATTGTGGTTTACTGCAGTTTACAGCTTATTTATACATACGATGGTTCCATATAATGGAGTATACTTCGTATGTATACAGCTGGCATGACGACGTACTTAGTCCTAAGTATTTTGGGACTGGAGCGTTACATCAAGCGTCATCGGGAGTTTGATGTATGCGACTACTTCCACAAGGCCTGACATAGCTTTTGTCGTGGGGATGCTGAGTCAGTTCACGAGCAATCCAGGGATGGAGCACTGGAAAGCTGTGAAGAGGGTCATGAGATACCTCAAAAGGACTCAAAAGTAGGCACTACACTAATGCGGAGATCCAAAAGTAGTGGAGGGCTTCAGTAATGCAAGCTGGTGCTCAGAAGTAGAGAGTGAAAGGTCCACGGGAGGATATGTTTTCTCCATTGATGGAGGTACTATATCGTGGAAGTCGAAGAAGCTGAATATGTTGTCTCACCCTTTTATGGAATCTGAGTTCTATGCACTGGCAGCTACAGCAGATGAAGGTGAATAGCTTCGAGAGCTCATGTATGATCTTCTAATGGTTGGTGCACAGATACCGGTGGTACCGATATACTTTGACAACCATACGACTGCAGTGGTGGCATCAAATGACCTCTTCAATGGGAAGAAGAGGACTGTGCGCCTAAGACACAGGGCGGTAAATGATCTTATTAAAAGAAGAGTCATTATCGTAGTAGATGTTCGAAGTCAGGAGAATCTGGCAGATCCATTCACCAAAGGTCTCAAGCGCCATCTGGTTGAAGATACAGCAGGTAAGATGGGCTTGAAGATACTCTGATATTATGTCTTTGTAATTCTACTACAAAGCTTTATGCTATTAGTTTAAATAGAAATCTACTAGGCATCTAGCTTTTAGTTCAAAGAAGGACCATTGACTGGAAGAATATCAGAAATAGTGGGCAAATACTTTGGGATGTTGCGGGGTTATGAACCTAGAACCACTGTTTTCTACTGATTATTCTTTACAAATAACAAAGTCCTGTTGGAGGATGGCTTAGAAGCCTTAATGAGTTCTCGGGCATCTGGAATGTCTGGCGTACTTTACAGGAAGTACTCCATGCTAGAAAGGGTAAAGCCTCGACTTGGGCCAAGTCCCAATGGCGTAGCACCGCACATAGGCAAAAGAGCCTAATGCTGTATGATGAAGTGTGGTAGGAAGCACTACAAAGAGGCTGGGACTCATGTTACAGTGAGTGACATCACATGAGGCAGTACCTCAGCTTTGCTAGCCATGTCACGATGGCATAACACCGTAAGGAAGCGAAAGGCTTCATGCTGGTGTAGAAGCATAGAATTTCACAACCAGAAAGCCCATGCGCCAGACACTACATGCGCCAGAACTCGGACAAAACACTTCATAGCAAAGTCAATAAGTATAGACATTTGAAGAAGGACTTTTTATTTATATACAAAAGTCTATTACATGTCTAGAAAAGGTTGTACAAAGAAAAATTTCTACAAAGGAAGATCCTAAGTCTACAACCAGCGGCTACCATGCGCCTCCAGATAGGCGCAGCAGTCACCATGCGCCGCCAGTTAGGCGCAGCAGATGCATGCGCCTCCAACCAGGCGCATCCCACCATCTCTTCAACAGCTCAGTTATGTGCATCCCTTCAGCAGCCCAGTTATGTGCTGCTTTTCCAACCAGGCTCACCTGGCCGAGCAGGATGAGGGTGGCAATTAACACCCCATCCAGAGAAAGAGCCTCCAAAGCCAAAGAAAGACGGTCAGGGCACCACCATTCCGACCTACGGCTCTTCCAGAACAACGGAGACGAGGCCCGAGCATCCCTATCTTTGGATGCAACAGGCACCTTCCGCCTGCCTCGGAAGCCCTCGACTCCGTCTTTTGGATGTAACAGTCACCTTCAGTGCATCAACGACGACATGGCGTCTCATCTTCACCCTCGAGAACACTTCGTCAACAGAATGCACCCGAATACCCAAGTTCATGTTGTTGGTACGTGAGAGAGCGAGAAGCAAACCTTCTCTCCATGCTACTATTTATAGGCGGGCAGATCAAACCCACGCGCCAAGTGGATGGCTCTCCGAATTATGTGCAATGAACTCGCATTAAATGGATGAACCAGACGCCTCGACTTCAGCCAAACGGCTATTTAAAGGCACTCGAGAAGCGAAACAGCCGCATCATTAAAGACGTGTCGGATGCGCCGGCTGGACAGCGCATTACACCCCTTCAAACACCAAGTGCCTCCCACAGATGCACCCTGTACCGAGCGCATCACAGAGGATGCGCCCCCATACGTCCCCATACGCCTAGTGGAACGTCAACCAACGCGCCCACTCAGCTGTCCATCGAATGTCACCAACATTAAATGCTGAACTGACAGAGTTGGCAGCACGCCTCCCCAAGTCTGAACGGTTGACAGCTTTTGCAGAAAACGAAGCGTCCATAACGTCAGCATCATCATGACTTTACCCCGATGGCTACTTCCACGTGGCCACCCAACCATCCGCATGCGCCTCAAAAGCCATGCGCTTCAGACCCTTCACTGATCCCTAAAGACAGAAGAAAAGTCTCCAGTTGAAGCTGTGCATGCGCCTCAAAAGCCATGCGCCCCAGACTGATCTCTGATCCCGAAAGACAGAAGGAAAGTCGCCTGCATGCGCCTCAAAAGCCATGCGCCCTAGAATGGTTCGTGACTCCTAAAGGTCACGAGCTAAAATCTCATCATGCGCCCAATCCAAGATCCCACCAAATCATCCCCCCATCAGATCCGAGATCTCCGAGCCATGAGTCGACGATACGTGTCCTTTGACTCAACTCATCCAAGATTTCAGCAACGGAAAGATCTTCTCCTCTGCTACGTACAGGCTCACAACAGCAGTATGAAGAAGTCAACCCCTCGATCAGGCACATCACCCATGAGCCTCCATCAGCAATCAACACGTGGCGTCCCCACGCACCGGCGCATCCTACATATGCGCGCATGAGCAGCCAACCTGCCCAGCTATAAATAGAGGAATCATTTCCTTCTTCCACACACAGACAGATACGAACGAACACACCACCAGAGAGGCAGATACAGACATTCAACGTCTTCCTCCTCTCAGCAAGCTCCAGCACCCAGAGCAATCTACACCTTCAGAGAACCGATAACCGTCGTCAGCCCGTCAACGGAGTCAACGCATTACCACTCGCTCCATTGGCACTAAGGACCCAGATTAAACAAAAGTGTACTCCTAGGACTACATCTAAGTCCTATATTGTAACACTGTTCTGTTTGTATTAAGATTTGCAATCAAGCAATTTTAATGGCAAACAGCTGGGTAGTTTGGCACTACAAAAAGGATGGGCCTCATGCTACAGGTGGTATAACACCACATGAGGCAGTGTCTCAGCTTTGGGCCATGTCATAGCGGTGTAGCACCGCAAGGAAGCAAAATGCTTCATGCCAAAGAATCATTAAAAGAACTCACCTAAAGTGTATGGAAAGAGATGTAGGCCATCTCTTGAGGGAAATCTTGTAGACACCCAAGATATATACACCAAAACCAGGCTGGCACAAGGCCTTGAATGTGTAGCCAGAAGCGTAGTTGATGTCATTATGTGAGTGGAAAGAATTGCGGTATGGTACAGAATTCAAGGCTTAGTCCATTCTTGCATCATGCTGTCATTTAACCCAAGCGGGAAGATTCAAGTCATAGCGACATCTGTCCTAATGCATGATAGACATTCACTGTGGAAACGTTCAACCCATATATATAGATATGTAAAGGATTGTTGTTGTTTTAGATTGTTGTTGTTGGTATTTTGCTTTAGAAACTAGACAGATAGTCCCACATTGGAAAAACTAAATGGATGGTATCTCTATATAAAGCTTTGCTCGTGTTGAGAGATCACATGAAGTGTGGAGAGACACATTAGTGCCATGTGGGGGCATTTTTCTAGTGGAAAGAAGGCTAAAAGAACAAAGAAGCATTAATAATTTTGTCATGCTCATGAAATAATTCCCTTATGGAGCTAAGCCCCGAAGGGGCTTAGCGACTCGGACTCAGACTCAGACTCGGGCTCTAGGGCACAAAATAGGCACTTTGTTGGCGTACTTTACACTTAGCATGTCAGCATCGGCGCAGTTGATGCGTTTGTGCGCTCATCTATGCGCGAGTCGCATGCGCAGGTGCATGCGCATGGGCCATGCATGTACAAGAGCTGCTCAAGAGCCGCGCAGGAGCCGCCATCCTGCTGCGCTGCTGTGCTGTTACGTGCTGAGCTTCTGTGCATCTGTGCTGCGTTGCTGCGCGGCTGCACGCAGAGCTGCTGTATTGCATTGCTGCGCGTAGGGATGCTACGATATTGTGCTGTGTAGCTGCGTACAGGCGTACGAGTTGACGTGCTGGATGGGCATTGGGGCACAGGTGGCATATGATGTGGCTGATTAGAAGATTTGAGCGGGTATGGAAAGATTAAGTCAATTAATCAGCTCTTTTTTTGTCGAATTTGAATTTAATTCATTCAAATATTTCTATTATTCGCTTCTATCTTTTTGCAATCATTTACGGCCATGATTAGAATTAGGGTTTTGGCCCTCCACTATAAATACTCTCTTCGTGCCTTCATTGAGGACTTATGCTAAAATAAAGAGACGCAGAGAGTTGTGTTGCCGCTGCCATTGGAGTTCTTCGAGTTCGTGAAAGGAGGTGACAGCGAGCGTTCCAAAAGTTCTTTTCGAACTTGTTGGTTCCTGGGAGCAGATCGCAATAGGTTAAATCTTGCTTTGAGCAACGGTGATCCTTATCACCCAGCAAAGTCGTTGCATCAACTCCGGTTGAGAACGAGTATTCATATTCGTTGCATCAACTCCGGTTGAGAATGATTATTCATCTTCCTTGCATCAACTTCGGTTGAGAACGATCAGCAGAATTGTGGTGATCTTTTTTCGTCTGCTAAGTTGCTTTTATCCATCTCAGTACTCTTTCTAAGAGATTGAGATTTCCATCTAATGATATGTTTTGAGAATAACAATAACTACCATATGTTTATATATATGCATATATGGGCTTTATGCCTAAACAATATATAGTTGTGTTGGCTTTAGCCATACACCATTATTTATTACATATGGACCTAGGCCCTAGCACTAATAAAAGAAATGAATATTAGTTGCCTAAAGTGGCTAACTAGATATTTAGTGACAATGGCCAAAAAAAAAATTTATTTAACCAAAAATTCTAATAAACAAAATTACTAGTGTTTAATGGCTTGCTAAAAAAACATTTATAATAAGAAGGTGTCTCACAACCAAAGAATGGAGATGGATGTAACACCCCAGTCCCAAACTACGTAGGACTAGGCATATGAAACATGCCAGCTGCATGCATACGAAGAATACTCCAATATGTGGAATCTTCATACGCATACATAAGCTGTAAATCACAGGCCAATCACAAATAACTATATCTTATCCACAAAATCACAAGAGAAAATGATAATCCAGATAGTATCTAATAAAAAAGTCAAAAGATAGATAGCCGTGTGGAAACAAATCCACTACCAAACGGCTATAAATATAATCTAAGATACTGGAGTCCAACCTCCAAAAATAAATGAAAGATACAAGTAAGGAAAGAATCAGGCATCGTCAGAGGGTGAGATATCCTCGATAGAAAACGAAGGAGCTAAACCGAGTTTATACTCCTGGGGCAATCCTGACCGTCTACACTGGAGAGATCACCAGGTCCTCAGCAGGACATAACAAGATACAGAAAAACTTGTCGTATAAACTGAATATAAACTGCTGACAATAATCCGGATCATAACATGGTTCAGCACTTTATCATCGAAGCAGTGAACCACACCTACAACCAAACAAGGACAAGGTGTGGCACACTAGGTCGCCTAACCATTCTAAGTGGAATGCATTTTAAGAACAGCTCATGGTCGCATGACTACCGGGTCAAGTCAGGAAAATACCAATACAGTACAGTACCTCAGTAGCGAGTCACAACACCATATACTATTCCTCAGTATCGAGTGAGTCTATAGCATATAGTCTACCTATCGTTCCTCAGTAGCGAGCGAGTCTACGATAGATAGGGTGGTAGTCAACTTTCAATCATGTTCTCCCCTCCCAATGCCAACTCATAACTGATAAGTCTTCTAGCATGCAACTCTATTAGTAGTTATTTCCTAACGCACGGCTTATACGTACTGGTGGCCAGCCAATCACGCATGTCCGAGTCCTATATGTGACTCATAAAAATGTGGTATGAATTGTCAAGGCGTATGAATGCAACACACAAAGGGTGGTCCCTTAAATCTAAGTTCAATGTATAAGAAAATAGTACATAGCAGGAAATAGAACTAAACAGTAAAAATTCTATCAACTTATGCCAAACTTATGCCATGTGTCACAGTTTATTTTGCAGAAAATAAATAATGAATAATGCATGAATATAAGCTAAAGTAAAATAATCAGCTAATGGTAAGGTATCTTACCTGAGGTTATGTGCAAAAAGGGAATAATCCAGTAGCTCGAACCGGCAAATAAACGAAGCAAGAAAAGCCAAATCCCGCAGATGACTCCGGATGCTACAACAAACATCACGAACGAGTTTGGAATAAAAGATATGTCTAGGAAACGCCTGTCCAAAAGTCCAATTCTGGAACAGAGGCAAAATCATAATTTCGGGTCAAAACGATGTCCGCCGTTGGACCCGCTTTGTACCGAAATACGCGCCAGAACCTATGGTCTCTAAAGTCGTCAAACTACATGTCTACGGATTTTTTTTGATGAGATGAACCCAACGGTATGTCCAATTTTGGATTCCGGTGGGCCGCGCACAAAATTGCCCGTTGAGTGGGATTGTCGGCCCGCCAAATTGGTGTCCCAGTCAACGGCCTCAGAATTGAACCAAACTTGGCACATAGGACCAGAATTTCAATTCGGACCTGTTGTCGCAAGTTTCGTCTCGATTTGACGACTGTACACGAAGTTAGGGCAAAGTTTGCAAATTGGCGATACAGGGGTATCTTGACGGATACGGACTGATTTCGTCGCGCACACGCAACGAAACTGAGTTCCGTCAGTTCCCACACGTTAGCAACGTCCATACGCGCCTTTCGATACGTATAGCGCGCGACCACGTCACCTGGTTCCTCGAGGCGCACGCCGTATCGAGAAAATTTCAGAAATTTATATACTTTTAAGACAGTTTTTCGGTGAACTTCAACACTGAATATAATTGTGCATAACAATCGAAAAGTTGATTTAACATGTGTGTTGCAAACTCGGTTATATTGTGTTTGACTATTTTCATTTAGTTTCTACAAAACCCTAATGTACAGATCATAAATTGGCTTCCAAGTTGTTATTTTAAAACAGTTTTTAACAGTTTAGAAAACAGGTTTTTCTTCAACTTCGTCTCGATTTTTCAAGCAAGTTAGAGGGTCGTTGCAAAATCCATCTGGAGGATCTCGAAGAGGGTCATGTTGGCTTTCTACACGAGTTTACGGAATTGAATTTCGTGAAGTAGACAGGGAGAAATCTAAATCGAAAGGGAGTACCTTTGCTTAAATTTAATGTTGTAGTTGTTGCGGTTATTATTGTTGTTGTCGTTGCTGCGATCGCGAGGCTGGGGCTGCGATGCGCGGCTGCGAGGTTGGCCGAGGGTGGAGGGACGAGTAGGAGGAAGGGTGGAGAAAAGATTAGGGTTTGGAGTTTACCAAATCTCTCTCTCTCACGATCTCTCAATTTCTAATATAAAAGGGGTCAGCTACCCCTTTATAAGTTGCTGATGCTTTATAGGGTCGGGCCCCTCCCCTCTAAATTGTACGGATGCTGCTGTTGCTTCTTATTGTGGTCGGCCCCCCTCCCTTTGGGCCGGCCACAACTAAACTTTTTTTTCTTATTCTTATTCTTTTATTTAATCTTAAACTCTTTCATTAACTATTTCTTTTCCTTTTTCTTTTTAAAATAAGAATATGTATATTCCTACCCCTATTTATAACCAAAATTTTCAAAAAAAAAATCCAAAAATTTCCTAAAATCCAAGATATTTATAATTAATAAAGTGTAAAATTTCTATTTACCATTTACATATAATGTAACAAATACACGCTACTCGTGCTATTAAAAAAACGTAACCAAATTTTTAAGCCATTTAATAGTTTAAGAAAATACTATAACTTATATATAAATCAATAAAAATTACTAAATCCTAAATATCACAAAAATATATTAGGAGGTATGTTAGTAATACCTTGTACAAAAATAAATTTAACATATCTATAATGTAGCATTTCTACTGCTAGTTTTTAATAATCACAAAAAATCATAAAATTAACTACAAGGCTAAAATAAAATACTATTATAAAAAAAAAATTAAAATTTAAAATTTTAGGGGGATTACACGAGAACAATCATCTGAAACAATCTATCTTCGAAATAGCTGCCGACCCCTCTCTTTTTTTCGTTGAAAGTTGCAAACTTGAGAACTCTCTCAGTTTGATATCCCTCTTTGGTAGATGATTGATTTAGATTAGGGTTAGGAAAACCCATTTAAAGCCCCACAAATTCTGCAGCAAAGCATATAGACCGTTGATAAGATCCAACGGCGTAAATAAAACACTCAAATTCGGCTTCAGCCCCCAACAATGGTATGTGATGGTATACTGAATCGACAAATCAGAAGTTCTGTTACGAACAACGACATATCGGATGTATTCTGACGGTTTGCAACTGATACTAGCTGCATGTTTCCAATGTTCTGACAAGCGCTCAAATTTGTCTTCTTTGTCGCCTTTGACTTTTTGAGTTTCTCAAACGCAGTTATGGAGCTCGTCGCTCTCCAGTCTTTTGTAGAGTTGCGCATTCTGACACTATTACCCTCCCTGATGTAATAGGATGCCGAGATAGCGTTTCAGTCTAAAATTGCACACGGGTATTAACTATTTTGAAGATGGGTAAAAGCATCTCCAACCCTATTGTCTTGTTAAGTGTTGTGAGTCTTAGGTGGCTCCTATGTGGCATGAGCCACAAGACAATGTCTTGTTTATGTGGCAAAATTATATCTCAAAAGACAATGAGATAGAAAAATTCTCTCCAATGTAAAAGTATTGAGGAGACAATAAAAAGTATTTTTTTTCCAACTTCCAAGGCAACTTTTAAGACAACTACTCATCTTCTTTCTTTTTTCTAATATTTTTTATTCATAATTGATGACATGGAAGAGAAGACATTGTCAAGTGCATTGTCTAGAACAAGACAATCAACTTCACAATGTCTTCTTTAATTTTTGCCACATAAGCTTCACAATTGACTTGACAATTGCATTGGAGAAGAACTTTTGAATAAAATTTTGTCATTCCTATGTGGCATTAACTTTTTTCCAAAGTCACAATAGGGTTGGAGATGCTCTAAGGTAAGTGTGTGGTTCTTTGGTTTATACCACTAAAGTATAATTCAGATGGTATTGTTGAATGACTCAAGCCATGTATCACTATGGTTATACTCAAGACATTATCTTCCATGACCGAGCTAATTAATCCTGTCGGTATTTGTGACCATCGAGCTTGGTAGATTGGAAGGTAAGGAAAATAGAGGACAAATTAAGCTCTTATAAGGTCACAAATAATCTCTACTATAATATAAGCAAAATTGTAAAATATATATAGCTAGTTTATGTATATATAAAGAATCAACATCCATCGGTAATACACTAAACACATCTACAATATGTGTTTTTTATTATGCCTATGGAGTGAAGTCAACATGATAAACTTCAGTCATGTCTGGATGGTACAGGCCAAAGTTCTGCTCCGTTCCTTCCGGCTTCTGATTCTCGTTGAACATAGCAAACAGGTACGTCTCTATCTTCATCCCGGGCTTCTTCGGTGTCCCTACATTCTTCTGCACATGAGCAATCAGATTGTTGTTGTACGTCTTCGCATTCTCCATGGTCGCGCCTAACCCATCCCCTCCGGACGGCCACCCAGTCTCCGACACGACTACCTCCACGCTAGGTCCTCCAGCCTTCTCGAGTGCGTAATAAGTTGCATCGACTATCGCATCGAACAGGTTGGAATATCCGAGTTTGCCGTCCTGTACGACAACTCCATTCGCTGTAAATAGTGCGTAGTCCAGCCGTACACTTTCGGAGTCGCCTGTCAAAATTAGAAGTGGAGAACACACTGATGAGTACAGCCACTACCGATCAGCTATGCAATTAGCAAGAAGGACGTTGAGAGAGAGAGAGGAGAGAGCGTCGATCGTAACACCTGCATATGCGAAGTAAGGGTAGACGTTCATGAGTAGCGGTACGTTGTTGGCCTCCAGAAATGCGACGAGGGGACATGACGGACAGGCTGCCGAACGCACCCTGGGATGGTGGATAGGATGCATTGAGCACTTGGCTTGAGACTGCGGTCGTGACCGGGATTTTCAAATTGGCATTTCCTAGTGCTGCATCGAGGTTCTTGATTGCCGGGAGGACGAAGGGGGCTGATTCACTGGGAATGACTTCGTTGCCGGCTGTTATGTACCGGAAATTGACGGACTTGGCGAAGGGGACAACGTTGGTGTTGACCCACTGGGCGGCAAAGGATTGACTGGTGGCTAGGTTCTGAAGGTCTTGGTTGAACGTGCCGAGAACAACCCCGATACCGGAGTTCTCGAGAACAGTGAGTACGGTCGAGTTTGGATTGAAGAGACGGAGATCAGTGACGTTTCTCGTTTTGTAGAGGGAGATCACCTGGTCCGGAGTGGGCAGGTTGTTACCTATCATTCCATAGTTGACGCCAATCCCCTCAGTTCCTACAAACAATAACTTGTACATTGACAAAACCATTTGAACGAAAATATAAACGACATAAAAATGTTGTGTAGTTATAATGATTAGATGTTAGCCAACTGTTATTACAAATATAGAAGTTTCTTTTATTAGTTAATCCTCAAATTATCATCTTCCTAGCTAATTAAAATTATCAAAGCGATCAAGAACTTATGAACATTTGAGTGAATTAACATATTCTTGAAAATTCCATCACGATGAATCTGTATTTATTTTGTTTTAACCTCAACAATTCAGTAAGCTAGCTACCAGTTAAGCTAATTACAAGTACTAGCAAGTCAAATAGATTGGTTGACAGTATAAAGGGGATAATGAAAAGTTAAATAATAAATGAGAATCTGAATTTCCAAAACTGTATTATTAGCTGTATCTACGTACTACTCAAACGACAATAATTTAAATTTCTGTACTAATCACCGTGATGGCTAATTGTAATTCTTGCTGGAGACTATTTAGATATCCTTCTGAATACTTGCAACTACTATAAATTTTCCTTTAGTTAGGTAACCAAAGTAACAAAAGGAGGGAAACTAAGTTATCACCCAAAAATAGTAAAGTCTTGTGACTTGAGGTGACTTGAGAATATTGGCTACTGCATTTTCTACATATAACCTCCACTGCCGATAAGTTGGGAAAAAGAAATAAAGCATCAAGTGTCAATGGATATCCACATAATAGGATTGTTATAGATAGATGAACACAAAACAAGTCATGAACATCAAGATTAAGTTAATTTTATCAGAGTAGATAGGACAAGTCATCAAGCTATCATTTTATGTATGCTCAACTATTCAAGTTATATGCTCAACTATTCAAGTTTTTCAATTTGATATCCTAAACTTTAATATCATACCAATTTTTATCCACGATTATTGAATATTTTCAAGTCGATACCCTCCGTCAGTCAGAATTTTTTCATTTCAACAAAAATAATTAATATCTTTTGACCAAATTATCTCCATTTTTCGGGGGTATTTGAAGTGATCACAAATTATGGAGGTAATTTTATCATTTTTGATTTTCTGTTAACATTAGGATATTAGGTTGTACAATATAGATGAGATATTAAGTTGCCTAATATTGAAATTTATAGCATCAGGTTGAAAAACATGAATAGTACAAATTATGAAGATAAAATTTAACCCAATTTTTAAGGTGGTTATTAGAGCAACGTGCAATATAATCCCTCAACATTCCGGAAACTATATTGGTAACTGTGTGATGATTACATGAACATCAAAATATTCTTGCTTCAAATGCCATTTGATTCAAAGATCAATTAATTAGTGCTTACATGTATGTAGTAAAAGGTAAAAGTTGGGTGCGCGACTCAAAAACATTCTCATTCTCCGAAGAAAAATGACGGACAAAAAATAGGACCGTGATTATTTTTGTAGATAGGAATGAATTGGAGTAAAGTCCTAGTCCTACATAGTCAATAAGTTTGAAATATGAAACGTATGTCAATCCTACATAGAATTGGATTTTTCATATATGAAAACATATATCAATTCTACATATAATTGAATTTCAATATTGGACACATGACATGCTATATAAAGGGGCTTAAGGTTCATTTTGTAATAGATCAATTGTGCTTAATGAGAGATATTGAATAAGTCCAACACAAGAGTTTGAAAGAGAGAGAGAGAGAGATATGAGAGAAGTGTTGTGAGAGCTATTGTAATTCATTTTCTTCTTCATAGTGAAAACTAAATCACCCTCGTCCGTGGAGTACTACGTAAATTTTCTCTTTGTGGTTATGAATTCTCTGAGGTGTTCTCTGATTGATTTCCATTGTACCCCAACTTTCTCCTAACTAAGAATTGATGACAATGTGATTGGAATATCTTTGTATTAGTAAGTAGTACAGAATTGCCCAACTTAATTTATACTAAAAAGAAAATAAAAGGAAAAACATAATTACTTACATCATCATACATCTAGCATTATATTTACAACCTCAATTGGACCATATATACTTGGAAGGGAGGTGATTGGAATATATACCTGGAAGAGAAACGGACAGAAGCAGCAGCACAAAGGAAGTGGCTAGAAGAATTTGCGACTGATCCATAGGGAAGCTACGTAAGAACAAGAGCTTTTCTGTTTGC
>JANAVB010022572.1:25000-62944 GCA_029216955.1 Iris pallida | reverse complement strand
TTGATAATTCAATGTTCTCTACAGAATGATAAGAATTCATGAGACCGATACACCCCGCCTCGATCATCCTTAACCTCTCGAGTTGTTGTCCAATTTGCCGCTCAGCCTCGGCCCTGAACTCCTTGAACTTATCGAGTGCTTCGTCTTTAGACTTGAGCAAGTAGACGAAAGCATACTTTGAGAAGTCATCGATGAAAGTAATGAAATACTTCATCCGGCCTTTCTAGAGAATTGTTTGAAGTCACAGATATCTGAGTGAACCAACTCCAGAAGATCTGTGCTTCGATGGACCCTGTGAAAGGGTTTTCTTGTGATGTTGTCTGACATACTTCGCATTTCTCTACCTTACCCCCACACTTGGAGATAAGTCCTAGACTAGACATTCTGTTAATCCTTTTACAATGAACATGTCCTAGCCTATTATGCCACAACTCAAGAGAATAATCAGAAAAAGTGATTGCATTTATATTTTATGCTGGGTTACAACAAGCTGAATCTTGTACATTCCATCAGTTTGGAAAGCTTTCCCGAAGAATGTACCCTTCTTGGACATCACCAACTGGCCAGCATTGATGTCCATCCTCAAGCCTGCATTGCAGAGCAGACTTCCAGAGATCAGGTTCTTAGCAATTACTGGAACATGCTTCACACCTTGAAGCGTTAAGCGTTAGAGTATTCCCCGATGTGAGTTTTAGCTCCACCGCCCCGATCCCCAGTACTTCAGCTTATGCCTGGTTTGCCATTATGACCTTCTCTGAAGTTGGCTCATAAGAGACGAACCAGTCTTTGTCTGAACAGACATGGCAGGTCGCACCAGTGTCTATCCACCAGTCCAAGTCAACCCCCACAGTTGCAACCTGTGCTATCATGGCAACTAGATTAGTAACCATGGAAACCTTACTAGGCTCACCTTATTCTTTGGGCTTGGACTTGCATTCGAATTTGTAGTGGCCCTTCTTGCCACAATTGAAGCAAGTCACATGGGACTTGGACTTCTTCTGCTTGAAACCAGGACCCTTCACTTTCAGATTCGTGAAGTCCTTCTTTTTGCGATGAGAAGCAGCCTGCTTCCCCTGGTACTCTTGGTTTGGACCAGATTTGCCTTCGCCAGTTGCTTGGACAGAGTATCCATCTTCTGTTGAGAGCGCATCTCGTCCTCAACATGGATCTCTTGAAAGAAATCTTTCAAGCTAATTTTTATCTTCTTTCGATGCATCCTTGCATAGAAGTTGCTCCATTCTGTAGGAAGTTTCGCGACTATCCCTCCAACGACAAGCTTGTCGACGAGGGACATGTTCTCGTCTTCTAGTTTCTGACGCAACTTCAGAAACTCCTTCACTTAGGGCAGCACCGCCTTCTCGTCTTCGAAGGTCCACTTGTGGTATTTTTCTACCATGAAGATCTTGGACCGGTTCTCGTCATCTTCATAGAGCTTTCCCAAGGAGTCCCATATCTCTTTGGCAGATGTCTTCTTGGAGTAGGACTCTGCCAGAGAGTCTTCCATGGAATTGAGTATCAGTAGTTTACATATGCTATTTTCTCTCTTCCACTTCGCTTGCTTGGTCGTAGCAGCGGCCACAGCCGCAACAGATCCAGTGGTTGGAATGATCGGTTCTTCTTCTGACAGCACGTGATCACATTCACGAGTTGAAGATTTAAAGTGACCTTTCGTTTCATATCTGGAAGTGTTCGCCATCGAATTTCTCCAACTTGTTAAAGCCAGTATCGATGAGCGAAGCACGAGAGTTATCCATCTTCTCAATAAAGCTTTGAGATTGTTAGTGCTGAGGCACAATTTTCGATGGAAAATTATGAAACTGAAACAATTGTACACAAACGTTTCAAATGCAGCACCTTAAAGAAGATGTGCAACAGAGATCCTGGAGGATTCTGAATTACGAGGATCTAAAAAGATTCTACATAATACACAAAAAATCTAAAGAGACTTTGTGCAAGCAACTATCGACAGTAGAGCTTCTAAAAAAAGTTACTGTAAAAGGCAACAGCAGCGATGACAGGCGAGAATGAGATGCTGGGAATGAACCACCGTTGCTCAAAGCTTTATTTGTCCTACACGAGCACGAACAGCTTCCAGGAACCAGCAAGTTCACGAAGAACTTCTGGAACGCTCGTAAGTCAATATTTGAGACTTGAACGGGCTTCCTGGACTTAACAGACTCCCTCCACTCTCTTCTTGGTGCATCTTTCAAAGGAGGCCAAGGGGCTCTATTTATAGAGTGGAGTTGAGACTTCACCTCTTCTCCTATCCGATGTGGGACTAAAATACAATACTCGAAAATAGAGTTTGATATTTTAGATCATCCACAATCAACATAGAAGTGTGCCAGTCCACGCCTACCCCCGAACACTCCCGTGCATGCACGAGACATCCTGGAGTCCGTGTCCGAGTCTGAGTCCGCACAACAAAAATTAACTTGCATCCTTGTTGGATTTAATCCTTTTTCCTTCTAGGAAAATACTTCCACATGGCACAAACTTGTGTCCCACTACACCTCATGTGCACACCTCAACACAAGCAATGCATTATATTGAGATACTCACCATTTGATGTAGCCGATGTGGGACTATCTTTTCTAGTCCAAAGGCAAAAACACCAACAAAAGTGAAGAAAACAATTTGTGGCGAGTTGTCTATTCCGATGAATTGTGATGCTCTTTGTTATGTAATGGAGAAGCCTGAGCACAGTGGTCGTGTTAGGCCATGGGTAAATATGTCACCCCAAGCTCATATTTCCACATTCCTAAAGCTCCAATTGGTTAGACTTTTCTAATCTCTCTTTTTCGCTCAAAAGTGTTGGAGGACCACGAAATTCCTGCTGGCATTGAAAAGTTTATTTTGACTACGATACGGATGGTGGCGTGGGAGAAACCTCTTTGTACTAGTATACACATTTTTACCACTATGTTTGAGTCTAGGCGCATAAGTATCTTTTCCGCATATGGGGCAAGCATAATACCCTTAGTAGTGCAACCAGATAGATTTCTATATACAAGAAAATCGTTGATGGTCCACAACAATACAACCTTTAAAGTAAATAACTCTTTCTTTTGTGCATCATAAGCTTCAACACCCTTTTCCCATAAAACTTTCAAGTCTTCAACCAACGGTGCTAAACAAACATTAATATCGTTGCCCGATTGGTGCGGACCCGATATCAATAGTGACAATATCATGAATTTCTTTTCATGCACAACCACGACGGTAGATTATACACCACCAATATAACTAGCCAACAACTGTATCTACTACTAAGGGACCTATGTGGATTTATGCCATCAGTTGAAAACGTCAGTCGAAGGTTATTAGGTTCTTTCCCAAAATTTGGCCACTTATGGTCAACTGGCTGCCATGATGAGGTGTCTGTGGGGTGACAAAGTTCGCCGTCAACTACTATTTCAGAAGCTTGTCAAGTTAAGTCCCTTGCTATATATGAGGATTGAAACATCCTTTTAAACCGAGGAATGGGAGAAAAATAACGTAGAACTTTGGAATGTATTTTTTAATCAGAATTTAATAAGAACCATCATTTTTCTTCTTCCATCTTGACGTTCCACAAGTTTGACATTCAGATAAATCGCTATACTCTTTTCTATAAAGTATGCAATCATTGGGGTATGCATGAATCTTCTTATATTCCAAACCTAGAGTAGTCATTGTCTTCTTAGCCTCGTACATTGATATTGGTATTTCATTTTGTGCTGGTAACATATCATGAAGTGTTTTCAACAACTCAGAAAAGCTACTGTCAAACCACCCGTATCTTCCTTTAATGTTATACAATCTCATTAAGCCCGATAGCTTTGTATACTTAGAACAACTAGGATAAAGAGGCTTTTCTGCATCTTCAAGTAGAGATTTAAATGCCTTTGGGTCACTGGAAACATGTTCATATGCCGCATTAACCATTTCTATAGCATCTGCACCATCTTCAAAGGAGCCACCATCTTGAAAGGAGCCAAACCCATTATAGTTAGGTGTTTGTTCATCACTTGCTGTAATGCTTGTTGATCCTCTGCTAAGGTGTTCCTCACCATGCCAAACCCATACTATATAACTTCGATCGATACCCCTACAAAACAAGTGTTTTCTTATGTCCCCTATCTTTTAAAATATCAAATTTCTACATTTTTTGCATGGACATTGAATAGAAATAGGATTATCTAAATGGAGCTTTATAAACTTAAGAAACTCTTCTACTTCTTCATATTCGCGTCACATTCTATCCTTAGACATCCATGACTTAGACATGGTTGTAGTTCCGACCTCAATTAAAGCATATTACATATCCAGGTTATAAATCTACCTGAGCAGCAGTTGTAGATTATCGTAATCCCGACCTCATGATGGGTGCTCCTTCCTTCCCTGCAATAAGAATGAGGTAGCAGATCATTAGTATATTGGTCTAGTGTACTACAACAAATCACTTTCAGTTCTGTGTTAGCAAACAAAAATCCTACGACATGACACAGTTGACCCACAAAAAGTCCAAGTGATTCACAAATCCTAGAACACGACACATTTCTGTGAAGAACAAAAACCCTAGGACATGACACATTTCTGTGAATAAACAAAAACCCACATCATATGGCAAAATTGACCCAAAAAACCTTACTGATTCACAAACCCTAGGACACGACACAGTCCGGTGATTATGACACGATATGGTAGCCAGACACAAAACCAATGTCATGGCAAAATTGACATAAAAACCTACGGATTCACAACTAAGACATGACACAGTAGCCAGACACGAAAAACCTTAATCTCAATAAAATCCACAAAAAAATATACTGTCAAAAAACTCTACTCTCAAAAAAATCCACAAAAAACCCTAATTTCAACTAGTACTACCATAAAATCGAATTGCAGAGAGAAAATATGGAATGTAATTGCAACCTACCATATGGTGAAGACCGAAGTTGTCGCATGGTGAAGTTGTCGCTGAGAATAGGGTTTTCAAGAGGGGACATAGGCCACCGAGGAGACCGTGGACGCGAGGAGAGTCTTTTAGGGAGTGGAGGGAGAGGGACTTCTAAGAGGAAATAGGATTTTTCTGAGAGGAACGGGAAGAAGAGGGGCTTTCGAGAGTTTTAGGGAGTGGGAGAGAGGGACTGCTAATATTTTAGAAAGAGATCGGGCTTTGAGCAGCGGGGATTAAATATGAAAACCGTCACTAAGCCAAATATTTTGAAAAAATTACGATAATGGCATCTGAAATCGCAGGAATTCCCTCCATCTTTCTACTTTAGTTGACGGCTTTAAACTAGCCGTCAACTAAACATGGTGGATTACGTGACGGTTCCCCAAGCCCTTCATCTAAAGTGGTATAATATTGTATAGTTAACACAAAATAGGGGTTTAGTTGACACAAGACATAATCCGTCAAGTAAAACAGAATAGTTGATGGGGATTACTGACGTCAAAAAAAGAAACTATCAATAAATATCATTTTTCTTGTAGTGAAATTTGTTATTCTTTTGGAGTCTTGTCCTATCTCTGGAACGCCTTCAGAGCTTCTTAGGTCTAGGAGATTTCCACATCCTCCTGGTGATGCTCCACCAACTCCAGCTCCAGTTCTAGCCCAGCAGACGCTCTAGCTGATCTAGCCCCTGCAGTCCCGGTCGTCACACTATCGATGAGCTGTATCAGTAGTTTGATGCTTTTGTCACTCTTCTGGGACATCAGCGTCAAGGCGACCATACTTGTTATAGTGATTCTAAGTTTTGCCATATTTTTCAGGTTCAGATCTTGAGAAATTCCGTGGCAGACATTCAGTGGAGATGACTCATCATCCTACTACACCGACGATTATAATCCGTCACCCTGCCTTTGACGGACCGAGACTTAATGATGATCAGACTTTTGCTTACTTCAACCCGTTGATTGCATATTTTGATCCGATCCAACCGCCTGCTGACGCTACTGGTAGTGCGGAAAGTTGATGTGATATCTTTTGGACTTAATGTTATGTAGATTTGTCTAATGATGATGATTTGTAGTAAAACATTTTTTTATGCATTTTGGACTCTTTTTCTTCAGTTGTAGTGACACTTTATGATTAGACTATCATATAAGTTTATTTTATGCAAGTTTTTATTTCTTTATATACTACTGCTACTTCTACTGCTGATGTTTTAATTTCCATACTACTTGAGTTATGATGTGACTTGTCAATTCCTATGATATTTGGTATCACTCTGTTATTCTTTTTGTTGTTGTTTGGCTCATAAATTGCAGGAGAGCCATATTTTGAATACATGACAAAGGGGGAGATGAGCATACCAAAATCAAAAGTCTCAAGAAAATCAAAAGCTTTCAGACAAGTTAGGTATAATTTCAAAGTTTTAAGATAATATTTTGGTAAGAACCAAAATTTGTCAATTATCAAAATGGGGGAGATTGTTGGCCCACTAGTAATGATCATACCTGATTTTGATATTCAATGTCAACTTTAGTCGATACGTAAAATATACATAGCTACAGGTATCAAGTCAGAATGTTTGCACCTAGCTACAAACATCTCGTCGTCATCATGAACCAAAAGTGATGGAATTAAGATCAAGACTTTTACATATTTCTTCTGTAATTTTATTTCATTTGAGCCTAGAAAAATATTTAAGATTGATTGGGTCGGTACTGGCTTAGCTATTTTCAGTCCACAGAATACAACATTCTTATCCACAAAATTCCTATCCAAAGTCCACTAACCAAATAGCCCAAAATCTATCAAAATGTCCTAAAATAGTTCTGTTAGAACTATGGCAGAACTCGGCCAGAACTCCGCCCGAGTTCGGTCAAGGTTGTTTCAACTTGTTTTTGAACTCCCTGAATATCTGTATCCAACGTTCGAATGCGAGATTTCTTCTCCGAACTCTGCCCGAATTCGGTTCATAAAAACACTATAAATAGAGAAGAACTTTCACATTTTTCAATCATTCAATCTTATTCACATCTCTTCTCTATATTCCTTAAGTATTTTCTATGAGCTATACACTTTCAAACTTAGCATATACTTTTAGCCAAGCTAATATCGGCTCAGTTCAATCTAGAGTTTGGTTTTGAAGAGTTATATCGGAGGCTATCTCAGAAAACTTTCCAGTTTTCAAACGCTTTCTGGAGTCGGTCGTGCACTCGTCGCCAAGCACGGTGTTGTTGAAGTTGGTCGTGCACTTGTCCCCAAGTACGATGTTGTAAGAGTTCCAGCACTCAATTAAAGCTTGTGCCATAGTGGATTAACATCGAACAGAAGTACTCGAGATTGTACTAGTCCTCCACGAGGGATACCAGTATATATCATTGTGTCATTGAGTTTGATTCTTCTTAACTCTTTACTTTTACTGCAATTTTATATTATTATTGATCTACTCTTACTAGCCATATATATAAATCTTAAATTATGATATTTATTCTGGTGCACACACACTCTATTCACCCCCTCTAGAGGTGCTCAATGGTCCTACACATAGGATACGATAGTGTTCGATGCTTGGCTTCAGGATACTGAGGCCATTCTGGAGACGACAGGAACACCGGCTAGAGGCGGGTAGTAGTGGTCAGGTATTGGATTTGGCCCTTGACAGGTGGACGGCTCATGAGGTTTCTCTCATAATGCCTATTACTTGGACATATTTCAGTGAGAGAATTCAGACTCGGTACTTCGACGTGGTGTCGTATTATAATTTGCAATAGAGGCATAACAACCTCAGGTAGATGAGCACGACCGTCGATGGCTATGCAATAGAGTTCAGCAGACTTAGCCGGTTTGCCCCTTCTTTGGTGGTGAGCGAGTTGGACTAGGCAATGAGGTTCCAACAGGGACTTTTGTCACGACCCCTACCCGCTTTTTGGAATACGAGTACATGGCCAAGTCCAGCCTACGCCATAGCATCGACGGTAGTACCCTGTCTAAACCTCAATGTCAATCTCAAATACAACAAAATTACATCTATTTGTTCATTCACAATAACTATTTTACCTACAAATCCAATAATACATAATAATAATATTGGGAACAAATTCGCTAAATGTTTTAAAAAAAGAACTATCTAATATATCTAGAATCTAAGGTCGGCCTCCAAGATCTCTATTTCCGCAAAATGTCCAAAGTGCATAAGATAGCAAGTCACCTGCAACGATCCAGTCAAAAAGGAGCAAAGTACAACCCTATTGCAATAATATAAATTATACAAAATAAGCTAAAAAAGTAGAGATGCAGTAAAGAATAAAAGAAACATGTATATGAAACTAGAAACAATAATCATGTACAAGAACTATTGGCAAGAAAATGTATGAACAAGGCAACTAGCAACGAACATGTACAAGTAAAACAGACAGTGCGTTCGAAATATCTTTCGACATGTGAACGACTGGACTAATATGGCACATTATAGATGGCTATCCATATTACAAGGTATGACTAACCCATACGTAAGGTGTATGACATAGCTATCCATATTAACATTTATTGCGGTTTGTTCACATACCTACTAGGCATTTTCTCTCCCGACTCACTAAACAGTCAATAAACGAGCAATAATATAATCAAGCCTAACATGTCACAATCGTGTCTCAACATGATATCAAACGAAACACAATAAATGATATCATAATAATGTAATAAGAACATAAAGCAATAGTGTACTTACGTAAATTTTTGAACGAACTGGTTTCACAAGTTGATGACAAGATGAACTCTAGCCTAGAACAATACCAAAATATGTTAAATTAGCGACGAATTTAGCGACGCCAGTTGAAAACCTCGCTATATTTTGTGTATTTAGCGACGTATGTAAATAACGTCGCTGAACGTCACTATCAGCGATGTTTAGCGACTAGTAGCGACTGTAATTATAGTTTGGAAAGAACAAGTCGCTATGTAGTCATAAAACGTCGCTGATGTATTTTATTCAGCGACGTTTGGCAACATTTAATCATGTCCGTCGCTATCCTATTACTGAACAGCGATGTCTAGTGACGTCCCACTTAGACGTCGCTAAAACTTTCATTTAGGGTTCTGGGAACCCGGTCGATTTTATTTTATTTTTCAAATTTTCATTCTCCCGCCGAGCGCTCTCGTTTCTCTCCCCTCCCCCTCTCGTCTCCAGCGACCACTCCCCCGACGAGCTCCTCCCCTCCGGCGAGGCCTTCTCCCAACGACCCCTCCCTCTGGCGTTGCCTCCCCCCGACGATCGCTCCCTCTCGTTTCTCTCCACCTCCCTCCAGCGTTGCCTCCCTCCCTCCCATCTTCGACGACCGCTCCCCCCGGTGACCTGTCGTCGTTCCTCCACCGTCAACCCCCTCGTCCCTGCTTCGCTCCGGCGACCCCTAACCGACCCATTCCAGGTATACCTAACCCTAACCCTATCTCCCACTGACACGGCAAAGACATTTTCAACCTGTGAATATCGATTTTATACAGTGCCTATGATTGTATACACACACACATTTTCAACCTGAAATCTGAGAACAGTGACACTGATTTTGTGTACATTATTAACACATACATCTACACACACCCTTACACACTACACAAATCTGAATGTGGATAAACACACACACTTTTGCACAACTATTGAATCTGAGATCACAATCTCTGTTTCATTCCACTTGGACATATGAACTCAGTTCCCTCTTTCTTTCATTTTCCATCTTCCTATACACATATAACATGTGTATGTAATAAATGATATGTGTAATGTCATGCATATTGGTAAGCACATATGAATGCAATATGCATATATGTATGCAAATGGGAATACATGGATATATGTAAGTTATAAATACAATATTTGGAAAACATATGAAATGTAATGTATAGGTAAGCATTAATGTAGGTAATGACATGTAATCACCGGTGGGGATAGCTCGGCCGGGAGAGGCTGTACCCTATGGCTCGACAACCAATCGGAGAGGATACTCTGAGAGATCCATCTGAGTAGAACGTATATTCTGAGAGATCACCTTTACAAGAATGATATCAGTAGTGGGATTGAGTGTTGGAGGAGATATTATCAGAGTATATGTCCTACTCAGATGGGTATCTCACCGTTACTATTTTTTCTGACAACATGGTGGATGTGCTCTGTTAACAGATTCTTGCTCTGAGACAAAACTTTGCCCCGGAGCTCAAGTGGACATCCTTCATGTAGAGCTCGAGTGCGAGGTTCCTGACAGCATGGTGGTCTCCTTTGTTACAGTATCCATGCTCGTCCCACAACCAATCAAATTTTTTCATTTCTAATCTCTTAAATATGAAGCTCTGCTTCACATTTGGCTCTACCTTCTAGTATATAAGAACCAAATGTAAAACAGAGTTTCATATTCAAGATATTAGAAATGAAGAAATTTTTGATTAGTTGTGGGACGAGCAATAATCCTTTGACAAAGGAGAACACCATGCTGTCAGGAACCACTCACTCGAGCTCTACTCAAGGATGTCCACTCGAGCTTCGGGGCGAAGGATTGACTCAGAGCGGATTTCTGGACAGAGATGACGAAGAAGATGGCTGCCAAAGTTTATGTAAGTTTTCTAATTCTTTATACGTATTATATTTTTTATTTTGTATTATTGTAATTAAATCGATCATTGCATCGTATCAATAGGTGATTTTGTACATTAGTTACAAGTGCTACTTAGTTAAAGTTCAAGTGCTACTTAGTTGTGTCTCTCTCTCTATCTCGCAATCAACGCTATAGTGTGAAAGAACGTGTAGGCAACTCTAGAGGGGGGTGAATAGAGTTTGTGTTGATAATCACCAAATAAAAATTAACTCTATATCACCTCCACAAAATAACTATCAAGATAGTAAAAAAATCAGAGAGAAATGCGGAAGTAAATAAAGATCAGAAGAGCATACGCAAACACAGCGATATAACCTGGTTTCCCTCGTGGAGGCCTAGTCCAGGCCTGAAAACTCAAGCTCAGGATTGAAATCCACTATTTGTGAAATAGTGTACAACCACGTGCCTTTACTCAGAAGAGCACGCCAACTTCTTACAGATTTACAGGTGGCGAAACTTGGAATTTGTCCAAGTGACTTTTCTTTCACTCTTGCACAACTTCTAGCTGATATCGCACTGAGCACCTTGGGCTAAGGAGAGTTGTGGCTTAGGCGATATGGAAGAATAAGGCTTTGAGTAGTAGAGCTTAGAAAGCTTGAATATTTGAAGGTAAGAGATGATTTGAAATGAAAGAATTCAAGCTCTATTTATACTACTCTGGGGAGGCTGAATTCGGCCAGAATTCTGCCCCAAGAATTCAAATTTTTGAACGTTGGACAGCTTGTAGCAAGCAGGACCTAAAAATAGGGTGCTGGAAATCAGGGGACAGAGTTCGGCCCGAACTCTGTGTAGGGGACAGAGTTCGGCCCGAACTCTGCCTCCTTGGTGGCAGAATGTTCAAATGGCCTTTGGGCTTTGGTGGTGCTTGGGCTTGGTTCAGGAATTGGTCTGTTTGTATAGTAGAGCTTGGAGAGATATGTCTAGGGGTTGAGATGACTCAGTGCGACTCAACGTACACATTCTCCTAGACTCAATAAATTGAAGATTACAGACTTGGAACAAATAAGAAAACCAAGAACCCTTTGATGACGCCTTTCTTCTGATATTTGAGCAGACCTGAAGACGTCTTTTTTCCTTGACAGCGGAACCCCCGATGCGAGGCCCCAGATAGGTCGCTAGGCGGTTCGGAAAATCTCTTAGTATGACGCCGTCTTTGGTCCATCATTAATTCTTTATTGCCTATGTCCTGGTTTGATCATGTTTGATCATGCTTACTGCATGTCTACAAATACATGTTAGGCCAGCAAAATATGTTGTAGTACGATACAAGCATAGCAATATAATATAGGACAATTATGACAATGCTAAGTTTAAGTAGCAACATGATAGTGAGTATATGAATATTAGTGACATCATTATGTTAAACTTAGTTGCTTAGCCATATTCAAAAACACGATGTAATCATTGGGCCAACATAGTTGTTTCCCTCGCAATACAGAATGGTCCGATACCGATACTCTGAGTATCAGACCATTCATATGTGTACCGGTATCGCAATCACAATAAGTATCAATCTGATATTATACTACTCTTTTCAGAGTAGCAGACGAGTACATTCTCTGATAGTTCTCTCATTTATTTGTCAATTACTGTATTTCAGTTCTAGTTAGTTTTATGTAATTTTCTGATAGTTCTCTCATTTATTTTCAACCGCTCCCCCATGTGAATATTGATTTTACCAGATGGCACCCATGACCCGAGCAGCGGCACGTCGTTTGAGGAAAATACAAATTGCTGAGGTGGCTCCTCATACTGTTAAGGAGGAAGTGGCATCGGTAGCTAGTGAGATCGGGAGTTCCATTCATCCAGCACCGATAGCTAGTGAGACGGAGAGTTTTATTCATCCAGCACTTGCAATGGACTACATCTCTCCTGCCGTCGTTGATCCCACTTATTCGAGGTGGTTGCGTGATCGTATCACTGAGCGTTTGTGTGAACTGCGTGGTTCTCATTAGCTATTAGTACTTATTTGTATTGGAATATTTGTATTGGGTTGTTTTTTATTAGACTATTTGTATCGGACTACATATATGAATTAGTACTGTGTCAATATCTGATTGTATTGGGTTGTTTTTGTATTAGACTATTCATTTCATTTGGATGTTAATTTACCGGTGGTGTTGTTCCACCGAAGGGGTCGGCGAAATCAGGGATAAATATGCTTGTATATTGTGTTTCAGATGAAACTGCAGGAAGAAAATGATTCTATGGAGAGAATATACTATAATTTATTATTTTTTATTTTTTTAAAATTTAGCGACGTCTACCGACGCTTTTCGACGGCACATAGCGTTGGTAGTCGTCGCTAAATTGGCATATATTTCCTCATTTACCTAGGATATACCGACGTATAGCAACAACACAAAACGTCGGTACTATATACCGACGCATAGCGACATCAAAAACGTCGGTAATTTTCCCAGGGAATACCGACATATAGCGACATCATACACGTCGCTATTTCATCGACGAAACGACGGTAAACATCGGTATATTACCGACGTATCTTTGTGTCGATAAACGTCGGTGTTGGCAACGATCAGCGACGTCTTTCCAAACAGCGACTAAGGTTTCCACGACAAGAGGAAGACGTCGCTAAATATGTCGCTAAACTGGTATAGCGATGTCTTTAGGCTTTTAGCGACGTCTTTAGGCGTCGCTAAAATGACTTATTCTGGTAGTGGAAGCTATCAAACCATACCATACCATCGTACCACAAACCAGTGCACGAATAACCACAAGTTAGATCTAAAATATCATTCTAAAAGTCATAGAAAGTGGCTAATGGGTTAACCTAATTAATTCTATTTAATTCTGGAATAAATCCTATAAACTCCTAATTAAATTAAATTATATTCTGAAATAAAAATTTAACATTAATTTTGCCTTTAGAAAGTCATGGTTCCCAATTCGGGACCTATGGCACGCAAATCAAGGCATAACATTGACTAACTAGTCAAACATTATGAACTCAATGATTTAAAGATGCATCTTAGTAGATTTCAATGCAATGTATGTACCGGAATCGACCATGCCATAAAATCACGATTTGGTCAAAAGTTATCGCCGTTATGGCCAACCATGACCAAATCGGTAAATTATCAATCAAATCTGAGTTCAAAAAAATAAATAAAATAATAAACAAATTTTTAAATTTTTGAAAATTATACTTTGTAGATCTTCGTATTAGATTTCCAAAACTTCAAACAGGTGCAAAACGGAGTTCGGGATCTCCCAAAATCTCGAAAACTGTGCAACGTATCAATTTTTGGACAACCGGCACTCAAATAAAGCTCTAGAAATTCATGTATTAATTACAGAAAATAAAATATAGTTTTAGGAAGCTAACCTCGATACGGTTCTAAAAAATGGCATACGAAACAGATGTCGGGGTTGATTGTAATTGCCTCGCAAAGTTGAAGGTTCTCTAAGATCAAACCACAAAAGGAGGCTACAATAAAAGTAGGATTTCTGAATATACATGTATATATATAGGAGAGAGAGAGAGAGAGAGAGGTGGTTAGGCACCGACAGGTGGGCCCAACCGGGTGGGTGACTAGTTAAATGTATTTAATTGTAAAAAAATATTTTAACTCCAAATAAATTTAAATAAATTCCATAAAAATCTAGAAAAATCCCAAAAAATTCTAGAAAATATTTCTAAGTGTCTAGAACCTAAATAAAAGGTTTTATCTCAAAATATTATCGTGTGACCCGACAGTAAAACCTAAATTCTATGAAAACAAATAAATTATATGGATTTAATTATCTAAGAATTCCCTAAAATTTTAAAAATTCAAAAAAATCTTAGAATATTCTAAAAAATATTTCTAGTCATCTAGAGCCCAAATAAAAATATTTGGTCTCAAAATAACCCGAATGACTTTACAGTAAATCCTAAAAGTCCTTAAACATAATAAACCCTTACATATTAAATACCTAAAATATCCAAAAACTATGAAAAATTATAAAATAGATAAATACTATATTTAGGGCTACCTGGAGACCATAGTGACCATAAGTTACCTAATTTTACCATACTTCACCTATAGGCTTAGGTACGACTTCCTTGTGATCCCAAAATCAAATACTTAGTTAAAATTTTCTAACATAAATATTTAAAATAAAAAAATTTAAAAATTCGGGAACAGGGGTTACAACTTCATCTGGAGATCATACTTCCAGTTGAAGAGCATGAGTTCCAGACTTTTAAAGCCCTGATGAGAGCAACTAAGGGGCATGAGTACACATCGCAGAGGATTGTGCATAGAGTCAGATGCCAGAAAAGGCCTCACATTCAGAGGAAATCTTTTCTTGGTCGTTAACACCAGCTCCAACAGTTCGAGCATTGACAATTGGATATTCGAGGGGAGCGTTTCCAGCAGCTTCCTTTCAGCATTCATCTCAGATAGGGACAGTCTTGTACAGTGGGTTGTTCCCATTATGGGAAGGCAGGGCACGTCTTATCAGAGAGTCATAGGCACAGGACTGTGCTTAATATATAGAGCATCAGACAACAGGAAAGGGACTTGTCCCCAGAGGAGTTTACATGGATCATCATCTTTCCGTCTTGCAGTTCCACAGTTCAGTGCACTAGTGCCGGTCCAGCAGTAGTAGGCTCAGAGGCATTACCAACACAGTCCCATACTTTCTTGTCGTAGAAGGCCTCAATAGTATGCTTATGCTCAGGCTAAGATTCAGAGGCAGAGATGTCATGACCCGCACCCATATTTCGGGATACGAGTACGTGGGAAAGTGCAGCCTATGCCACAATATCGATGTAGTAAGCTGCCTAGACCGCAACGATCAAGTACACAATATTTGCTTATAAAATAATCTTTTTATTTGCTCATTCACAATAAATAAATTATTTACAACTTCCAAGATTACATTTGACTATAAATACAATATCCTATTAATATAACAAAATTAGAAATAACTCATTAAACTTTATGCTCAAATAATCTATCTATCTAGTCTCTAGGATCTGCTTTCAAATATATTCCGTTTCTCTCCCAAGGATCCAAGTGCATGGAGTATAAATCGACTGATTAAGTTGAAAAAATAAGTTTCCAGTCAGGAATGGAACGAGTACAATTTATTATATGCAGTTCCAAATAATGATAACGACTATAAAAATAGTAAATAATATGGCATATATGATGAAATAAATAAACTGTAAAACCTGGCATAGAAAGTAAAGTGGAACAGTTAACATGCGCTACAAACACAAATATAATATGGAATAAGGAACATAACCATCTACGCAATTTGAAGTACACATTTTAATATGTGATCGGACTGGAATATTACACCGTACGGTCTACATAGGATTTGCATCCCTAAGGTCTAATATGCATGAAATATAAATAAAGCAAGGTCTAAGGTCTGATCACATATTTACTTAGTACTTCCCCGTCCGACTACTACACATGGATCAAGTCACGACAATAGGTCACGAACACGATAATACAAACACGATAAAACATGAAAACATGGTATCATGATTAAAAATCCATATGTTGCTAATTCGTGTAATGAGTGTGTTAAGAATCAAGTATACATCACTAATCATTCAAATATAGTAACTACAAATACTGGAAACAAACAAAAAATGTACTCGTCTGGGTTCCTTAGCTGGTGAAACAAATTTTTATGGAGTTCAGAACAGTCCAATTAGCCAAGTACGATATGAAGAAGTCCAATTCACAAGGAAAGTACAATTAGTCATCATCAAGAATTTGTAATCGAAGAAATTTATGTAAATAAAACTTATAACTACTTTAGAAAAAATATGTTTATAATCTTTGAAACTATATTTTATTAATCAAAATATTTTAGATAAATAATTAAAAATGTAGTAAATTTTTTTAGGGCTAAAATCCCTAATTTGGCAAACCATAATTTTTTAGTCAAAAGTTATATTTTAAATAGATAAAAAAATACTATAGTTATAAGTTTTATGGTTTCCAAATCAAATATGAAAATAACTGCAGGGCCAAGCCCGATATAATATTTTTGTTACAAATATAAGTTTTAGAAATATTACATATATATATTTATGATACAAAAGTACTAATAGTAAAAATTATGAAACTATTAATTATAAACCATAAGTATCCATATACTTACATATTGAAAATATACTCATAATAGAATAATATTTGTAAACATTACTTTTGTATACAGATAGTTAGTTGAAATAATAATAAAATAAAACCCAGGATTATAATTTTCTGCATCTACTGCTTTAATAACATGTTACAAAATATCAATTTTTAAGAAAGGGACAGAGAGAATGATTGGGATTCAGAGAGACATCGAAAGAGAGAAGGAGGAGAGAGAGAGAGAAAAGAGAGAGAGAGGTCAAAGAAGAGAGGTGATCGAGCTCACCGGGGCTTGGTCGTTTAGCGGCGTGGCAGGCCCGGGCATAGGAAGAGCGGACGATGCTCGTGTGGAGGCGACAACGGATGCGCATGTGGGTTGTAGTACACGGAAGGTGCCGTCGCGAAGGCGATGGGGGTCTGGTCGGAGTGCGGGACTGCCACGAAGGAAGGGCTTGGCACCGGCGTCGGGCTCAAGGGGTTCCTTGAGGCACGGCCCAGCGCAGATCCGGTGGATCTGAAGGTGGCTTGAGGTGGCTGATAACTCGGTGACGATGGTTAGAAGCTCGATTGTGATGGCCGTACGGAGCAATCTCGGCGGCACCGAATTTTGGTTGACACCGATCGTGGTAGATTGTCGGGAAGCGGGTTCTGGGTAGGGGCGACGGCAATGGTGGTTTAGGGGGTTGTGCTCCGGTGGGGGACTGGAAGAAGAGTGGAGTCGATGAGGATAGGGAGTGTGGACGGGCACTGGTTGCAATGGTGAACACGTCGACGCGCATGTAGTGGAGGTGGTTGCAACGATGGCAGTCGCCGGCATCGAAAGGAGGACAGCAGGCGCAGAGATGGTTAGAGTTAGGGTTTTTTGTGTCAAAAAATTTGTCGTATCTTGCCTGACATAGGAATTCTGTAGATCGAGGTCATGTCCGGGAGTGCCGGATACGTCGGATGTAATGTTGTGATGTATTAGTTTTGTTGGGTTTGGTCTTTTTCTAAATAAATTTAAGTCCCACATCGGCTACACCAAAGGAGTTGTATCTCTATATATTAGCTTTGCTAGTTTAGAGATGCACATGGTGTGGAGGTGCACATGGATGTGCCATGTGGGGTTATTTTTCTAATGGGAAAAAGGCTAAATCAACAATAAAAGCATTCATGTTTTTTGCTCTTGGGAAATTCATTTCCATAGGAGCTAAGCCCGTAGGGGCTTAGCGACTCGGACTCGGGCTCATGAGGCGTAATGTGGCATTTTGTTGGCGTACTTTGCACTTAGCACATCAGCATCGTCGCTAGGCGTATAGTGCGCTTAGCAACTCAGACTCGAACTCGGACTCGGACTCGGGCTCATGAGGCGTAATGTGGCATTTTGTTGGCGCACTTTGCACTTGGGTTGCGCAAGTTGCTCGGGTTACGCGGGCGTGCTGGTTGCGCTGCGTACGCCGTGTGCACAGTGCGTGCAGTACGCGCAGTATGTGCAGTTTAGTGCGCGCTCTGTCGTGCAGAGTACAAAGAGCACGGGGTGTGCGCAGTTGGCGCAACTTGCAGCAGAACGTGCGTTTGCACGTTCTGGGCGGTTGCTACATGTTCGGGATGGTTATTACCACGTCCCTAATTTTGTGGCAACCGAGCAGTTGCTGCAGGGCCTATATATGGCATCCTCTCTCTCACAAGGCTGGATTATACAAGAAAGAGAAGCCACCACAGAAAGTTTTATGAAGTGTTTTTTAGCACATGTAAACAGAGAATTCAGAAGTGTTCTTTAACATAGTTCTGATCGGAAGAATTCCAGAAGCCTTCGAGAGAGAGAGGAAAGGCGCCACACCAGCATTGCTTTTGCACGGGAGTTCGTATCCATCCGAGGAGTCAGAAAAGTAGGAGTGTTCCAAGTTCTCCGACGAACTTGCTGGTTCCTGGAAGCTGTTCGTGTAGGGCGAATAAAGCTTTGAGCAACGGTGATTATTCATCCCAGCAGGAGTTCTTCCATTTTTCGCCAGTTACCTTCTTCATTGCTGCTAGTAATTCTGATTGTATCCTTTTTAGAAGTACTACGATCGATTGTTGTTGATTACGAAATCTTTTTAGATTCTCGTAATTCCGAATCACCTTCCTTGAAGTGTTGATTTAAAACATTGTCTTTACAATAGTTTCATATTCTCAAGTTTTCCATCGAAAAATTGTGCCCCGGTACTAACAATCTCAAAGCTTTATTGCTACGATGGAAAACTTTAATGCTTCACTCCTCAACACTGACTTCTGTAAGTTAGAAAAGTTTGATGGAGAGCATTATCAAGTCTGGAAGAGGAAGGTTTATCTCACTCTTCAACTCAGAGATGTTGATTACGTGCTGCTTTAAGAGGAACCTACTGTTCCAGATACTGGGTCTGCTGTTGCAATCACAGCGGCTACTAAACTTCAGGCCAAGTGGAGAAGGGAGAATAGCATTTGCAGGCTGTTTATCCTGAATGCTATGGAGGATTCCCTAGCAGAATCCTACAGTAAGAAGACTATAGCCAGAGACATATGGGAGTCTCTGGAGAAACTGTACGAAGAAGACAAAAACAGGAGCAAGATATTTGTGGTTGAAAAATATCACAAATGGCTCTTTGAGGACGAGAAGTCCATGATGCCGCAGGTAAAAGAATTTCTTAAGCTGCGACAGAAGTTGGAAGACGAGGCGATGTCCCTCCCCGACAAGTTTGTTGTTGGAGGGATTGTCTCAAAGCTCCCCGCTGGATGGAGTAAGTTCTATACAAACATGCATAGGAAGAAGCTTGAGATCAGCCTGGAAGATCTCTTGTAGGAAATCTATGTTGAGGACCAGATGCAGACTCAACTAAAGGTGGACACACTGTCCAAGCAATTGGCTAACGCCAATCGGGTTCATACCAAGGAACCAAGGGAAAAGCAGGCGGCTTCCCACAGCAAGAAAAAGGACCCTAACAATCTGAACGTGAAGGGGACTTCTTCAAGCGAAAGAAGGCAAAGTCTTAGATGCCTTATTTCAAGTGTGGCAAGAAGGGCCACTTCAAAAGTGAATGCAAAGCAAAAACCAAGCAATCAGAGCAAGGAGAGCCTAGTAAGGTATCTATGATCACTGATGTTGTTGCTATGATTGTGCAGGTTGATACGGTAAGGACTGACTCTAACTGGTGGGTAGACACTGAAGCATCCTGTCATGTCTGCTCCAGTAAGGAGTGGTTCACCACCTACACCCTACTTCTGAAGTGGTTATGATGGTGAACCAGGCACAAGCTGAAGTGCACGGGATCGGGACGGTGGTATTGAAGCTGACTTCAGAGAAGTCTCTGGCGCTTCAAGGCGTGAAGCACGTACCTGCTATCGCCAAGAACCTGATCTCGGGAGGCCTACTCTGCAATACAGGCCTCAGGATGGACATCAATGCTGGCCAGATGGTGATGTCTATCAAGGGAACATATTTCGGGAAAGCTTTTTATACCGAAGGAATGTTCAAAATTCAGCTTGTAAATCAGTCCAATATAATTAATGTGATTAATAAAATCACTCATTCTGCTTATACTCTTGAGTTGTGGCATAATAGGCTAGGACATGTTCATTATAAACGAATAAACAGAATATCTAGTCTAATTCTTATCTCCAATTGTGGGGGTAAGGTAGAGAAATGTGAAGTTTGTGCTCAAACAAAGATTACAAGAAAACCCTTTCTTCGGGTTAATCGAAGTACAGATCTTCTGGAGTTGGTACACTCTGATATCTGTGATTTCAAACAGTTCTCTACAAAGGTCGGGATGAAGTATTTCATAACCTTCATCGATGACTTCTCAAAGTATGTGTTCGTCTACTTGCTGAAGGCTAAAGACGAATCATTCGAGAAGTTCAAGGAGTTCAGAGCCGAAGCTGAGCGGCAGACTGGACAACAACTCAAAAGGATAAGAAGTGATCGAGGTGGGGAGTACAGGTCACATAAATTCACATCGTTCTGCAAAGAACATAGAATTGTCAATGAGACTACGGCTTCGTACTCTCCTCAATCAAATGGAGTAGCAGAGAGGAAGAACAGAACGTTAACAGAAATGATTAACTCAATGTTGTTGACTGCTGGTCTTCCTAAGTGCTACCGGGGAGAAGCTGCATTGACGGCCACTTTTATTCTAAATAGAGTGCCTCATGCAACTTCAGACGTTACTCCTCATGAACTCTGGTTCAAGGTCAGACCTAACATAAATGTCGTTCGAGTGGGGGGTGTCTGGCATATGTCAAGCTTCCAAATCTGAAGATTCAAAAGCTTGGAATAAGGACTACTAAGATGATCTTCTTGGGATATGCCGAGAAGAGTGATGCTCGAAGATTTCTTGATATTGAGTTAAATCATATCATTGAATCTCGCGGCGCAGAATATTTTGAAGACAAATTTGCAAGGCACAAGAATATTGTTCTTGCAGATGTTCCGAAGAATAATGAGGGTGCACAAGAAACTGAAGTCTTGATTAAAGATGTGGTCCAAGAAGTTGTTGTTGTTGAAACAACGGTTGAACTAGAACAAGCTGAGCCATCAGCTAAGCATGTGAGGAGGCCGAAGGACTTCGGAAGTGACTTTGTCACCTATCATGTGGAAGCTGATTCGCTTACCTATGATGAGACGATGAAGACCAGAGACGCGGTTTTCTGGAAGGAGGTGATTGACAATGAAATTGATTCCATCACCTCAAATAACACTTAGGTGTTGGTTGATCTTCCTGAAGGAGCGAAATCCATCGGATGCAAATGGATCTTCAAGAAGAAGATGAAAACAGACGGAACTATTGACAAGTTCAAGGCTAGGTTGGTAGCCAAGGGGTTTTCTCAGAAGCAGGGGATTGACTATTTTGACACGTATGCTCCAGTAGCCCGGATGACCACCATCAGAATGTTGATTGCTCTTACAGCAATACATAAGATGGTGATACATCAGATGGATGTGAATACGGCTTTCCTAAATGGCGAGCTGACCGAAGAGATTTACATGCAACAGCCAGAGGGATTTGTCATCAGGGGTCTTGAAGATAAAGTCTCCAAGTTAGTAAAATCTTTGTACGGTCTTAAACAGGCTCCCAAGATGTGGCATGAGAAATTTGACAAAGTTATAAGGTCAAATGGCTACATGGTCAGCGATACGGACAAGTATGTTTATACGAAGTTTGCTGATGTAAAACCCCTAAATTTCTACTATATTTTTTATTATTTAGTTTGTACGGATTTAAAATTTTGTATTATACGTCGCATAGTCGTATTGTACGTTGTGCGCAAACGACGTATTTCGTAATTGCTCGTCGAGTACGAATATGGACGAGCGTACATATTTTTAGAAAAATATTTTAATTTTAATTTTATAGTTCAAAATAATTTATATAATAATACTTTGCTATCATACAAGAATTGCTAAGTTTGTTCTCTTCATTTTAAAGGCTCTTCAACTACTAATGATAAATATATTTTTATTGTATACTAGAAAAATATATTTATGTAAATATTATTTGTGCATATATATATCATAATTATTTATTACCTTATTTTTAAATAAATAGTATAATTTTTGAAATTATTATTACTCATTTTTGGAAAACATATTTTTGAAATATTTGTGACAATTTAAAATTTTGATTTGATTTGATGGATACATTTAAATAGTAAAATAATATCTATATCTGAAAATTGATTATCTTAATTGATTTTTAAAAAAAAGATAGAATTTAAATTAGATTTGAATTTGATTTTGATTTTGAGTTATCTAAATTGGGTTTGAATATTCATAATCCCTATCCAAATGGGAATTCTCACATCCTATAAATAGGCAGGTACTCCTCCATAATTTTGATCATTCACAGATAGTCCACAAATATTTTTCCACCCACGTGCATCGTGTCCATGTCTTTCCTTCCGATATCTTATTCCATTTTATATATACAATTCTTTTTTTCGTGTTGGACATACCCCCGACACCATCAATCATCTAACCCTAAACCTAAATCTAGTTTTTTGTCCCCTTTTCGGTCTCCGACCATCTTCACCACCGTCACCACGCCAACCCCGACTTCCGACCAAAAAAAACACCTCCAGTCGACCACCTCCGTCGCTCACCACCACCGGTCCTCCTCTACACACCAATCGGTGAGTACCCGCTACCACCACCAGAACCAGTCCCCACCGCCCATGCCAAACTGACACCACCATGACCAACGCCATAACCATCCATCATCGCCACCCGCCACCGTCGGAACATTTCTTTCCGACACAACCACAGCCCGACACCCAAAATCACCACCCTTCCCGTCAACGTCAAACAGCACCACCACCATCACCAACAGCAAATCCAAATCCCAATGCCACACCCCTCGACACCACGAAACAGACCAAGAAAGAAAATTTAGCAAAACCCTTTACCTCACCGGAGTCGCCGTCGCGTGTGGCCACTCACACCGCACCCGCCAGAGAACCCGAACTCCTCCCCTCTTCGACTCGTCACCGTCGCGCTCGGCACAGCCACAGCGCCGAGTCCCCTCCGGAGCTCCGTATCGTGCCACCACCTGCGCCGCCTCCTCCCAGTCGATGCAGCCACCGCGTCGCACAGGCGGACCCCCTTTCCGCCGGGGTCCACCGCCCCCTCCGACAACCCTCTCGTTGTGCTCCCTCCCGAGCCAACCATAGCCGTCGCTCAGATGGCCGTCGCCCTGCACCAGCCTCGTCGTGCCCCTCTGCGAGCTGGCCGCCGCCTACACCTCTCCGCGGCAGCCCCGTCTGCCGCCGTCCTCCGCCGCCTCTCCCACTCTCTCAGCTCCTCCTCTCCGCGCGTCTGCGAACTCCCCGTCGCCGAGATCTCTGGTAAGCCGTACTTCCTCTTTCTCTCTCGACCCCTCTCTCTCTTCTGAACTAAAATTTGGGGATAGAGCTTAATCGGTTTAGGGATTTAAGTAGCTTATTATTATCATTATCATTAGTTTTAATCATTATTATTATTATTATTATTATTATTATTATTATTATTAGTTTTAATCATCATTATTATTATTATTATCATTAGTATTATCATTAGTTTTATTTATTATTATCATTATTATTATCAATTATTATTATTATTACTATTAATTTTCTTGATTATTATTATTATGATTAATATATATCACTAGATATATAGATATTTCTATTGTATTTATAGTAAATATTTACCTAAAATATGTTGACCAACAAATATGTAGCCTCTTATAAAATAATTTATAGTATTCCTTTTTAAAAAATTATCTAATTAATGAAGATATAGTTTTTGTAACCATAACTTTTATTTTGATAAACTTAGAGTTTGTAGCCTAAAAACGATTTTCGATTTTTTAAAGTATGTATTTAATTTAAAAACTATTTAACAAACAAAATATATTCTTTCAAGTGATATAAATACTTTCTAAAAAAATTAGTATACGTATTTACCTCCTCAAATTCTCCTTGATTATCACCATTGATCCTGACTGATCATGCGTTTCTATTTCTTGTGAATTTCGGACCCTTGCACATCGACCCCGACCATTGGACAGAACATGACTTGTTGGATTATTGTACCACACCAGGCGTAACACCAGGCAAGACACCTTGCCTTTTCTGTTTAAATTTCCTGCTCAATATCATGCATGTTGTGTTATTTTCAAGATTGTTTCTTTCTAAATTATATGTAGATACAAATTACTATATTTTATAAAATTGGCTTAGAGTTAAGAGACTACCATCAAATTTAGTGTGTCTTATTGACTTGCCACGATTGTACACGAGTTGTGTGTGAGAGTTGTGAGTATCATATAGAGGTCACTTGCGTGTCGGCTGATCCCCCGTACGCATGCGTAGGAATAACTGTCAATAGATGCATGATTATAAGACTTGACAGTTATCTATATTAAAATAGTGTGGTGGAAACGACACGTGTTTGTGTGTCATGGTTACGACACACGTATAGTATCATTGGAGGGAGGGGACAGCTACTAGCGTAGGGGCTACTTTTATTTTACACACATTTGGGAGATAGTGTCTCGGATGAGCGCTACGTGTTACCCGACCGATAGTGTCTCGGATGACCGCTATTTGTTGGCCACTCTTTATTACTTGCTTGTGACAGCCCCTGCGTAGAACGTTGTCCTCTAAATTGAAATCCACATAGAATGGTTAGGAACCTTTACTCATGCATACTTTTATGTTGAGCTTTATTATTCAGTTTATCGGCATGATATTATGTGTCTTGTAACGTCCCTCTGAGGACCTGGTGATCTCTCCAGGTGTATGTTTCATGATTTCTTGTAGGTGCTCTAGCTAAGGCCATTCCTTCCTTCGTGATGATTCTCTTGGACTCGTTACTTGCTCTTGCTTGCTCAATTCTTTTCTTGTATATTTTTTCATATTTAATTTAGTTGGTAGTGGACTTTGTCTCCGCCCAACGATTGTATACATGACAAACTCAAAGTTGCTTGTATATTCTTATTTATCTTTATGGATGAGATTTAGTGTCTTAGCTTTCTACATTTTACAGCTTATGTATACATACGAGCCGTATATTTACTCGTATGTATACAGCTGGCATGATACGTATCTAGTCTCAAGTATTTGATACTGGGGTGTTACATGTTTTTGTGGTGGCCCATGCAGGTCGAGTTTGTCACTTCGGTTACGTAATTGTACCGATGTGAGCCTGCAATATAGGATAAGAATCTAGGAATCTCATCCACCTACTTGACATCCTTTCTTGACTTCAAATTTTGAACTCTCGTTTGCCCTCCTTGATTTGCATCTTGTTTGACTCCTTCTACCGTAAATTCTTAGTTTCGTGCTTAGTGACAATTAGAAAGATGACTACCCTCGTATATGCTCATAGGCCAAACACATGGTTAGAAGGATTACCTTGACAATTAGTATGCATTGAGGTCTTTTTGCGTATAAAAGCATTTATGTTTCCTAGAAATTTGATCTTAAGGATTAGTTTATTCCAAGTTTGGTAGTAGTATATTACCGCCATCAAAAGGATAGTTTAAATTTTATTTTAAATTTACAAGGTGGTATACACAAGAGGATGGCTAGATCGAGAAAACAAAATTTTTATAAATTTTGAAATTTTGAAATAGTTATGATTTATTAGGGATATGAAATCAATTTGACAAATATCTTGAGTTTTATATTGTGACACTTGATTTACGGTTAACTCTAAGTTTGGATATCTCGAGATTTTTAAAGAGTTTAGATTATGATTTTGTAGATGACTAGAGAGATGAAAGTTTAGAAGGGAGAGAACTTGAGGTTTAAATTGCGCGTACGAGTTATAAGAGATGATGGAAAATTTTTTTTGTTTTTTTTGAAGGAAAAATTCAAATTTCAAATTTTGTCCTATGATCTATGATTTATAGAGTTATTTAAATTTCGAGTTTAAGGCCTTTTATTATGGATATTTAAATTTTGGTAAAAAGCATGTTCATTTTGCGATATACAAAGACTATTTCGAGATTGATTAGAGATTTTAATTAAATTGACAGTCTAAGATAATTGGTAATGGTGGCAGAGTATCTTGAAAATTTTATTGAGAACTTCGAGGAACTTGAAATCTAGATTAGATCATATTGGAAGAGGACCAAGAAGCAAGAAAGGTCACCCTAGTGAGATAGAAGTATTCTACATTGGATTGTCATGCAACCTATGATTATGATATTGCATATACACAAGTATAGTTAGTCATCGACCAAACCGATGAACATATTTTTGACTTACTCGACCTTCCGTCAATTCTAGATCTTTTGTCGTGACCATCTAATTATTTGAAACTTGAGAAATGATTAGATTGTTCCTTAATTATACTCCATCAAGTGGCTATCTCATCTCTAGAAACTGTATTCCTAACTTATTTTACCCTGATCTACTAGAATCTAAATTTTCTTTATTTCATGCTTTAACTTGGTCACTTATTTTGTGCGTTAATCATTATCTCATGAACTCCCACTTTCTATTTTAATTTCTTTTGTGTCCTTTACCGTGACTTGGGTATTTGGAGCACAACACTAGACTTTTCCTTCCCACAAATTTTACAAACAAGACCTACATGAGTCCACCTTCATGTAGGTATATCACGTTCCACTAAAACACGTCTCCTCGTACTCTAATTTCATATTGCGACTTTCGGGTCAAAAAGACTGGACTCTAATCCCTACCGCGAAACCAATATACTTTTTAACTATAGATGAGACCCGACCTCGACTCAATTCTTTCGACCCAATATATGATTTTGTTCTACTTAATTCCTTACATGCTTAACCTTGTATTTTATCTGATTGCTGGACCTATCACACCATTAGTTTAATTCTTGTAAGTTGGGTAGAATACCTCATGACCTAACCAACATTTTGTGGACCACATTGATAGGTTCACTTGGACCATAGAATACAGTAGACCCTAACTTGTCTAGTCAACCAAGCCGACTGCCTAGGCCCAAATTTCGGGCAGAACATAGATTTTATAAGATCATGGACTATTTGATTTCTTTCATCATTACCTTTACTTATTATTTTATTTACCTATGATGCTAAAATAGCCTAGTTTTGCAATCTTATTCTTTATCGGGCTTGTTCAAGACATATGTTATTTGGGTCGACCCACTAACATATTGTCTAATCAGAACCGGTGCATGATGGTCTGATCAACCGAGTGTACTTTGTTTCGCCTTTTCAATCTACGTGGATGTGATATAGATAAACTTGGCCTTTAGAATCCCATCCACGACTGCCTTGACAATCCCTTTGAAATTATTCGATCGCCTTTGAACCACGTATTCGTAATTGATGGTGTCGTCATTTGAACTCCTTAATTACGTTCGCTTTCAACTTTTTAGAAAGACGAAGGCATTGTACTTTTCTCGTCCCTATCACGACTTTTAAATCGCTTAAATATAGGAGTGAAATATAATTCGCTCACTAAATCGTGCCCTCAACCTACCCTCAAGAGACCATAACTGTAAGGTCTCAAATTTATTTTATTTTACTTGAACCCATACTATTGCTTATTGCGCGTCATCTTAAAACATTTTCCTTCTTTCGTTAATCCATGGTTATCTTTGCCTTTATTAAATTCACGACTCTAATGCATGTTTTCATTCAACGTCGTTATCTTGTCTCGCCCAATAATTTGACTGTGCTTTTTTACCAATATACCCTTGTACCTTCTCACCCCCTACTCATTCTTAATTTCGAGGACAAAATTCTTTTAAGTTGGGTAGGATGTAAAACCCCTAAATTTCTACTATATTTTTTTATTATTAAAGTTTGTACGGATTTAAAATTTTGTATTATACGTCGTAAAGTCGTATTGTACGTTGTGCGCAAACGACGTATTTCGTAATTGCTCGTCGAGTACGAATATGGACGAGCGTACATATTTTTAGAAAAATATTTTAATTTTAATTTTTATAGTTCAAAATAATTTATATAATAAATACTTTGCTATCATACAAGAATTGCTAAGTTTGTTCTCTTCATTTTAAAGGCTCTTCAACTACTAATAATAAATAATATTTTTATTGTATACTAGAAAAATATATTTATGTAAACATTATTTGTGCATACATATATCATAATTATTTATTACCTTATTTTTAACTAAATAGTGTAATTTTCGAAATTATTATTACTCATTTTTGGAAACATATTTTTGAAATATTTGTGATAATTTAAAATTTTGATTTGATTTCATGGATACATTTAAATAGTAAAATAATATCTATATTTGGAAATTGATTATCTTAATTGATTTTTAAAATAAAAGATAGAATTTAAATTGGATTTGAATTTGATTTTGATTTTGATTGATTTAAATCAGTAATTTAATTATCTAAATTTGGTTTGAATATTCCTAATCCCTATACAAATGGGAATTCCCACATCCTATAAATAGGCAGGTACTCCTCCATAATTTTGATCATTCACAGATAGTCCACAAATATTTTTCTACCCACGTGCATCGTGTCCATGTCTTTCCCTCCCACATCTTATTCTATTTTACATATACAATTCTTTTTTTTCGTGTCGGACACACCCCCGACACCATCAATCATCTAACCCCAAACCTAAACCTAGTTTCTTGTCCCCTTCCCTGTCTCCGAACATCTTCACCACCGTCACCACGCCAACCCTGACTCCCGACCAAAACAAACACCTCCAGTTGACCACCTCCGTCGTTCACCACCACCGGTCCTCCTCTACACACCAATCGGTGAGTACCCGCTACCACCACCAGAACCAGTCCCCACCGCCCATGCCAAACTGACACCACAATGACCAATGCCATAACCAGCCATCACCGACACCCGCCACCGTCGGAACATTTCTCTCCGACACCACCACAGCCCGACACCCAAAATTACCACCCTTCCCGTCAACGTCAAACAGCACCACCACCATCACCAACAGCAAATCCAAATCCCAAAGCCACACCCCTCGACATCACGAAACAGACCAAGAAAAAAAATTGGCAAAACCCTTTACCTCATCGGAGTCGACGTCGCGTGTGGCCACTCACACCGCACCCGCCAGAGAACCCGAACTCCTCGCCTCTTCGACTCGTCACCACCGCGCTCGGCACAACCACAGCGCCGAGTCCCCTCCGAAGCTCCGCACCGCGCTACCACCGACGTCGCCTCCTCCCAGTCGACGCAGCCATCGCGCCGCACAGGTGGACCCCCTTTCTGCCGGGTCCACCGCCCCCTCCGACAACCCTCTCGCCGTGCTCCCTCTCGAGCCAACCCTAGCCGCCGCTCAGATGGCCGCCGCCCTGCGCCAGCCTCGCCGCGCCCCACCGCGAGCTGGCCGCCGCCCACACCTTTCCGCGGCAGCCCCGCCTGAGCCGCCGTCCTCCGCCGCCTCTCCCTCTCACTCAGCTCCTCCTCTCCGTGCGTCCGCGAACTCCCGCCGCCGAGATCTCTGGTAAGCTGCACTTCCTCTCTCTCTCGACCCCTCTCTCTCTCTTCTGAACTAAAATTTGGGGATAGAGCTTAATCGGTTTAGGGATTTAAGTAGCTTATTATTATTATCATTATAATTAGTTTTGATCATTATTATTATTATTATTATTATTATCATTATTTTTAATCATCATCATTATTATTATTATTATTATCATTAGTATTATCATTAGTTTTATTTATTATTATCATTATTATTATCAATTATTATTATTATTACTATTAATTTTCTTGATTATTATTATTATGATTATTATTATTATTATATATCATTAGATATATAGATATTTCTATTGTATTTATAGTAAATATTTACCTAAAATATGTTGACCAACAAATATGTAGCCTCTTATAAAATAATTTATAGTATTCCTTTTAAAAACTTTTATCTAATTAATGAAGATATAGTTTTTGTAACCATAACTTTTATTTTGATAAACTTAGAGTTTGTAGCCTAAAAACGATTTTCGATATTTCAAAGTATGTATTTTATTTAAAAACTATTTAACAAACAAAATATATTCTTTCAAGTGATATAAATACTTTCTAAAAAAATTAGTATACGTATTTACCTCCTCAAATTCTCCTTGATTATCACCATTGATCCTGACTGATCATGCGTTTCTATTTCTTGTGAATTTCGGACCCTTGCACATTGACCCCGACCATTGGACAGAACATGACTTGTTGGATCATTGCACCACACCAGGCATAACACCAGGCAAGACACCTTGCCTTTACTGTTTAAATTTCCTGCTCAATATCATGCATGTTGTGTTATTTTCAAGATTGTTTCTTTCTAAATTATATGTAGATACAAATTACTACATTTTATAAAATTGGCTTAGAGTTAAGAGACTACCATCAAATTTAGTGTGTCTCATTGACTTGCCACGATTGTACACGAGTTGTGTGTGAGAGTTGTGAGTATCATATAGAGGTCACTTGCGTGTGGGCTGATCCCCCGTGCGCATGCGTAGGAATAACTGTCAATAGATGCATGATTAAAAGACTTGACAGTTATCTATATTAAAACAATATGGTGGAAACGACACGTGTTTGTGTGTCATGGTTACGACACACGTATAATATCATTGGGGGGAGGGGACAACTACGAGCGTAGGGGCTACTTTTATTTTACACACATTTGGGAGATAGTGTCTCGGATGAGCGCTACGTGTTACCCGACCGATAGTGTCTCGGATGAGCGCTACTTGTTGGCCACTCTTTATTACTTGCTTGTGACAGCCCCTGCGTAGAACGTTGTCCTCTAAATTGCAATCCACATAGAATGGTTAGGAACCTTTACTCATGCATACTTTTCTGTTGAGCTTTATTATTCAGTTTATCGGCATTATATTATGTGTCTTGTTACGTCCCTCTGAGGACCTGGTGATCTCTCTAGGTGTATGTTTTGTGATTTCTTGCAGGTGCTCTAGCTAAGGCCATTCCTTCCTTCGTGATGATTGCTCTTGGACTCGTTACTTGCTCTTGCTTGCTCAATTCTTTTCTTGTATATATTTTCATATTTAATTTCGTTGGTAGTGGACTTTGTCTTCGCCCAACGATTGTATACATGACAAACTCAAAGTTGCTTGTATATTCTTATTTATCTTTATGGATGAGATTTAGTGTCTTAGCTTTCTACATTTTACAGCTTATGTATACATACGAGCCGTATATTTACTCATATGTATACAGCTGGCATGATACGCATCTAGTCTCAAGTATTTGAGACTGGGGCGTTACACGCTGCCCAGTTGCGCATGCCCAGTTGCGCAAGCCCAGTTGCGCTGCCCAGGTGCGCGCCTAGGTTGCGCTCAGGTAGCGCTTGGGTGTGCTGGATTGCGCAAGTTGCTCGAGTTGTGCGGGCGTGCTGGTTGCGATGCGTGCGTCGTGTGCACAGTGCGTGCAGTGCGCGCTCTGTCGCACAGAGTGCAAAGAGCACGGGGTGTCCGCAGTTGGTGCAAATTGCAGCAGAATGTGCATTTGCACGTTCTGGGCGGTTGCTACATGTTCGGGGTGGTTATTACCACGTCCCTAATTTTGTGGCAACCGAGCAGTTGCTGCAGGGCCTATATAAGGCATCCTCTCTCTCACAAGGCTGGATATATACAAGAAAGAGAAGCCACCACAGAAAGTTTTATGAAGTATTTTTTAGCACAAGTAAACAGAGAATTCAGAAGTGTTCTTTAACACAGTTCTGATCGGAAGAATTCCAGCAGCCTTCGAGAGAGAGAGGAAAGGTGTCGTACCAGCGTTGCTTTTGCACGGGAGTTCGTGTCCATCCGAGGAGTCAGAAGAGCAGGAGTGTTCCAAGTTCTCCGACGAACTTGCTGGTTCCTGGAGGCTGTTCGTGTTGGGCGAATAAAGCTTTGAGCAACGATGATTATTCACCCTGGCAGGAGTTCTTCCATCTTTTGCCAGTCACCTTCTTCGTTGCTGCCAGTAATTCTGATTGTATCTTCTTTTTAGAAGTACTACGATCGATTGCTGTTGATTACGAATCTTTTTAGATTCTCGTAATTCAGAATCACCTTCCTTGAAGTGTTGATTTGAAACTTTGTCTTTATAATAGTTTCATATTCTCAAGTTTTCTATCGAAAAATTGTGCCCCGACACTAACAAGTTTGGACACAGGGATAAAGGAAAAGAATGGAATACAGATACGGACATTCGGGGTTGGACCCGAGGATGGTGGTAGACACGGATACTTGGACACGAAATTGTATGATATTGATGATGGTTGCTCGATGGTATACGATTGGCTGGATGGTGGTTGTGACACGGATTTATGGAGATGTAATGAGGATGGTTATTTGAAGGAATACGTGGGTGTTAGCTTTTGTGGCTAGTTGGTTGGAATTTGGGTTTGGGAAAAGAAAACAAGGGACTCTCTTTAAATTGGCGGAGCTCGACAAGCAAACTCCTAAATAGATTAGGATCAAAATCCTTCTGTAGCCCAATGGATAAAACTTATCATAATTTAAATCAAATACATATTTAAAAACTAGTTCAATCTAATGTTAACCCATTAATTTGAATCAAAAGAATTTAAACCTAGATTAATCAAATCCTTTAGTCATCCTAAATATTTAAAATAATATGCATTGCTATAAAAATAATTTAAAGTATATCAGTACAAATCCAAATTTTAATTCAAATAATAGTCATCTTATTTAAATATGGCAGTTAATACCATCAAAATAATTGAAGAATATTTTTATTAATCAAAATATTCTTTAAAAATAATTTGAGAAATATCTTTCTATCGATAAAAAATAAATATGATTTTAAAATCAATTTTGCGCCCAATCTTTTGAAAGTCCCCAAAATAATAACAAACATTCTTTATAATTCAAATAATAAAATTAAAGAACAAATTTTTTTTATCAAAACTAAATAGTATTTTCAAACCATAATTTTAAACTACTTTTTGAAATGCCAAAACAGTAACAAATTGAAGTTTATAAGTTTCAAAGAGAATTTATTTAAAAATACAATTTTTTTTAAACTAGAATAGATAAATAAATAAAATTTAAAATTTTGAGAAAAGTAGTTACAAGAGAGGACAACAATAGAGGGGTCCAACACCCAGAGGCCAGGATCAGTCTTTTACGCTTTCTATGGAGGAGGCGCTTGCAGTAGGGAAGGTGGCCGCAGGTGCCATTTTTGTTAACTCTCATTCAGATTCAGCTTTATTTGATTCTGGTGTTCATATTCGTTTACAACTGTACAATTTACGACACAAGTTATTTTAGAGCCCGAGCTATTACCTGTATGGTTGAATATACTTATTGGTAACGATTTCGTAGGAATAGATCGAGTTTATGCCTCGTGTCGAGTCGTAGTACACTATAGAGAGTTTTTTTTGCGAGGCTGATAGAGTTTTCTATGGGCGATTATATGTCGTCCTAGGATGGATGGGTTGAGTGCTCGGCACACTACAATAGATTGCCATGCTAGCAAGGTTTTTTTTGGTGTTTCTGATGAGGAGTTCTCATTCTCTAAAGGAGAGGTGGAGTCTTCACCAATTCTTATATGGATGCCAGTGGCCGAGGAGGTATAGTGTCCTAAATAAGTTTGCAAGTTTCCCGATGTATTTTCCAATGAGCTTCCCGGTATGCATCCAGTTCGAAAGATTGAGTACTACATTGATTTGATCTCGGAAGCATAACCAGTATCAACGAGAGTCTATAGGATGTCTCCTTTCGAGTTATTGGTGATGTATCAGTACACCGATGAGCTTAGGTCCAAGGGATTCATTCTCCTAGTAGGTCGTCTTGGGGAACTTCGACCCTTCTTGTGAAGAAGAAGGATGGTTCATCGCATATGGTCATTGACTATCATTAGCTTAACGTGGTGACCGTAAAGAACAAATATTCCTTGTCCAAGATAGATGACTTATTTGATCAGCTTAGTAGAGCAGTTGTGTTCTCGAAGATCAATTTATAGTCTAGGTATTATTGGATCAGAGTCAGAGAGCAAGATATACCCAAGACGACATTTAGATCTAGATATGACCATTGGAAGTTCCTTGTTATGCATTTTAGAGCGACCAATGTGCCAGCAATTTTTATGGATCTCATGAATCGCATCTTCATGTCCCATTTAGACTAGTTTATGATAGTGTTTATTGATGATATCTTAGTCTATAATCAGACTGAGGCAGAGCACGAGCAGTATCTTTCTGTGTTTCTTCAGATTCTTTGGGACCATGAGCTTTATGTAAAGTTCAACAAGCACAATTTTTACTCGATCGAGTCTCTTTCTTCGATCATATTATTGTCGAAGGTTGTGTTGAGGTGGACCCCAAAAAGATGTAGTCTATCAAGTGTTGGCCAGTACCTCGTACAACTTCAGATGTACGCAACTTTCTGGGATTAACAAGATACTACAGATGGTTTGTGATAGACTTTGCTAAGATCTTTGCACCCTTGATATGGCTGAAGTGTAAGGATGTGCGCTTTGAGTGGTTCGATGCTTGTCATACTTCTTTTGAGAAGCTCAAGCAGAGTTTAATTTTACCTCCTATTCTGACATTACCCATCAGACCAGGTGGGTTCACGGTATATTGTGATGCGTCAGGCCGAGGACTTGGATGTTTCCTTATATAGCACGACAGAGTGATAGCTTATGCATCTCGACAATTTTGGGACCACGAGAGGAACTAGTGTCGCACGATCTTGAGTTGGATACGGTTGTGTTTGCCCTCAAGCTCTGGAGGTATTATTTGTTTGGTAATAGAGTAGTGATTTTCACTGATCATAAGAGCTTCAGGTATCTATTTACCCAGAGGGATCTGAACATGCGGTAAAGGAGATGGCTTTAGTTACTGAAAGATTATGAAGTTGATCTTCAGTATCACCTCCGGAAGGCCAACGTTGTTGCATATGCTTTGAATATGAGACCCAGAGTCTACTTCTTGAGAAGGAAACATCATATTTAGGAGGATCTTCAGGAAATGGGCGTCGAGGTAGTACTACCTGGTGAGGCAGCTATGATGGCAGGCTTGCAGGTTCAGTCTACCATTATGGATAGGATCATGGCAGCACAGTCAAGTGATGCCAGACATCAGCAACACAGAGCAAAGTATGTTGCAGGATGTAGAGCAAAGTTATGCATCCATGACGATGGGACACACCGGTTTGGAAGTTATCCTTGTGTGCCGATAGGAGATATCCGTTATGAGATTATGTCGAAGCCCCATAGTTCTCAGTATTCTATTCATCCAATAGTGACGAAGATGTACCGTGATATTCGTCAGCATTTCTAATAGAATGATGAAGAGGGAGATAGCACAGTTTGTCTCTCGGTATTTAGTTTGCCAGTAAGTCAAGGCTGGGCATCAGAGACCAGTCGGACTTCTTCAGCCATTATCGATTTTGGAGTGAAAGTAGGAGCACATTACTATAGATTTCATGAAAGGTCTTTCCAGCTTAGACTGGTAGAGATGTCATTTGGGTAATGGTGGATCGACTCATGAAGGTTGCCCACTTTTTACTTTTCAGAGTTGGTCAGTCTATAGAGTAGTTGGTCGATTTGTATATGAGACAAACTATCAGATTGCATGGAGTGCGAATTAGCATAGCCTCGGATTGGGATTCCAGATTCACTTCTTATTTATGGCAGAGCCTTGAGCAGAGTTTGGGTAGCCGTTTGAGTTTCAGCTTGACATACCATCCTCAGACAGATGGTCAGTCGGAGTGTACTATTCAGACTTTTGAGAATATTCTTCGATCGTACAGTCTTGACTTTGGTGGTTCTTTGGAGAATCACTTGTACTTGGTGGAGTTCTCTTACAACAACTGCTTCCAGGAAAGCAATCAAATGGCACCCTTTGAGGCATTGTATGGTAGGAGATATAGGTCACCCTAGCATGGGATAGCATTGGAGAGAGGCAGATGCTTGGTCCAGAGTAGATTGCTTAGTCTGTAGGAGTAGTCAGGCATATCAGAGAGCATCTTAGAGTGGATTAAGATCGTTAGCATCATTGGGCAGATCATCATCGATTTCATCTTGAGTTCTTTGTCAATGACCACATATTTTTTTCGAATTTAGCCTATCCGTCAGGTTATTAGGTTTGGTGCCCGGGAAATACTTAGTCCTAGATTTGTTGGGCCATTCGATAATCTCAAACGAGTAGGAGATGTATCAACTTGATCTTCTACCGTCGCTATGCGAGGTACTTGATGTATTTTACGTATCTCAGTTGCGTCAGTACGTTCCAGATTCAAGATACATCCTAGATCATTCCGAATTGGCTGTTGGTACCGATGTATCGTATAAGGAGATGCATGTATCTATTTTGGATCGGAGGGAGAAGGATCTCAAGAATTGGACTATCCGATTTGTTCTTGTTTCCTGGGATCATCACTCATCGGAGTGCGAGGATGATATCCGAGCTCGTTACCCGTATCTGTTTTATTCGTGAGATATACTTATTCGTGTACCTATATTCTACCTTTAGTTTGAGTGTGATCGTAGGAATGTATAGTATTGTGATGTATGCTTGTTGCTTTTACATTCTCTATAATTTATTCTAGTTGGATTTCATGATTTATGAGTTTTCTGTCTTGATCCTGATAGTATGCTTTCCTGAATTTTTTGCCTATTTTGCTAGCCTTATTGAAATTTTGAGGACGAAACTTTCCTAAGGAAGGAGATTTGTGAGACTCATCTTATAGTATCTATATTTGTATGTGGATACATATTTTATACTGTATTCTGTATTTTTCTTGACTTCTAGTCAACTGTAGAAAAATCTAACTTTTGAGACTTTTGTTCCTGTCCGGTATACCGTCGGTATACTGTAGTATACATCGCTATACTATCCTAGTGATATTTCCACTTTTGTATATTTTTTCTTTTAAATATTTTTGTGACTATTCTGAAATTTTGGTGAATAGTATTTTGATATTTTCCTGAATAATGATGATACATTCTATTATCCAATGGTTATTTGTTTTTTTGAACGGATGAGATTAATCCAGATTGAGTCATGGATTACGATAAACGATCACGATTAATTCACCCATTTTATATATACCCCTTTGATTTATTTTGATTTTTCTTTGTACTTTCCCTATATACTGTCACGACCCGCACCCGCTTTTCAGATACGAGACGTGTCCAAGCCAGCCTACGCTGCAGAGTCGGCGGTAGAACGCTGTCAAGGCCATGGTGCTTAAACCCACATAATGAATACCCTTATTGCTCATTCACATTTCTAAATCAAATTATAAGATTTATATTTAAAAAAAGTACAATGTTCTTACATATTGAAATGATATCACATCTATATAATTTCTAAGTTTCTGCCTGCAAGTACACCCGTATCTCCTAATGCTAAGTGAAGCCACAGCTAACCTGAAAAATATTGATTTTTAGTCAGGAATGGAACAAGCACACAAACCGACGGCAATACAAAAACATAATAGAATTCACAAGACATGAAAATAACATATGTGAAATGAAACTAGAAAGTAACTAATGTCATGGCATATCTAGAAAGCACGTAGGTAACTCTACAACAAGATGTATCAACTGGAGAAATAAACATGTAACTAGGATGTCTTGGCAAGTGGTGAAGAAACAAGGAAAACAAGTAAAAGACAACTATTTATATGTTTTGAAATATCTTGTTCGATATGTGAACGACTAAGGGGTAAATCCGACACCCCGCACGTGAATTGTGCGACTGCTATCAGACAAGAACAGACTTTTTAGGGATGTTTCTGGGTAGTCCACATGTCTACTAAGATATTTCTCCGC
>JANAVB010022572.1:0-20000 GCA_029216955.1 Iris pallida | reverse complement strand
GTCTCGGTAATTCAAGTCAATGGCGACAGTGCGCTGCTGTCTTACCATTATGAGTCACCAAAAACTATTTCCACTATATCCACATAATTTCAAAGGAGGTTCTAGTATTTCAATGAGTCGGTCATGATAGAAAATATAAGTATCTGTTCTCGAAGTATAATATCAGTTTTTGAAATTCAGACGATTGATTAGGAAGAAAATGACCGAAGACAAGGGAGATATAAATTTTAATTTCTATTTCTCTAGTATTCAAGATCAACGAAAATATGTATAAACCATTATGTCTACCTACTATGAATATATTTATACACCAGTATATATGCATAGCCTAAATAAATCCCCAAAATCCCAAAATATCAATCTAAGAGAAGATTATCCAATTTTCAAGTAAAGTATAAATTTAAATAGCAATAATACATATATTATATTCAAAATAAAATTTATAGAGATTATTCTCGAGACTAAAAATAGACTACCAATATATATACACATCTATATATTTACATGGACGTCGTTGGTCGCACTACATGACTAACAGGGCTTGGGTTACGTTCGGGCTAGTTTAGAACAACCGGGTCTTCTAAAAGTCGTATTATTATTAAATAACAAATTAAATTATTTTTAGAGATCAAGTCACAACCTTGCCTGGTGTTTCTAGCTCGGACACACTTATGGCTTGGTCTTCCCTACATAACTAATACACTAGTCAAAGCACGTCACCTGCACTATCCGTGCCATCAATTCTAGTCATTTGGCATCTCAAAATTTAACCATGACTAAGGCATTCTATAATAATAATTAATAAATTAAATATTTATAAAATTCTAAAAATTGCATTTTAATTTAAATAAAATAAATAAAAATAGTATTTTCAAAATTTCGAGAAGATGTTAGAAATCTACCCACCTTAGGAATACCATTAATTCAAAATGCAATAATGCATCTTACTATGAAATGTTGGAGTGGATGGGGTTCCCAACCAATGTGGAGAAGACCCCAGAGTACGACGAGCACCGTTCGTGTGTCGAAGAAGCTCGGGAAGTAGGCGATGCGGAGTCGCTACTGCTGCTGCTGCTGCTGAAGGAGTTTCTGGCCTGGGCCTGCCGAGTTCGGCCCGAACTCGGTCCCAGGCCGAGTTCTGGCCGGACTCGGTCTGGCCACTCCAGGGTTTGGCGAGTAGGTGCTGGATGCTCGACACAGAGTTCTGGCCGAACTTTGTGTCATCGGGGCTGAAGCGGATTTTCGGGTGATTTGTCACCATTGGATCTATTCAAACGGTCCAGGTTTGCTGCGGGATTAGGGAGTTAAGTTGAGTTTTCTCAACCCTAATTCATTACGCATTGTAACACAAAAAAGAGAGAGGAAAGGAGGTAAGAGTGCCATTACAACTTCGGAAGAGAAGACGGAGGATTGAAGGTCGTTTTCGAAGGAGATCGTGTTTCGGGTAATCTCTACTCGTCGTTCTCGCTCTTCGTAGCCTTGTAATCATTGTTCTTACTTCTGAGTGTTGTGGGGATCCGATTTGGATCGGGAGGAGTTTGTAGAGGGTGTAATTCTTCTATTCCATTAGTGGAGGCTTCTCAGGGTTGGACTCCGATCGTCCCGTGGTTTTTCCCGCAAGGGTTTTCTACGTCAAAAATTCTATGTGTCTGCGTGGATTGTTTTGTGTGTTTGTTTTTGGGTTCGTGCGTTTGTATTGCTCGGTTCTCTTGCAGGTACTCTCCGGTTTGGGGAAAGGTTTCCGTACTTCTTTTCCAACAGAGTGGTATCAGAGCCAGGTTCTGGAATTCAGAAGGGTGTCAGTAGTTGACAGAGAAACCAGAGAGGAGAGATGGACGCGAAGCCGGTGCGCATGGTGAATCTGAACGGCACAAACTATCATTATTGGCGGAGCAAGATGAAGGATTTGCTATTTGTCAAGAAGCTGTATCTACCCGTATTTGCATCCGAGAGGCCCAGTGATAAATCCGAGGAGGACTGGACATTTGAGCACATACAAGTGTATGGGTACATACGGCAGTTTGTTGACGAGAACGTGTACAACCACGTTGCCAATATTGAGCACGTGAAGACGTTGTGGGATAAGCTGAAATCCTTGTATGCGAAGAAGATCGGAGTAAACAAGTTATTCCTGATCCGGACGATGATGGGTCTGCGATACATGGATGGGGCATCTATTTCGGATCACTTGAGTGAGTTCCAGGGCATGGTTGACCAGCTATCTTCTATGGGAGTCAAGTTCGACGACGAAGTTCAGGGACTGTGGCTGCTGTGTACTTTACCAGACTCGTGGGAGACCGTACGAGTATCTATGATCGCTTCTGCTCCAGAGGGCGTGGTCAGTCTGGAGTTTGCCAAGAGCGGGGTGTTGAATGAAGAGATGCGGAGACGTCCTCAGGGCACTTCATCCATATCCCACCACTCAGAGGCACTTGTTTCAGAGAGCCGCGGAAGGGACAAAAGTAGGGGTCCAGGTGGTGGTAGAGACAAGAGCAGAGAGAAGTCCAAAGGTCGTTACGAGGACTCAGAGTGTTACCATTGCAGTAAGAAGGGCCATATCAAGCAGAATTGTTTCGCTTGGAAGAGAGAGAAGAAGGACGACAAGGGGAAGCAAGAAGAGAACACTACAGCGGCGGCCTCGGTGCATGGAGGCGATGTGATCGTCGTAGGTGATGAGCTCATTACTAACCTCGCCTGCGATGACAATTCTTGGCTGGTGGACTCAGGGGCTTCAGCACATGTATCTCACAACAGGGCACTGTTTGCCACTTACACTACAGGCAACTGTGGAGTGTTGAAGATGGACAACGAAGATGTGTCGAAGGTGGTTGCCGTTGGATATGTGCATTTGAGAACGAAGATGGGTACGGTTCTTGTTCTCAAAGATGTTCGTCATGTCCCTGATATCCGTTTCAACCTGGTGTCGGTTGGAAGGTTGGATGACGAGGGATTCTTCAGTCTCTTCGGGAATAGTCAGTGGAAGCTTTCCAGGGGTTCGATGGTGATTGCCAGAGGAAGCAAGAAGTCCGGTCTCTACTATATGGAGGGGATCGCAGAGGGGGCACAGGAGGTGAACGCAGTCAGTGATGCGTCTACCGAGTTGTGGCACAGACGGCTCGGCCATATCAGCGAGAAGGGGATGAGCTACTTGGTGAACAGGAAGGTGATTCTGGGGCTCAAGTCTACAAAGTTGGAGAAGTGCACACACTGTTTCGCTGTGAAGCAAAATAGGGTATCTTTCCAAAGTCACCCAAGTTCGAGGAAGCCGGTGTTGCTCGAGTTGATTCACTCGGATGTCTGCGGTCCTATGAAGGTAAAATCTCTTGGTGGTGCTTCTTACTTTGTAACCTTTATTGATGACTGTTCCAGGAAGGTTTGGGTCTATGCCTTAAAGACCAAGGATCAGGTGTTGCCTACTTTCAAGGAGTTTCAGGCCTCTGTTGAAAGGGAGACGGGTAAGAAGTTGTTGTGTGTTCGGTCCGACAATGGCGGCGAATACATCGGTCCCTTTGATGCGTATTACAGAGAGTAAGGGATACGACACCAGAAGACTCCGCCAAAGACACCTCAGCTCAATGGTGTAGCGGAGCGCATGAACAGGACACTGATGGAGAGGGTACGGTGTTTGCTGTCAGAAGCAAACTTGCCGGGCAGTTACTGGGGTGAGGCTCTTCTCACAGTTGCTTATGTTATTAATTTATCTCCTAGTGCTCCTTTGCAGGGTGATGTACCTGACAAAGTATGTTACGGCAAAGAGCCGTCATACAATCACCTGCGGGCGTTTGGTTGTAAAGCCTTCGTGCATGTACCGAAGGACGAGAGGACCAAACTTGAGCCGAAGACGAGACGATGCGTCTTTGTCGGCTACGGTCGGGATGAGTTTGGCTATAGACTCTACGACCCAGTGGAAGAAAAGCTCTACAGAAGCAGGGACGTGGTATTCGTCGAGGATTAGACCATGACCAACATTCAGGATTCCGAGACACCTTCTGAGGCTGAGGAATTGCCTGAGTTAGAGTCATTTCGCTTCGAGCAGTTTCCAGAGGACATCGCAGAGGATCCAATTATGGAGGAGCCAGTATATGGAGTTGCTCCCAACCTTGATCATCAGCCTGCTGATGGTGGTCAGGGTGTCCCTCAGGAGGATGAGCATGCCAGAGAGGTAGTTCCTGAAGGGGAGGAGGCTGTCGGTATACAGCCAGCACCAGTGGTTCCTTTGAGAAGGAGTGACAGGGATCGTCGACCATCTACGAGATACTCACCAGATGAGTATGTGCTATTGACTGACGAGGGAGAGCCCGAAAGTTTTGCAGAGGCTATGGAAGACGAACACAGGTAGGAGTGGATGGAGGCTATGCAGGAGGAGATGAGTTCTTTGCACACCAATTCCACTTATGATCTGGTGCGGTTGCCAAAGGGCAAGAAGGCTTTGAAGAATCGATGGGTGTTCAGAGTGAAGCAGACGGATGATGCTACTCGCCCTCGATACAAAGCGAGCCTAAGGCTACGGTCAGCGGAAAGGCGTGGATTATGATGAGATCTTTTCGCCTGTCGTCAAGCATTCGTCTATTCGGGTGGTGCTAGCATTAGCAGCCAGTCTCGACTTGGAGGTCGAGCAGATGGACGTGAAGACGGCATTCCTCCATGGTGATCTTGAGGAGGAGTTGTACATGGAGCAGCCAGAGGAATTCCGTGAGAAGGGCAAGTCACATTTGGTCTGTCGGTTGAGGAAGAGCTTGTATGGTCTGAAGCAGGCTCCGAGGCAGTGGTACAGGAAGTTCGAATCGTTTATGGGGGAGCATGGTTATGCACGGACGACGTCGGACCATTGTGCATTTGTGAGGTATTTTGCCGAGGATGATTTCATTATTTTGTTGCTCTATGTAGATGACATGCTATTAGTGGGTCGGAATGCCACTAGGATAGCAGAGTTGAAGCGCCAGCTGGGCATGGCCTTCTCTATGAAGGATTTGGGCACAGCAAAGACTATTCTTGGGATGAGATCAATCGAGAGAGAGAGTCCAAGCTGCTACACTTGTCCCAAAAGAAGTACATTCACCGGGTACTTCAGCGTTTCGGGATAGACGGGTCGAAAAAAGTGAGTTCTCCCCTCGCAGCTCACTTTAAGCTCACTGAGGAACAGTGTCCATCTACCGAGGACGAAAAGGAAGATATGGAGCGGGTTCCATATGCCTCAGCTGTGGGAAGCCTTATGTATGCCATGGTGTGTACGAGGCCAGATATTGCTCATGCAGTTGGTACGGTTAGCATGTATCTTTCGAATCCTGGAAGGGTACATTGGAGTGCGGTCAAGTGGATTCTACGATATCTTCAGGGCACTGCTGGTTGGAGACTTTCCTTTGGTGGTGACGAGCCAAAGCTGGTTGGGTATACCGACGCTGATATGGCTGGAGATGTAGACACGAGGCGATCGACTTTGGGCTACGTGATGATGTTTGCGGGAGGAGCAGTGTCGTGGCAGTCGCGGTTACAGAAGTGTCCTTGTCGACGACAGAGGCAGAGTACATTACGGCGACGGAGGCTTGCAAGGAGCTGTTGTGGATGAAGAAGCTGTTGCAGGAAATGGGACTGAAGCAAGAGCAGTATACTTTGCTTTGCGACAGTCAGAGTGCTATCCATCTTGTGAAGAATCAGACGTTTCATAGCCGGTCCAAACACATCGAGACTCGGTATCACTGGATACGGGATGTGGTTGAGAAGAAGGACGCGGAGCTTGAGAAGGTTCATACAGATGACAACGGAGCTGATATGTTCACGAAGATTCTACCAAGGGAGAAGTTTGAGTACTGCAGGCAGATCGTCGGGATGACGACATCCTCCCCATAGTTATGATGGGGAAGATTTGTTGGAGTGGGTGGGGTTCCCAACCTATGTGGAGAAGACCCCGGAGTGCGACGAGCGCCGTTCGTGTGTCGAAGAAGCTTGGGAAGTAGGCGACGCGGAGTCGCTACTGATGCTGCTGCTCCTGAAGGAGTTTCTGCCTGGGCCTGCCGAGTTCGGCCCGAACTCGGTCCCAGGCCGAGTTCTAGTCGGACTCGGTCTGGCCACTCCAGGGTTTGGCAAGTAGGTGCTGGATGCTCGACACAGAGTTCTGGCCGAACTCTGTGTCGTCGGGGCTGAAGTGGATTTTCGGGTGATTTGTCACCATTGGATCTAATCAAACGGTCCAGGTTAGCTGCAGGATTAGGGAGTTAAGTTGAGTTTTCTCAACCCTAATTCATTACGCATTGTAACACAAGAAAGAGAGAGGAAGGAGGCAAGAGTTCCATTACAACTTCGGAAGAGAAGACGGAGGATTGAAGGTCGTTTTCGAAGGAGATCGTGTTTCGGGTAATCTCTACTCGTCGTTCTCGCTCTTCGCAGCCTTGTAATCATTGTTCTTACTTCTGAGTGTTGTGGGGATCCGATTTGGATCAGGAGGAGTTTGTAGAGGGTGTAATTCTTCTATTCCATTAGTGGAGGCTTCTCAGGGTTGGACTCCGATCGTCTCGTGATTTTTCCCGCAAGGGTTTTCCACGTCAAAAATTCTCTGTGTCTGCGTGGATTGTTTTGTGTGTTTGTTTTTGGGTTCGTGCGTTTGTATTGCTCGGTCCTCTCGCAGGTACTCTCCGGTTTGGGGAAAGGTTTCCGCGCTTCGTTTCCTACATGAAAGTCATCTAATATGATTTAGAATTCAATGAGACCTATATAGCAACCTTAACTACCCAACTGTCAACTTAAACTAGGGACTCCTAGTCCTAACCATTCTCCTAAAATTCACTTACTCCTAGTTGTGAATGAGCATTTTCTAGTCGCAGTCTCGCAGTAGTACGACTAACATGGTAATTCTACGAGTTTGTACAATTTACGAAAACAGACCTGCACGGGCCACCACAAAAACTTGTCACGACCCGCACCCGCTTTTCGGATATGAGACGTGTCCAAGCCAGCCTACGGCGCCGAGTCGGCCGTATAAACGTTGTCAAGACCATGGTGCTCAACTCACATAATGAATATCTTTATTGCTTCACATTTCTAAATCCAATTATAATATTTATATCTCAAAAAGTACAATGTTCTTACATATTGAAATGATACCACATCTATCCAATTTCTAGGTTTCTGCCTGCAAGTACACCCATATCTCCCATTGATAAGTGAAGCCACAACTAACCTGAAAAATGTTGGTTTTCAGCCTGGAATGGAACAAGCACACAAACCGACGGCAATGCAAAAATATAATAGAATTCACAAGACATGAAAATAACATATGTGAAATGAAACTAGAAAGCAACTGATGTCATGATATGTCTAGAAAGCACGTAGGTAACTCTACAACAAGATGTATCAACTGGAGAAAAAATATGTAACTAGGATGTCATGGCAAGTGGTGAAGAAAAAAGGAAAACAAGTAAAAGACAACTAACTATGTGTTTTGAAATATCTTGTTCGACATGTGAACGACTAAGGGATAAATTCGGTACCCCGCACGTGAATTGTGCTATCAGGCAAGAACAGACATTTTGGGAATGTTTCTAGGTAGTCCACATGTCTACTAAGATATTTTTCAACCCAGCTAGTACTTATGGAATCAAGTCGCAAGCATGGTAATCATGTAAATGACAGTCAAGAGGTACAAGCCAATCCATGATACTAATTCATGTGACAACGTGTCATCAAGAAAGAGAGCATATGTATAAACATAAAATGGAAACTACTATGAATCGAAAGCAATCAAAAGTGCACTTGCCTGAGGTCCTTAGCTGGTGAAATCGATTATTCCGTTGGTCCAGATTAGCCGCATTGGCTAGCATCGATGTAAGAAATCCAAAATCGCAAGGAACATAGGAATAAAGGATCAATCACAATTTAAGATTAATTTAAGATGAAATTTGATATCCCAATATCTAATAAGAAACTATTTATTCATAAACTATTAGGAATTTACTATTATACATGAAAATAATATAAAAGTCCGTGAAAGATTATTTACCTTATTAATAGTTATATAAGAAACATATATTTAGTCAAAATATCATAGATAACTAATAAAACCTATGTGATCATTTTGGCCAAAACCCCCATTTTTGGTTAACTATACTTTTAAACTACAAGCTATATGTTAAATAACGACAAAAATTCTATAATAATATTCCTAGGTTTTCTATACTCAATTTTAGACAGTAGTTGTAGGATCAAGCCCGAAACTCTATATTTTTGTATATAGTTTTATGAAACTCTTATATGCACTTTTAGTCAAAATAACCATTACCAACCAAGGATACTAATAGTAATATTATATTTAAAACTTCAAATATATACATATATAGCTACTGTTTGAAATAGTATATTATAATCATAAATATAATCATGACAGTATTCATTAACATAATACAATAGTCATAGTAATGTAGAATAGTAATATATTATATAACTATACATCAACCTTTTCCTATTCTCTCATTCCCGAGAACCAACCCTACAAACAAACAAAATTAAATAAAAATTAAATAAGAGCTAAGTCAAGAAAGGAGAGAGAGACTTAAAATTGCATTGATGGTTCTTCTCCATTGAGAAGAGGATCTTTTAGAGAGGGAGGTGAGGGAAGACTCATCGAAAAAGGCCACGCCGTACGGTGTGGCCGTGCTCGGCCATGGGGAGGCTTAGATCAGCGACGGAGGGATGGAGCGGCGGTCGCGGACACTGTTCACGGGAAAGAACAACGGATGGAGATCCAGGAGCCCCGACGCACAGGGGTGTGGGCTCACCATGGATGGCGCAGCTGGTGGCACGAAAACGGGTTCGAGGCAGTCACTGGATGCCGGCTCAAGAAGACAATCGGCCGACGCTCCAAGAGGCACAACTCGGCTAGGTTGGTTCATAATTAGGTTTTCTATTTTTGTGTGTCCGATTTTGATTGTCGGACACTGGATGTTGTGTATGTAATATAGACAATAATGGATACGACACCCGGGGTTGGACTCGAGGCCGGATACGTGGCTGACCCGGTGTTGGATGACGCACGAATTGTATTAACATGGGATTGGCTGGACACAAGAATGGGATAGTTTGGACACGATGGTTGATGGTGGTGGTGTGGTTGCTTGTGGTGGAGATCTGGTGGTGTGGTCGGGGTCTTGGTAGGAGGTGGCGGGTGATGGCTGCAGGAAAGGTCGAATTTGGCCGAGAGTAGAGAAGATGGAGGCAGGGTGAAAGATGGAGGCAGGGTGGTGGTATTGTCGCCGCAGTGGAATGCTCGTAGGGGCTGGAAATCTTACTTGGAAGATGTCATAATATATATATATATATATATATATATATATATATTATAATATAATATATATAATATATATATATTTATATTTATATTATAATATATATATATATATATATAATATATATATTATATATTTATATTTAAATTTAAAATATTATATATCTATATATAATATATATATATATATATATATAAAATATTATATATATATATATATATATATATATATATATATATATTATATTTATATATATTATTTTATATATATATATATATTATATATAAATATATATATATATATATATATATATTATATATATATATATATTGTGGTTTTAGTTTAGGGGATAGAGATAGGAATGAACTGATTGTGTATATCTCTTCACGCCTACCTATATATTTATGTAAGGTAAAAGAGAGTGAAGATTGACATATACCTGGATGGATTCGTATATTTGATGTCATCAATTTATTCCAAATCTCTATATTTTAGAATTTATGGGTAAACCTTTTTTCAACAATAATTTTGATTTTTAAAACTATTTTAGAAAACCAACTTTGAAAGACCAAAATATAGTAGCAACCTATTTTATAATTCCATTTTGAGAAAAAGTATTTTTTATAAAAATTAAATTGTATTTTCAAGCTATAAATTTTAAAATACTTTTTGAAATGCAAAATAATAGCAAATTATCTTCTACAAAATATTTGACAAAATTACTTTTAAACACAATAATTAAAAATTATAATAAAATAAAAATAATTCTGAAATTTTAGAAGAGGGGTTACATATACCATTCTTCTCTCTTTATTTCCTCTCCATTTTCCTTGTGAGCTAGAAGCTCAATCTTGGGGCCTTAGAGTGTGGTTTCTGAACCCCTCTTAGTGGTGGTATAGAAGAGTTTGGCTGGGAGCTACTTTAGCCAAGTACATCTTGCCGAACTACTAGACGAATATTATTTTACTATTTTTCTTTAGTATTGACAGTCCATTATTGCCTAATACTTGCTTTACTAAATATGTTACCCTCGTGATTATCGTCTTTTTGCTCGTCTCGAAATTTAGTTTGAGCTAGGTTTGATTTCCTGCTTGGTTTTGTTATTTACCCGGTAGGAAAATTTCGTATCGAGAACGATATCAGAGTGCTTGACATGGGACTTAGTATATGCTATACAAGACCTTCCTCTAGCTTTATTTCAAGTCTATATATGGTTATTGCAACTTTCGGATGAGATTTGGATTCTGGAACTTATTTCAAGCCCTTACTATTGTTAATCAGGCAGAACGACATACCGTCGGTAAACTTGAGTATATTGATGGCATACCGATTTGTGGCCCCTTTTTAGATTAAAAAGCTGATGTGACAAATATCGGCATACCACCAATGTACTGGTTTGTACCGACGGTACACTGATCCTAAATATTATTTTGACAGCAGCTTTTTTGTCCCTATTTTTTGGTATATCGACGGTGTATTAGTCTACACCGATGGTACATCGGTGCAGCAATATTTCCAGATATAGAGTTTTTGCAGTCCCCCGCATACCGCCGGTATACCATCAGGGTACACAAGTTTGATATTTTTTGATTTCGTTATAGTTTTTATAATTTCTTCCTGCTTGTTGCCTTCCTGTATAAGATATGCCATGTTTCTTGCTATGTACTGTCATGCCTGCATAATTTTTTTGTACATGTCTAGATTTGCCCGATAGTGGACCATCGTGTCGTACTCTTAATTCTTGTCCGGTCTAGCTTGATATAGTAGCTCGTCGTAACGCACTTTTGTTTTGATACTTGTATTTCTGTTGTAGCTTGTTATAATGCACTCTTGCTTGTCTAGTATTACATGTATCATGTCTAGGATGGATTCTGCAGAATGCTACACCCAAACTCTTGAATAAAAATGTTATGTACTAAACAACTAGCCTGATTATATAGATACATTGGGAGAGAAGATTTTCTCGGTTGCTTGCAAGCCTTTTATTTTGGCCTATGTAATGGACTTGTAGCTCTCCGTCGTGTAGGACACATTCTCTAGCACACCATCGAGTGGAATAATCCTGTATATCCGTACTACTATATTTAACTCATCGTTAGCTTATTTATTAGGATCCACGTCTCCTGGGCGGTGTATCTACTATATATATCTATGCGTCCACGGCCTAGATTATGTGGGTAGTCTATAGGGCGGGCAGCAGGATAGGATTTTTTAAAAATATATATGTTAGTAAATAAGATTGTGATAACCCTAGTTAGCTAATATATCAAGCCATACTCATTGCTTGGCCATGATTAATGAATGGAGTCTAGTCCTGTCTAGTCCAAACTTGTCTAATCTAGTCTTGCTCCAGCTTGTTTATTTTCTGTATCTGTATCCTGCCTTTTCTTATACATGTTTATTACTCTTGCCATAATCACATGCTCGACTTCACTTACATGTTTACTTGCTCATTTTCATTTTATATGATCACATGCTTAGTTTCACTTACATGCTCATATACCCGACTTCACTATATGTTTTTTCTTTCATATATATTGATACCTTTATATTATTCCTGCCCAATTTTACTATTTTTACTTTAGTATGGTTATGATTGCATGCTCATTTTAGTTCATATTTGGCTTCCTTTGTCGTATTTGCTATCTGAAGGTCTGACCCTGATGGTTTTGTTTGGCCAGACCTGGTAGAGCAGCCCGAGAATCTTCCGTACCTTCCACTTGATGGTGACCACCTGGTGCACTAGGGTGCTTGAGTGGTTTTCCTTCCTTCACCCACTAGATTCTTGTACATATTCTTTTAAGGCATTTATCTACCAAGTCGGTGTTTAGCTCGTGTTTTGGACTTAAAATTTAGCCTACGGGCATAGACATGACATGTTTTCAGCTAGAGCTAATCATGTATGACTTACACTCTTGTTAGTTCTTTATTTTCTATTACTAGCTTAATAATCATCTATATAGTATAATTTGGGATGCTTTACTATCTATGTCTGATGATCATACTCTCATATTTTCTTGTTTGCTTGTGATTGAGATATATAGGATTGCTTGACCTAAAATTGACTATTGGCTTGTAGTTGTAGCCACTATATGTACAGCTTTGATCGTATATCAGGATACTGGAGTACTTTTGTTTACGTAGCTGGCCTGGTCCGTCCCTACTTGCCAGTATTTTGGTTTTGCATGACACACAAGATCAAGAGGAGAACCCTAATGTAATTGTATTCCATTCACTATTTCAATTGCAGAAATATGACTCACTTTTGGGTCATATAGGACATTAGGGTTTGGCAGGGGGACATGGTTCAATGTTTTGACCAGATGATCAGCATTAAATTCACCAACAGGGTGAGCTTGAAATTGTGGTTGGAACGGTCTATGGGCATAATGATCGGATACATCATTGAGGCTTTAGAGTGGGGCTATGATATAATAACAGGGTAAGGGATGGGCCACCTTTCATCATCGTGGGAGACTTCAATACTACTTTGTCCAATGAGAAGAAAGGGGTTGGTCGGTTCAGGATGCTATTCTCGTAGATTTCTGTAGTTGTCTCTTATCCTCGGGACTTAGCTGTATCGTTAAGTCTAGACATATCTGGACGTAGAAAAATCAGGATATTCTCAACCATATCTTTATTCAACTTGATCATGCTCTTTGCAATGGTCGGTGGCTATATTTTTTTAATTTACCAATGCGAAATGCCCACCTCCGAGAACAAGTGAACATTCACCTATTGTCATCAGACTAGCGGATCTACCCATTTTTGCAGGTAGGTCGTTTAGATTTAATAATGCTTGGGTTCATAAGGAGGTTTACGAGGAAGCGGTTCACCTTGCTGGAACTTTGTAAGGCGAGGCTCTGCCCAATACAGGTTCGTTTCTAAGCTTAAATCCACCAAGCTTAGATATAAGATTTGGAAGGGAGTCCGTCCTTGCCACTTCAGGATCTTGAAGCCAAGCTTGCTGACATTCAACTTAGAGTTCATTCAAACCTCCTAAAATTTGTTCTCACATAGGAGGAAGTGGCCTTGTAGGAAGTAATACGTTAAGAGATTCTTTGATGAGGTTCAAGTTTGACAACTGACGAAATATAATTAGCTTAAAGATGAAGATGGGTTTTCTAAGTTTTTCTATGCCATGGAGAAAGTCAGACCTCATCAAAATGCCATCCACGGTCTCTTAATGTGGATCTTATTACTAAGGATGAGGTCATCACTGAAGCGATTCGCTTTTCGAGGCTCTCTACAATAAATCATGTTGTCTAGTTACTTATTCTACTTTGAGTTCACGAAGTTGATTACAGATTAAGACAGTTAACTTCTGTAAAATGATATCTATTGAAAAGATTGAAGTAATTGTCAAGAAGTTGACCCGAATAAATCTCTAGGGGCAGATGGGTACGAAGTTTCTTTTTCAGGAAGTACTGTAACCTTCTTAAACTTGATGTGCTGAAGGTGGTCATGGAATTCTTTGAGTCGGGTAAACTTCTCAAGGAATGTAATCATACCTTTATCTTGTTGATCGCTAAAGTCGAGGGAGCTACTTTCTTAAGTGATTTTCAGACCGATGATGTGCTGCAATTTCTTGTATAAGATCATCACCCATCTGATGTGTGACAGGATGAGGGGGATTATGCAGGAGCTTATCTTCCTGAACTAGGTAGATCGATCTTTGAGAATTACTTGTTAGCCCATGAACTTGTGAGGGATTTCAACAAGCAGAGAAAATAAAGTGTGCCTCAATTGGACCTCAAGAAAGCGAACGATATGGTTAATAGACTTTCTATCCTATATTATGTGATGCATGGAATTTGATAGATGATGAGTTGACAGGGTGAGGGAGTATATCTGTACACCCTCGTTCTCTATACTAATTGAGGGCCAACCAGAAGGATTATTCAAGAGTTCCAAGGGCATTAGACAGGGCGGCCCACTTTCTCCATATCTCTTCGCTATTGTGATGGAGTTCCTCACGTATTTGCTTGATAAGGCGATTATGGATGGAGTAGTCATCCCTTTGTATAGGAAGACGGGATTGGTGGTCTCTCACCTGATATATGTGGATAATATGTTAGTTTTTGTGGAACCTACGAATAGGTCGCTTGATGCTTTTAAGAGTATCTTTAACAATCTTGAAAGGTGTTCAAGCTTGCAACTTAACAAGAATACGAGTATTATGTTCTTGAATCGGATTGTGGGCAAAAGGCGACATAGCTGTGGAAGATGGGCATTAATGAAGGTATGCTTTCGGTTAAATATTTAGGTTTGCTGCTATATCAATAAACTATGCCACTTATTTGGATTATGAGAGCATATTCAATTATACTCAAGCTAGACTATCAGGACAGCAGGCCCAAGTATTGTCCTTTGGCGGTATATTGAGCTTATTAGAGCGATCATCTTGGCTATTGTGATGTACTTGCTCCAGGCTATTATGATACCTAAAGGCACTATACAAAAGATAGAATGAATGTGTGCTAACTTTCTATAGAAATGAGGGATACATGCTATTAGCTGAAAAGAGTTGTACCGCCTGAAGAGAGGGGAAGGTGTAACACCCAGTTTTAAAGATGAGAGTAATTTTGAAATTTTGTAATTATAATTATTTATTGATGTTTATTTCATATTATGATTTTTGGTAATTTTTAATCATTTTTAAACTATTTAAACCATGACTTGTAATTTTGGTATTTTGCTAGTATAACACTAGAGACAGCTTGACCTAGAGCCTAGCCATGTGATTAGGGTATTTCATTTATCATTTCCAGCTTGAGGGTATTTTGGTCATTTTTGAAATTTGGGTATTGTTTGGAATTATATAGTATTAATTAGAATTTTTGGAATTTAAATGATTTTAGTATAATTTAATTTAGTGTTATTCATGACTTTGACTCATGGTGACTTTGGAGACTGTCCTAGAAGCTAACCCTAGTCATGACCACTTGGCTAGATTATGAAACCCTAGTTTAACCTAATTTAATGATACTCTAGTCATTGGAATTAATTGGGAAATAGGAATATTGATTAGGTTAGATAATGACTTGTGATTTCATAAATCATGACTTATGGCTTAAGGCCCATAGAGGCCCATAACCTAACTAGTGAAACCCTAACCCTAGCCTATACTACTTGGTCGGCCACCTTGGTATTCTACCTCCTATTTAATGTCTCTACCACTTAGGGCTAGCCTCCTTTAAGAAATAGCAAGTTGGAAAATAGAAGTAAACCCCATTCTTTCCTAATCCCTATCTTTTCCATTTCAACTCCTTTTTTCTTGAAATTTCTTGCAATAGGATCTAATCCCTATGTATTTTCTGTCCATGGTGAGAAATTTCAGTGAAGGAACAATTTGGAGGAGTTTGGGTAGCAAGAAGAACAACCCCTTTGAAGCCTTTTGGGCTTTTTCACACACCTAGGTAAATTCTTATTCCCACCATAAAATTTTAGTTTCAATGCATGAATAGGAAGCCCTAGGAGTACCATAACTACTGGTATAGGTATTGCTAGGTTTCATGTCCAATACGTGTCCGTATCGGACACGTATCAGTGGGCATGTCTAAGTGTTCGACGAAATGCCACAGTGGACATTTCGTTCTCATTTTCTGTTTTTGTTTGAATAGAAAATTAGGGTTTGGTCTTTCTTATCGATTTTTGTGGACTGAGGTGACCATTGTGTCATGTCTGAATGGACATGTGAACACGCTGTTTCCACGCGCACAACACGCGAGTAGCAGTCCCCTGCTACTCGGGGGCCATATCTCACTGGATACGCCATGTGGACACAAAATTTGACACACAGGTCGGAGCTGACACTGACACGGCTCTCCAAGTTTCATGAGTCCTCGTGTCGTGTCGGACACGTATTTACGAGTGCACTGGTCGTGCACTGTGTTGGTTCAGCCGACTTTGGCCGACTGATACGTGTGTCGTGTCACTGACACACGTGTCGTGGACCCAAATCAGGGTGTCAGGATCCTAGACCAAGACACACTCGACACTGGGACACGAGCACAGGGTCTGTGTCATGTCATGTCACGTGCACGAGCCCAATGAACACGTGCATGAGATATTATTTTCCTGTGTTTAGTTTTGTTTATTTCCTATGTTTATTTCCACTTTTAATTGTTTAAATTAATGATTAATTATCATTTTAATTCCTAGACATGTTTGTTAGTATCTGTTAGTTTGATTTTACATATTAGAATATGTTTTATGGTTCATGAATGGATTTGGTCATGTGGATTGGGACTGTGTTGGTATCGGCTGATACATGTTTCAATTCCTATTTTCTTATGTTCATCCTATTTTAATCTGATTTATTGATGTTAAGTATGATGATTAAATCCTGGACATGTGTATTAACCATAGTTAGTTCTCAGTTATTGGGTTTTGTGATTGGTTCAAATTGGGTGAAGGTTATTTTGAACTGTTAATGGAATTGATTTCCATTCCCTTTTCTTAAACTAAATTTGAATAATATTATTCCTATTTTAAAACTGTCAAATGATTCATTGTAAAACTGTCACATGATCCCTAAAACTGAGATTGATTTCCATTCCTCTCCTTAAACCAAATGTTGAATGTTAATTCTCATAACTTGTATTGGTTTTGTTTTCATTGTTGAATGATGAATTGGTTTATTAAAGAACAGTCAATAGTTCTCATCAAACTGAGAATGGATTTCCTTCCCTTTTAAACTATTTTGAATTCTCATTGTTAGTCACTGTCACAGGAAAACTGGAAATTGAATGTTAACTCATATTCAATGATTGATTCAATGTTTGTGTGACCCTCACTGATTTTCAGGATATTACACTCACTGATTTCCCAGGTTACATACACCATGCCACACTGTTCTAGGATTTTCACACACACACATGCTCACATGTTAGCAAATGTACACTACACTATTTTTCCTATTTCCTAGTTTATACACTGTTTTGCAATGCCTTGTTTTCAGGATTGTACACAATTCCTATATCTATGTTAGCTCACTGATTTCTATACCACTGTACACAGGTTACACTACACTATACCATGCCACCTTGTTTTGTCACACACACACACACACACACACAGGTATCTAATTTACATTGACACCCTCTTGTACTCTCACACACACACATGCTCTCATGACACTTGCTACACACCATGTACACTCTCATGTCACACACACACACACATGAACACAAATACACATGTGCCTTTTTCTTATCCTCTATGTATATGCATGATTTCCAGTTTTCTATATTCAATGTATATACATATATATATATATATATATATATATATATATATATATATATATATATATATATATATATATATATATATATATATATATATATATATAATATATATATATATATATATATGAGATGCATATATTATAGGTTGTCTATATGTTATAATGTGTGTACTATATTATATTAGATAGATATATTGATATGTGTAAATGTGATATGAGGTTTGGTATATAGGCATGATATAGCCTATAGCCTAGGGCTCATGGCCTATGGGTGTGACTGTTTGCCTAGTGAGTGTCTAGTTGGCTTGTAGTCTAGATGTAGTGTGTGCTTGCTAGAATAAACTAGTTGGGCTTAGTGAGACTTGTTTGGCTTAGGCTTGACCTAGTTGACCTAGTTTGACTAGTCTAGTTGACTAGAGTTGACCGAGAGTTGACTTTAGTCCAGTTTGATCCCAAACTTCATGTAGATGCATTGTAGCAGTCTGTTATATTATTTAGACTTATAGTGACTTGTACTGTTCTATAGGAGACAGACACCACTCCTCGGACAGTAGATACTCTTCAGATACTCAAGATACAGGCGAGTACATTCTCTGATCATTTATATCTTGTTTAGGATTATATTTTCTGCTTTAGATTACTTTACATGATGCTGACACGTTGGAAACACAGATTTGTACTATATGGATCTTGTCGTGCGATGTTATCCCTTAGCGGATACATCGGGTATTTCGTGTTCGTGTAATTTATCATGAGCATCGTGTACTCCTTGTGTTCGTGCTTTTCGTATGCAAATCGTGTGAAATCGTGTCTACTCATGTGCTCACATGATCTTCGTGTGCGACTATACTTCGTGTACGATAACATAACTTGGCTAGATCCTTGTATTGATTGGGACGGGGGTAAAAGTGGTTTATGTAATCAATCCAGTAGATTACTCGTGTGCAACCTATTTAGATTACTCGTGGCAATATCGTGTCGTTTACATAACCATCTTGTGCTGAATCACTAGTCACTGATAGTTCTCTATAATTGTATCTATTTATTTACAGTCTTCCTTTTTCATCATGTTATTCTTTCAGTTTCCTGTATCTTACTCTCTAGCATGTTTATATTTCCTAACCATTTATGATTTGTTGAGATGTACTGTGCTCGATATTGTCCTGACTGGACCTGTTGAAAATATTACAGAGGACGAGGCTAAGGCATTCTACCCTACGTATTACGGTACGACCTTAGATGATTGTTGTGACCTGGACCAGCTGCATGACCCACTAGCAGTTGATGACACTCCCCTAGATTAGGATGCCTTTATCTTTTCTGGATTACTGTATTAAGATTCTGAGATGTTATTTGTGATATGTACTTATTTAGACACTTAGACTTATCTGGATTGTATTCTCTGTGGATTTCATTCAGTTCTTATCTATCTATCTATCCTTTATCATGCTCTACCTTGGATGTGGTTGAGACTGTATTGCTATGTCACCTCCATTCGGAGTGTATATATTGTACATGTACCTTTATATTGTTAGATGTGACCTAGGACAGCGTTTTACCGCCGACACTGCGGCGTAGGCTGGACGTACCCACGTCTCGTGCCCTTACTCTAGGGTGTGGGTCGTGACAGAAGGTGTAGGCTTGAGATGGCTTAGCGTCTTAGAGATACTTCCTCCTATAATTGTTCTGGAGATTCTGCACTAGCAAAACATTATGGCTGAATGGATTAAAGAGGTACTTTCCTACAGATGGTTTCTGGTCAGCCAGGACCAATAACAATACTCAGTTACGGTAAAATTACTCCTGGGACTAAGAAGAGTGGCCAAACCTAAACTTACTAGAGTCATCTGTTTCGGGAATCTATATCAGACTAGCCTATGGCATGATCATTGGTTCAACCACAACATTCTGACAGAAAGTGAGGGCTGGCACGTTTATGGGGTAAGAGGATCCACAGAGTTGGTTAGCTACCTTATCAATGATGGAGAGTATAACTTTTAGGGTCGTTTGATAGAAACACTATATGTGGTTGATATACGGGTGGTGGAAATTGATAGGACGGGTGCTGAAGACTATTTAATGGGTATGGAAGAACATAAAAATGAGACATCAGATTTCGGACGACTTTAAACAAAAAGGATCATAGTTGAGAAGGTAAACTGGACGAAAATGGGATGGATTAAAGGAGGGGCGATCAAGAATTTGTTATGTCTTTACAAAATTATTCATAACAGCCAGATTATTGGAGACAGTCTAAGTAGGTTTGGTTGGACTATACAGATAAGCTTGTGTAGGAAAATAGATGAGACAAGAGATCATTTATTCTTTTGTTAGTCTTTGTTTAGGAGATCTGTAGTCAACAACGCATCTATTTTGGGCTTCCTATCACGCATAATAGGGATCTTGCATCAAACATTAATACAGTTAAAGCATAAAAAGGAAAATATGAGGGAGCATACAGGCGAATACGACTA
>JANAVB010022571.1:0-46480 GCA_029216955.1 Iris pallida | reverse complement strand
AAAGGCAATTAATGAGACGCCTACGTGGCATGAAGAGCAGTCCATGCGGCCAGAACAGTCCATGCGGCCAGAACATCCTATGGCCAGAACATCCAGTGGCCAGAGCAGTCCATGCGGCCAGAACAGTCCATGCGGTCAGAGTAGTCCATGCGGCCAGAACATCCTATACGGCCAGAGGAGTCTATGAAGAAAGAGAACTTATGCGGACATAGCCATGCTTCTTATTCAAAGTATTTCAATTTTATAAATTGAAAACTTTGAAGGGGGTCTTGTAGAAGCATGGAAAAGTACAGGAAAGATCATGCGGCTCAAAACAGAGGGAGCTTCATACGGCTCAAAAGTCCCTTAGAGCCTTATGCGGCTCAAAAGACCCTTAGAGCTTCATGCGGCTCGAAAGGCCCCGATAGCTCCATGCGGCTCGAAAAAAGCTATATGGCCATATGCGGTTCAAAATATGACTCTACAGATGGGCATCATTTCTCTGTACAGCTGGCTCATTAAATGCTCTGACATAGTACAACAGCTCTGACACAAAGGATTGACAGCTCTGACATAAAGGTAAAATAATGACTCTGATATAATAACGTGCTCCTAGAGAGATAAGAAAAATCTTTACAGTTGGCACGATCCACCAATTCCAAAGCTCTTTATGTGGATCATTTAAAGGAGCTCATGCGGCTCTGATTTGATAGAGCTTTATGCGGCTCAGTTTTAACAGAGTTCATACGGCTCTGTTCTGATGGGTCCTCATGCGGCTCTATCCCCATGGGACTTCATGCGGCCCAGTTTACAAGGGGCTTATGCGGTTCTGTTCAATGGAACTTCATGCGGCCCAGTTTATAAAGAGGCTTATGCGGTTCTGTTCGATAGGACTTCATGTGGCTCAGTTCATCAGAAGCTCATACGGCTCTGTTCAGTAGGACTTCATGCGGCTCAGTTCATCAGGAGCTCATGCGGCTCTGTTCAGTGGGACTTTATATGGTCCAGTTTACAAGGGGCTTATACGGTTCTGTTCAATAGGACTTCATGCGGACCAGTTCACCAGGAGCTCATGCTGCTCAGTAATACGGCTTGTCACAAATATGGCAGTTGGGACAAATGGCATGAGTTGATCAAATCTTAACAATTCAGATTTATTACAATCAACGTAACAGTCCAGATTTATTGCAATCATAACAATGCAGATTTATTGCAATCATCATAACTGCCCAGATCAATTTCCAACAAATAATGCAAATTTGTTCCAATCAACATAAACTGCCCAGATCGATTTCTAATAAACAATGCAGATTTGTTCAAATCAACATAAGCAGCCCAGATTGATTTCCAACAAACAAGATCAAGGCTAATCTTAACCAATCCCCAACCGCCCGCTTTTCAAGGAGCAATTACTGCACACCCTACTTATCGCAAAGCCCTATAAATAGCAGGGGATTATTCCTTCGCAACACAAGGAGTGATAGGCACAAAGCCCGAGCAGAGAGACTAGAAACCCTCGTACACACAAAGAGTATTTCTTCGCCAGAGCAGAAGCTACGTCCGATCGTCCAAGGAGTAAGGCAAAGTTGATATCACTTTCCCAAGCCTCTACCGTCACCCCCAGAAAAACTAAACAATTGTACTTAGATTGCTTTTCTAGGTTTTGTTCCTAGGCTCTCTTTGTACGAGCGAGTTTGTATTGTGAAGTAAAAGTCCAGTCCTCCAATAAAATTGTTCTGTTCTTTTATAATCAATGGCAAACAAACCAAGGATCTGGTAATAGAGTTAAAAAAAGTCGTAGCTCAAGAGGCAAATCAGTAAACCCTTAGTCAATACAAAATATAGGAATCCTGGAAGACTTGTAACTGGAACAATTGTGTTTAGTGTACGTAGTAGATATAAAGGGATGAAGGAATTATAGGAACAGTACTATGTTTAGGATGAATAAAAGAAAAGGAACAAGGTTGGGATTGCAGGAAAAAGTTCATAAAGAAACTAAGAGGTATCAGTCGAGATGAGGGTTACGACCGTGATTAGCAACAAAGACTTACGAGGACTATATGGAGAATTACATCTTAAGCAAGACCTTTGAATGTAAGAATCGAATAAGGAAGAGGAGATAATTTTGAAGAAATAAATGACACAAAATTTTAAGACTGATCAAAATATGGTTAGAAAATGAGTATGATATACAAATATGTTAGGAAACCAACACCATAGGTTCTAGAGTGACATATCATCAAGATTAAGTAGTTCAGAAAATAGGGACAATAATATGAAATAACATGAGATGAAAAGAAAACAAGATTTCAAGATAGAAAGGTAGAGTATCCTAAAATTGATTGATGAATAGAAACTAGAATTGAGTAGTACATAGTGGATAATAATTTCTTATAATGGAGATGTTCCATAGATCGATAAAAACCTAAGAATTAAATGCCTTGTTGAAAATCTAGGACATTAGAAAACCTTGACAGATTGTATTATGAGAAGCTTGTATATTGTTCAGAAGAAGCTAGGCCATAAATAGAGTGTACTAGTAAAAAAGAGGTAATATAGAAGACCTTCAAATACTATTAGTTATATTCTAGATTAAGATTAGGCTAGCTGTGTTTAAGGAATCATGTATTATCCTAGGAACTTGATAGATAGGCTAAATCATAGTATGAACTAGTGTGCAATCTCTTCAGTTGTTTGGCTATCAGATTATTCTAAGTGACCTGGAGCTGTAGCTTGAGACAGTATCAATGTCTCTTCGTTCCTTTGTCACCTATCCTATGATTGTGAATATAACTTTGTGATCATTCTGTTGGCCCATTGGTCATGGTCAAACCTAATTTTAATAATTGATCAAACTCTGTCTCAATATACGGAGCTACTCAGATATTTACTCAAGATGTTTTGGATACTTGGATACTGATCAAGATCGGATATCTACTCAGTTTAAGACCGAAGCTATGTTTGCCACTCGAGTCTGTTTTTCTTTATGCAATATAATTTTTACTTTTATTGAGTCTAGGAATAAATTGTACACCGAGTCATACTGGCAAATAGGCTATCCAAAATCGTTTCTAAAAATTTCCTATGTTTTTGAAAAGTATCCCATATTTACAAAAGCTTCTGAAGGATTTCAAAAAGCCCAAAATCACTTTTAAAAAACCCTGAGCAACACTGACAGAAGTCGGCCCGAGTTTGGCCAAAGTTCAGCCAGAGTTCGGTTAGTGACCGTTTGATTTTCGAACGTTTAAAAACTTGGTCTCCCTTCAGTTGCGAATTTTTACATAGAGTTATGTCTGAATTCTGCCCGAATTCTGCCAGAGTTCTGTCTTTGGAAAAACTATAAATAGAGAAGAATTCTGATTATTTTAGAATCACTTATTCACTTTTATCTCTTCTCTTCTAAGCTTACGTTTGTTTCTAAAGAATTCTAAAAAGCTTTTATTTTCAAATCCCAAGCCAGTTACAATTCTCTAGTCAATTTGCCGGTATGGTGCAGTCTAGAAGATTTCAGAGAAATTGTAATCAGTGGCTTGATTGAAGAAAGACACTTCAAAATTGAAGTTGGTCGAGTTCTTCGTATCAAAGCTCACATCAGTAGAAGTTGCAAGGACTTCGTATGAAAACGTGCAAGATTTTCCAATAGTAGATTCAATTGAAAGCTAGAGTTCTTCCGACTGGACTAGTCCTGACAAGAGGAAATCCAGTATACATCACTGTGTTTGCGTTTGCCTTCTGATCTCATTTCTTTTACAGTTATTGTTTTATGATTATTGATTTAACTTTATGATCTTACTGCTAACAAGTTTTTAATTAGCAATATTTTGCTGCCTACTCTATGCATGCCTCCTCTAGAGTATTCTGCTTTACGACTTCGTTCCTATAATTGGTATCAGAGCGGATTATACAGGTAAAGTAAGGTAAAATTGTAGTTATATTCAATTATTCTTAATTGGTATATAAATTACAGTATAACACATGGCAACTGTAAAATTCACAAGTGAGGCCAAGCCACAAACAGACCTCCACTGTTTGACAGCACAAACTACACATATTAGAAAATACGGATGAGTTTCTTCTTAAAATCTCTTGATTTTGACTTATGGTCTATAGTTATTGATGGCAACAAAAAGCCTCCTCGTATTACTATTGAGGGAGTTTTAGTTGATAAATCCCATGATAAATATACTGAGGATGACAAAAAAAAGGCCAGTCTTGACGCACGTGCTATTAACGCTTTATTTTGTGCTTTAGACAGAACTGAGTTTAACAGGGTGTCGCCTTGCACAACATCGAATGAAGTATGGAAACTTCTCGAAGTAAACCACAAAGGAACAACGCAAGTCAAGGAGTCAAAGATCAGCAGGCTTACTCAAGAGTACGAGGCATTCAAGATGAAGCCAAATGAATCCATCACTCAGATGCTTATGAGATTCCTGGATATTGTAAATCCTTTGTCTTCATTAGGCAAGGAATACAGTAACCATGAGAAGATTCGCAAACTTCTACGAGCTCTCACAAAGAACTGGATTCCAAAGGCTACAATAATCATTGAAGGAAATGACCTCTCAATAATGTCTCTGGATTATGGGTAAGCTACTCACTCACGAGTTGGAACTTTAAGACTTTGAAGATGCTACACCAAAGAAGAAGTCAGAGAAGTCGATCGCTTTCAAGGCTCAACATGGAAGAACTGTCGAAGATGATTCTGACGATAACGACTCTGACTCTGAAGATCAAGCTCTTCTGGTAAAAAATTTAAGAAGTTCATGAGATTCAACAGAAGAACAAAAGATAGCAACAACAATAACAACGAGGAAGATCCAATTTGCTACAAATGTAAGAAGAAAGGACATATAAAGAAAGATTGTCCAACAGCATCATCATCAACAAAAAAAAGTAGCAAATATGACAAAGGCTACCTGAAGAGATCTAAATCAAGGAAGTACGCCAATACAAGCATATGGCATGAGAGCGAAGCCAGCGACTCAGAAGACGAACAATCGGATGATGCTACAAATATATACTTGAGGCTTGCGATCAGGTAACCTCTAATCCTCTGTTTGATCCTTATGATGATTTCACCTTTGAGCAACTAGGAGAGGCTTTTAATGACCTATTAAATGACTACAGGAAACTGCGTAGTAAATATGAAACCTCTAAAAAGGTACTTAAAGATTACAAAGGTGAGATAGGAAGACTTACCGACCAACTTGCTGATGTTAGAAATAATGTTTCTTCTATTGAGTCTGGTGAGCTTTCTTCTATTAAGCTATTGTTACACGAGACTACCAAGTTATCCGAAGAAAAAGACCAAACTATCATCCAGCTAAAGGAAGACTTATCTAAGGAAAGAAAAAGTCTCCAGAGTGCACAAGTCAGAATGGAAACACTTAGATCTGACTATACTAGATTATATGACACCTCCAAAAGTTAGAAATTAGTTTAGGAAAATGGCCTGAAGTTGCTGCTTCCTATTCTAACACGTGTTAATTACCGAATCATCGGAACACACCCAAACCAAACACTGTCAGACCAAACCATACCAAACCACTGCCCAAGAAGACTAATAGGCATGCATTTTTCTAAACTAGAAAACCAAAACCTACCAATCATACACCTCACACAACTTTCAACACTCAACATACAAAATTTTATTATGTGGCCTCACTGGTCATATATTTTCTGCATGTAGAATCAGAAATTTAATAGATTTAAATGTTTATACATGGATACCAAAGACTAACATGTCAGGACCCTACAAGAAATAGATACCAAGAGTTTCATCTACAAACTATTTTGCAGGTGGAATATCCTTCACATGCTAGAAGCAAGTGGATCCTCGACAGCGGTTGCTCATGGCACATGACTGGTGATGCATCATTGTTTACAATACTGTCGAAGAAGAATAAAGAAGGATACGTCTCCTTCGATAATAATTTAAGAGGGTACATAATTGGTATCGTTGACGTTGGTAAGGCTTCCTACCATGTGATTAAAGATGTTTTTCTAGTTACCGAGTTAAAACATAATCTACTCAGCATAAGCTATTTAGCTGATCATGGTTATGGCATTAACTTCGTCAAAGAGAAATGTACTATAGTTGATAACTCAACTGGCAGTACTATCTTTGAAGGTATCAGAGAAGGCAACATATATATTTTTATCTGTTAGAAGATGCAAACAAAGCAAGTAGATGCTTGATGGCCAAGAGCATTGAGAGTCAACTATGGCATATGAGACTCAGTCTTGCAAACATGGACACAATTTCAAAACTATCCATAATGAAGTTGGTACGCGGCTTACCGAACATATCTTTCAAGAAGGATACGGTATGTAGCGAATGTGAAAAGAATAAAGCTACCCGATCCATCTTTAAGTCCAAGAACGTGGTAAGTACCACTAGACCTCTACAATTATTGCATATGGATTTATTTGGACCTAGTAGAATTGCTAGTCTAGGTGGTATGTTATATGCATTTGTCATTGTAGATGATTTCTCTAGATACACGTGGATATATTTTCTTGTACGCAAGAACGATACTTTGTCAGAATCGTCACCTTTTACAAGAAAGTACATAATAAAAAAGGTTTCATGATTACTTGTATTCGTAGTGATCATGGTGGCAAATTTGAGAATGCAGAGTTCAAGCAATTCTGTGACACACACGGTTATTTGCATGAGTTTTCCTGCCCTAGGACTCCACAACAAAATATAGTTGTGGAACGTAAGAACATGACTCTATCTGAAATGGTTAGAGTAATGTTGAACCAGTTTAGTCTACCTAGATACTTTTCGGCTGAAGCTGTCAATACAGCATGCTATATCTCAATAGGATTCTGATTCGACCTATATCGAAGAAGACTCTCTATGAGTTATGGTTTGATAGAACACCCACTGTTTCATATTTCCAGATTTTTGGTTGTAAATGTTGTATTCTTAATACTAAAGACAACGCGAGAAAATTTGATGAAAAGGCCGATGAAGGTATCATTTTAGGTTATGCGACAAAGAGCAAAGGGTACAGAGTGTTCAATAAGAGAACCATGATCATCGAAGAATCAATTAATGTTAAGTTTGATGAACTAAATCAACATTCAGTCGATGACAATAATGAAGACGTAAGTACACCAAGTACAGCTACTGTAAAACCTTCACACAAAGATGCAGAACCTTCACACCAAGCACCAGCTGAGTCTTCAAGCAAATCACATACAGAACCAGAAGTCGGAAACAACAATCCTGAGAATATTCCAAAAGAGATGAGATTATTGGCAGATCATCCAAAGGACTTGGTAATTGGTGAGATTACCAAGGGTGTAAGTACTCGTTCCTTTAATACAAATATAGCTTCCTGTGTTGCTTCTATCTCACAGCTTGAACCTAAAAACATTGAAGAAACATGTAGTGATAATTTTTGGTTAGATGCTATGCAAGAGGAATTAAACCAATTCGAACAGAATCAAGTTTGGGAACTTGTTCCCAAGCCCATTGATCATCCGGTCATTGGCACCCATTGGGTATTCCGAAACAAACTGAACGAGAATGGTTTAGCGACTCGTAATAAGGCTCGACTCATAGCTCAAGGATACAATCAAGAAGAAGGTATCGACTACGATGAGACTTATTCTCCAGTTGTGAGATTAGAATCCATTCGCATGTTATGTGCATTTGCATGTTTTCATATTTTTAAATTATTTCAAATGGATGTTAAAAAACGCATTTTTAAATAGTTTTATAAAAGAAGAAGTTTATGTAGCTCAATCTCCAGGTCTTACTGATTTCAAAAATCCTGATTATGGTTTCAAGTTGAAGAAAGTCTTATACGGTTTGAAACAAGCCCCTCGTGCTTGATACAATCGTCTAAGCTCTTTTCTACTTGATAATGGTTTTTCAAAGGAAAAGGTTGACACTACACTGTTTATAAAATCTTTGAATAATAATCTTCTTTTGATAAAAATCTATGTAGATGATATTATTTTTGGATCCACTGATGAATCTCTTTGTCAAGAATTTTCAAAGTGTATGCAGAATGAGTTTGAGATGAGCATGATGGAAGAGCTAAAATTCTTTCTCGGACTGCAAATCAAACAAACTAACAACGGGACGTTCATAAATCAAGCAAAGTACACAAAAGATTTATTAAAAAAGTTTGACCTGGAAGCAGTCAAACCACTTAGCACTCTAATGGCGACTTCAACCAAGCTTGATATTGATGAACAAAGCAAACCCGTCGACATACGTAAGTATCGAGGTATGATCGATAGCTTACTGTACATAACTGCTAGTCGACCTGATATTATGTTTAGTGTTTACTTGTGTGCACCTTTTAAAGCCAATCCTAAGGAATCACATCTGTGCGCAGTTAAGCATATCTTCTGATACCTTAGAGGCACTTCTTCTGTCAGCTTATGGTATCCTAAAACTACGTCGTTTGACCTAACCGGTTATTCTGATGCTGATTTTGCTAGATACAAAGTAGATAGAAAAAGTACCAGCGGTACATCTCATTTTCTAGGAAAAGCCCTAGTCTTTTGGTTTAGCAAGAATCAAAATTCTGTCGCATTATCAACAATTGAGGCTGAGTATATCGTCGCAGGACGTTGTTGTGAACAAATTTTGTAGATGAAGCAAACTTTAGAAGACTTTGGATTATATTTCACACACATACCCATTTTCTGTGATAACACTAATTCTATTAATTTGACTAAGAATCCAGTATGTCATTCTCATACGAAGCATATCAAGATTCGACATCATTTTCTTAGTGATCATGAACAAAATGGAGATATAGACCTTGTATACATAGACACATAGAATCAATTGGCTGATATTTTCACAAAACCTCTAGCGGAAGATCATTTCAATTATTTACGTCGAGAATTAGGAATTTTAGATGTCAATAATATTAATTAATTTTGTTTTATTAATAATTTTCTTTTCAATAATCAATAACTGTTTTCGAGATAAAAAAGCCCTACAAAGAATCTGTCTGTTCCCACAACTACGGTCGAAGCGAAGCGGTACTTAATTATTTCCGGTGAACTCCCGTTAGCTGGGACAGTACTCCTACAGCTAATCTGAAGTAGACGCTAGTAACGAAAGTTAATTTATAAAATATATTAATTATATTATTTGAATTTAAAGTTACTAAAATTTGAATTAAATATTTGAAATGAGTTGATGAAAAGGATGTGGCTCACAAGTTTTTTTTAAAACTCAGGAGAACCCAAGGCAAATTCGGCCCAAGTTCGGTCCAATTCGGCCAGAGTTCTGTTGGTGTTATATACTTTTTAGTCAGAACCCGAGGCCCCTCCTCTTCATCTCTTCCAAACTTCATCAAAGCAGCAGCAAGCCGCCCGAAGTCCCCCAAAACCCTAGTTCTTCTCCACTTTGTTGCTTCCAATCTATATGGAGAAATCAATCCAAACTTTGGATTCGAGCGAGAATTCATCCCTCTGCAACATACTTAATTTCAGAAGGTATAACTCCTTCTTTCCTCCACTTTCAATTTTGTAGGGTTATCTATTGGGAAAGAATGCCTAAGGGATTCAATCCTTCCAAGAGGAAGAAGACTAATGCCAGTGAAGAGGCATCATCTTCGTATCCGAATACAGATTCCTTCTTTTCCTCGGTCCAATCGGGTAACGGCGTGTCGTGAGTTTTACTTTCAAAACTCATGACCAAGCTTTGTTATGGTGCCGATTGCCATACGTACAATATACACAGCGCTCCGATCAAATGGATTGTATTTGTAGATCATCGTCCTTTATTTGAGGTATTAGGGTTACACCGTCTCGTTACCCAAAAATTCTATAGCTACTAATGCCCTTCGACTATTTTACAGTAACTTCATGTTAGACACTTTTACCGCAAGAACTCGTGTTGGCGGGATCGATATCGAGTTCGATGATGTGTTGCTAGCAAAATCCTTGGTATTCTAAATGAACGTGCACCGCTCGATGACATCACCTACTTTGACTTTTTGAGGGCATAACTTGTTAGTTTCAAGAATGACTTTGTACGCTAGCAAGTGCTCGTCCTGGAAAGTTCAAGACCAATAACTGGAACTTATTTAACTACGAGTTACATTGCATCATCTATTCCACTATTCTTCCAAAATCCAATTCGAAAGATGATATCATTGCACTAGAGCTATCTGCCTCTATCACATTCTTAAGGCGATTCTTTTTCTGCCCCTAAGACTATGATCCAGATGATGGAAAGATGTCACGGAAGAGACCGAATCTCTCTTATACGATTATCCTCGAATCTTTCAGCATTTTGATATCGATTTATCCACTTGCGCTCTGGACCTGAGCCCAAGTATCTTCACTTTCTCGTCGCAGCACTGCCGCTGCTCCTGCACCTCCTGCTCCTGCTCCTACTGCCTATTTCCCTCAGACCTACCCTATGATTTTGAGGGTATCCATCAACACCTTTCGGATATGCAACTTCCTTCATTGACACTTCTAGAACATGAGTTCTGTGACGTGACTTTTCCAGGCTATTGCCAACTCATTTGCCAATCTCCGATTTGCTCAGACGCATTCTGCCATTCTCTTCCTAAGATCCCTGTTGTATCTGGTTACCACATTGAAATGAGGCGGTCCATTCTCTGTTCCCAGGGAACGCTTATGATTGGTACCGTGGTTTGGGTGCTACTCCACACACCTCTGGAGCTGCTCTGCTGGTCCTTCTGGACATGGTGGTCGTGCTAGGACTACTACTACTGAAGATGATGATGATGATAGGATGAGATGTGATTTAGACATTTTTGTCAAGTTTGTCGTACTATTGTGACTGTTTATTATCTTTGTTGTACTTGGAAATGCTTCGCATTCCAAGCTAGTATTCGTACTTTTATTTGTGCTAGTTTTAGAACTTTTTTGACATTTTCTGTGATGTTTGTCTGTTAAACATAATTTTCTATTCTCTACTTTAGAGATTTATATCATATTATTACTATTTAGTATATCTCGTTATAGCACTCTTTATCATGCTTCAATATTGTTTTTAATATACCATGCCTGTGAACACTAATTATTTCTTATATTTTTTTGTGTTTCTTCACTGATTATTGCTTATGCATATATTGCGGTGGAGCTTTCTCTTTTTCAATTATTTTCTAAGTGACAACGGGGAGAAATAAGATCTAACATCTTAATCTTTTCTTTGTAAGATTGCAGGAATAATTTTTTTACCGAAATTCATTTTTGTCTTATCAAAGATACCAAAGATTTATCAGTCAAGGTTTGTCAATTATTAAAATAGAAGAGATTGTTGGCCTATGGTCATGGTCAAACCTGATTTTAATAATTAATCAAACTCTGTTTTGAATACGGAGCTACTCAGATGTTTACTCAAGACGTTTTGGACACTTGGACACTGATCAAGATCGGATATCTACTCAGTTCAAGACCGAAGCTATGTTTACCACTCGAGTCGTATTTCTTTATGCAATATAATTTTTACTTTTATTGAGTCTAGGAATACATTGTACACCGAAACGGATAAGGGTCACCTAACCATTCTATGTAAAATATGCACTTTTAAGAACAACCTTCAAGGCATGAACTCTTTAGCTAAAACGGGATTGTCATAGTCCCTATTTGGGCACCAGGGGCTCCAAAGCATAATATTACTCGAACCGTCAGAGGTCATTCGTAACATAGGGTCATCAACCCACATCTCCGGCAGAATGTACGGTCACAAAAGGTTAATGTGCGCCCATACGCTAAGGAACTGTCCTCCAACCCCATGTCTATCTATGTTGTATCCACAACCAATATAACATCAATTACTGCTAAGTCAAACTAGTTATTGCAAATAATACTAGCAGTTAAATCCTAACGTACAGCCTGTACGTACCGATGATCAGTCGGTTCGCAAGTTCGAATATATATGTGACTCGCGACTCCATAGCATACATGTGTCAAGGCCAATAAATGTGGCACAAACAAGGACAAACTTTTAACTCTAGGTTAATATACAAAGAGTAAACAAATGTAACAAAAAACATAACTAAATAGTAATTTGCATCTAAGTACGATTTTGGAAGATCAATTTTATATTGCATAAAAAAATAAATAACTGAATGCATATGATGAGCAAAAAGTAAATAAACAGTAATATGGTAAGGGATCTTGCCTGGGATATGGGCAAGCAAAGTAAATCAATGATCCGGCTCCGACTGTAGTCTAACGATCTTGAACCCCTAAAATATACATAAATAAAATCAACTCTAACTCTAAGACAACACATCTACCATAATATACATACTATTTATAGAATCTATTACATATACTAACTAAGTAGTTTACAACAACATATTAGATAACATGAAATGAAATATCTTGCCTACATAAATAATATTTATAATATAACAATAGTCAATTTATATTAATATTATATATATATATATATATATATATAAAATATATATATTTTTAAATATATATATTATTTATATATAATATATATATATATAATATAATATATTAGAATATGTGTGTGTGATATATATATATATATATATATATATATATATATATATATTGAAAATGCTTGTCTTCTCAGGAGCTTCCTGCGGGCTTCTCCACCTTGCCCCCTCTGTCGGGCCGCTGGCCCATAGCCGTCCCCTCCCCCCCTCCCCTTCTCCCTCTGCCTTCGCCGTGACATGCCGTCTCGGGCTCTGCGGTGGTCGAAGCCCTGGCCGCGGATACCCTCGTCATTCTTGGGCTTCCTACCGACCTCCCCCATCCGTCTCCAAGCTCCCCTTCCGATGCCTCCTCTCGTCAGCGCGACGCCGGCTAGCGTTGCCCGGCTGCGGCAGGTTCGGGCGCCCTGCACCCTCCTCCTCCTCTCATCATTCCGCTGTCGGTCCCCTTCCAGTCCCTCCCTTCTGAGTTGGTGATGGTAGGCCTTCCTGCGCCAGCCCTCCCCCCTCTCAGACAGTCTCATCGACGCCGGTGGGTTTGGCCCCTCGGGTCTGCTCCTCTGCCAGACCATCTGGCTTCGGCTTGGTCGGCCTTTGTAAGCCCACTTACCGAATTTTATTTTTTTGTTTAAATATTTTAAGATTAACTTTCTATGGTCATTAGTGTTTATGCCTACGCCCATAAGTGATTAGGACCATCCTATGGTCATTTGGCTTTTAGATGACTTATGTTAGCTATATTATTTTACTATGATTTTTAGGTATTTTATATATTTTTAAATATTTATTTTATGAAGATTATATTATCAATGACTTTCATGATTTACCACATGGTCACTGGGATATTTTTGGGACCCAGTATTTTATTTAGGCTCTAGAACCTCAAAAACTATTTTATAAAATTTTTAGGAATTTTTGGTATTTTTTGGAATTATTTTGATAATTTTAATATTGGAAAACCTATTTTCTAGGACTTCTAGAATTTATTGTGCTAGCATATAAGCAAATATTGATCCCGAATATTGTTATTGTGGATAACTAAGTCATATACCCCACGTATGAGTTAGTCGTACCCTATTATTGTGGATAGCCATCGTATGATGTGCTATATTAGCCCAGCCATTCACGTATTAAAAGGTATTTCACACACACATAGTTGTTTCCATTGTTCCTTTATCTAGTTCCTGTCCTGCTAGATCATATCTTACTAGTTTATATCTTGCTAGTTCATATCTTGCTAGTTCATGTCCTGCTAGTTCGTCTCTTGCTAGTTCTTATATGTTCTTTGCTATTTGTTTCTTATTGTTCTAACTCATTGTGTGCTAACAATATTAAATACAATATGGTTGTACTCTACACCTTTCCTGACTGGATTGTTGTTATAGGTGAGGTGACTTGCCTACCCTTGCGCTATGGACCATACGAGGGGAAGATAGAGACTCGAAGGCCAAACCACAGAAGACTAGTTAGATGTGTGGTAGTTTTTATAATTGTAAAAGCTTATATTCTTCTTCAAATGTAAAACTTCTAAATTTTGTAAAGTTGATTTAGTTGTTGTGAATGAGCAGTTAGTATTTATGAGCATTTTGTTTATTGCAGGCTAGACAGCGTACTACCGTCGACACTACGGCGTAGGCTGGGCTTGGACACGTCTCGTATCCAAAAGCGGGTGCGGGTAGTGGCATTTTTTATGGTGGCCCATGCATGTCTGATTTTGTAAAAGATTGTGAACTTGTGGTTGTACTACAAGCTGACTAGGAAGTGCTCATTCACAATTAGGATTGATTTGATTTTATGAGAATAACCAGGACTAGGAGTCCCTTATTTAATTCTATTGTTGGGTAAATAAGGTTGCTACATAAGCCATGTGATACTATTGTATACTAATACGATGGTATGATCCAAGGTGGGTAGAATATACGTTTGGTAAGTTTGGCCTTCATAGGATTCAATTCCTAATTTAATCATTGTGCCATTTTATTGTCTGCCTTCTCTAAACCTCGTTTTATTTTCAAAACTATTTAGCGATCGTTTTATTTTCAATTCCTAATCTTGGTTCAAATATCTATATATTAGTTCAAGTCGTCTTCGTTTATTTTGTGATCATTTTGTTTTCAAAACTGATACTTTTATTCAAGGACATATACTTACATTTTTTATCATGATCGACTTATTTGAATTTATAGAAGTTACTTTGAAATTCTTATGGATATAGTTGAAATAATTTTCAATGATTTACAATGGTAAGGCAGATGCGCACTGTTCCATTTATTTGAATTATGAAAACTGCGGGTTCACTGCAGTCAGCAGCACACTGGCGTGGCATGACCCCAAGTTGAAATAATTTCAAGTATGTGAAGGTTGTCAAATATTACTAAAACTATATCCAAGTTGCATTAATTGATTTATTATGTCAATATTGGGTAGAGTTGATAGAGTGTACCATATTATACTTGAGTCATGAAACCAAGGGTTCACGGCAGCCAGATTTATACTGGCGAGGCATGGATCTGTTAAATGACTTCAGATATACTTATGATTTTCGAATATCGTAGCGACTATATCTTTTATTGGCATACGACTATTAACTTTTCTAAATTTATTTGATGTCTTATTTCTTGTTACCACCTCCTCAACAACTAGTAGTTCTTCATTTCTTTCCTATTTTCTTATTTCGAATCGTCAATCTTTTAAAACAATTTTGATTTCCTTCGACTAGATTCCTCAAACGTATCTAGATTTCGATTCTATATGCCTTACCAATGTCGATCATTGATCGCAATATTTTACATTCTTAGCCATGCCTAGTCATGCTTTTGAAATTTCAAGAACGAAAATTTTCTAAGGTGCATAGATTTGTAAGCCCACTTTCCAAATTTTTATTTTTTTGTTTGAATATTTTAAGATTAACTTTCTATGGTCATTAGTGTTTATGTCTAAGCCCATAAGTGAGTTAGGACCATTCTATGGTCATTTGGCTTTTAGATGACTTCTGTTAGCATTATTTAGCTGTATTATATTTTACTATGTTTTTAGGTATTTTTAGATATTTTTAAATATTTATTTTATGAAGATTTATATTTATCAATAACTTTCATGATTTACCATATGGCCATTCGGGATTATTTTGGGACCCAGTATTTTATTTAGGCTCAAAACCTTAAAAACTATTTTTTTGATTTTTTGGGAATTTTTGGTATTTTTTGGACTTATTTTGAAAAAAATTAATATTGGAAAACCTATTTCCTAGGACTTCTCGAATTTATTGTGCTAGCATATGAGCAAATATTGACCCCAAATATTGTTATTGTGGATAGCTAAGTCATACACCCCACGTATGAGTTAGTCGTACCCTATTATTGTGGATAGCCATCGTATGATGTGCCGTATTAGCCCAGCCGTTCACATATTAAAAGGTATTTCACACACATATAGTTGTTTCCATTGTTCCTTTATCTAGTTCCTGTCCTGCTAGATCATATCTTGCTAGTTTATATCTTGCTAGTTCATATCTTGCTAGTTCATATCCTGCTAGTTCGTCTCTTGCTAGTTCTTTATATGCTCTTTGCCATTATTATTTCTCATTGTTCTAACTTATTCTGTGCTAACAACATTAAATGCAATATGGTTGTACTCTGCTCCTTTTCTGACTGGATCGTTGTTATATGTGAGGTTGACGTGCCTACTCTTGCGCTATGGACCATACGAGAGGAAGATAAATACTCAAAGGACAAACCATAGAAGACTAGTTAGATTTGTGGTAGTTTTTATAATTGTAAAAGCTTATATTCTTTCAAATGTGAAACTTCTAAATTTTATAAAGTTGATTTAGTTGTTGTGAATGAGCAGTTAGTATTTATAAGCATTTTGTTTATTGCAGGCTAGACAGTGTACTACCACGATAATGCGGCATAGGCTGGAATTGGACACGTCTCGTATCCGAAAGCGGGTATGGGTCGTGACAGCCGTGTCCCCCTTCTCCTCATGTGCCGGCATCAACAGGCGATTTTACGGCGGTCGTCCCCACAGCCCTACGATCCGCAGCCTTCTCGAGCATGGCTTGGTGCGCTGCTGTCGGCGCCGCCTCATTCCCTATGCGAGCCCTCTTTCCGATGGCCGGCCAATGTCCAAATTAGGAAGCTATTAAATTATTTTTTAAGATATTTCCATAAAGCCTTTTTTGCCTTTTTGACATGAGCCTTTTTAGCAACTTGAGGAGTGCAATTGGCCCATGAGGAAACCCAAACCCTAATCAAACCCCCTTGGCCGGCCACAGCCCCCCTTTATCATTGTGCTTTGGTTTGTAGCCGTCACAAGTGCAAACCCTAGTTTCTCTCTTCTCCAAAAACTCTAACTTTCTCATCCGACATCCGATTCACCTCAAACGAATTGCGTTTTGACCATAGGAAGGAGGAGAACTAGTGGAGCATTGCTATCAAGGATTTGGAGACGTTTCTTAGGAGAAACTGGTCGTCAAAGCGCTCGAGGATTCCCTTTTATTGAGATTCCAACTCTCAATAGGTAAATCTCGTTCTACTATTGTTTGTTATGATTTTTCTTTATTAGAGCATGCATCTAGGTACCCTTGACCTGTAGGATTAGTTACATTCAATTTCGTGTGTTTGATGTGCGTATCAGACACGTATCGGAGCTACAACGTAGGTGTTCGATAAATTACTCAATGGATTGAAACTTGATAATTTGCAAAACTATTTATATATTTGTAGCCCTAGATGTAGGAATCACGACACCATAGTTTGTGCTTCGAATCGGGATCGTGTTCGTGTCCAAACAGAACAAACACGCTACACGTGCAGGTCGCGCGCGTGCCCTTCTACCGCGTGTTGTTTGCGCGATGCACAGGCCGCGTGGCTATGTGCCACTTGGCGTATAGGTGGAGGCAATGTCTGTAGAAGTCCCCCAAGTTTTGTGTCGTCTCGATTCGAATCGAGTGAGAGATTGCGACCGGACAGGTTGACACATGCACGCACGCGCGTGCACAGCCGTCGCTGACACGGCCCTAGTGCCGACACGTGTGGACACATGGACCGATGTGTCCTACATGTAGCCCTATACCTAGCCTATCCTAGGATACGACCATGATATGTGTGGGGGATACACGAGTCCCTAGACTCGCCGCCCGCGTGCACGGCGATGTGTATTATTCTGTACACAAGGGCACAGGCCGCTCGTGGATACGGGCTTCGTGCACGTTGGACATGACACTTGGCGCACGGTAACTTGACCAGTAGGTCAGGAACGTATTAGCCTAGGTTTACGCGAAGTTTCACGAGAACGGTTCGAAATGGAGCGAGAAATTGAACCGCACCGATTCACTTGATACGCGTATCGGGTTTTCCGATACTCACTCTGGGGACACGATACGGACACGGTTTCGGCTCCGTGAGTACCAGAGCACGTCCCACATACCGAGGCCATCGTATTTGCCAAGTTTTGTGGGTTCTAGTGGTGTATTGGGCGTTTTGGGTCGTTATGTGGATTTTGGATTTTTTGACATTCGAAATTGAATCGAATGTATGAATATTCGATTTCTTGACTTTTAACCAACAATATCTAGGTTTATGACTCCTATATGATATTCTGGACTTGCTGAAAGCGATCATTGGATTTATGTCCTATTTATCTTCTATTTATGTATATATTGAGTTTTTCCCTTTATGTATATATATATCCACTTAAAGACGTGTCACGTCCCGCTTCCCAGATTTGAACGGTGACGTCAAACACATCCCCAGGCTACGCGCCAAAATTCGCGATTGTTGCCCGTAAATCAGCAGAATGGAAAATATAAGGAAATTTACATTGCATTACACATAGTATTTATAGTACAGGAAACTTATCTAACAGTACATTGTCTTACAGGTTTATTACAAAAGTAATTTACGAAAGTAACTACGACAGCACTAGTCAAAAACTGAAAGTCTTCAGGTCACTGCTCCTCGATGTACAGTGGCAGTACCTCAGTATGATTGTCTTCTCCTTCCCCTAGTGAACAAATACTAGGTCGTTTAGAAATGACAAGCAAGCCCTCGGCCAAGGACGGTGAAAAACAAAATAAATATGAAGTAAAATGAGACAATTAGTTTTTGTAAAGTAGTCATATTTAATGAAGCATTTTGTTAATGTGTGAGTGTCCTGTTCCTCTTATCCAGATAGGCGTGAGGCAAGTAATGATATTAAAAGAAAAAGAACCTAACATGCAATGCAGTATTGGAGAACAACCCCTGAATATTCATCTAAATGATTTCCCATCAACAATCCCGTTAACCCGGGATCAGGCTGTGAATTCGGCGGCACGGTGCTTAGTATCCGTCCTGGAGCCTCCCTTGGGCTTAATAATCATCTATTCGATGTTACTGTCGTAATATATGTAAAAATCTGAAGCACGAAAACAAGAGCCTCCCTTGGGCTTAGTTTGCCTCCCTTGGGCTTAGTTTGCCTCCCTTGAGCAAACGAAAATACGTGAGCTAAGCCTCACAAACTCCATTCGCATGGCCTTACGAATGAGTAAAAATTTACTGATCAGCTTTTAATTTTATTATGCTATGGGACTATTTAGGAATATCCAGATTATTCTCCCCCGTCCAATGCTTCCTAGTTTTTTTTTTCCTAAGTATCTTTCCTAAATGACTTTAGGTCTTAAATACTAATCCGATATTTTCCGAAAGTCAGGAATTTGACTATCTCGTGAATTTTCCAAAAATTTTAGCAGTCCTTTGTATAGGACGACTCCGAAAATTCCCAAGAGACATTATATAACATAAAAATATAAATCCGGGTTCGTCGACCCCTTCGGTGGAGCAACTCTCAACACCGGAACCACGCAGGTAATAATTCGGGTTCGCCGACCCCTTCGGTGGAGCAACTCTCAACACCAGAAAACCCACACAAGTAAAATAATGCTTAATAATATTCCTTCTTACCATACAAGCAAGCAAGCAATCATGCATTTAAATTAGGCAAGCAAGTTTCCTTGATCCTTGCGGCTTGCAAATCACTATCCCAAGTATCAAATGAAGTTATTAGTAGAACAAAGATATTAAACCTACTTCCATATGACATGGCTTGAGAAAAACCATGTTAGACTCCTTGTAACATTGCATTGATATGCAAGGGAGTTAGAAAATCATAGATGTAAAGTTACCGTGGTGTTTGCAAAATACTTAATTTAACTATCAACCATATCAAAGTAAGTTATTTTGATAAATTTAATAATTTGGACATAATGAATATCATGTTCACTTGAATTCCAATTTCAATTACCCCTCTACTTGTGATAAATCATCTCATTATATATATATAGATATAAATAGAGTCAAGTGTCCATTCGTTGTGTCTATACATACAACTATCATTCGTTTTCCAATCGTATCCCAATATTGTGTCCAAGTATAATCAACTAAATTGTGATGTGTCCACAATACTGTGTCCATATAATATATATATCTATATATAATATATATATATTATTATATATATATATGTGTGTGTGTGTGTGTGTGTGTGTGTGTGTGTGAAATGCTTGGGTTGAGTCCACATGATATTGCTTAAATTAACGTCAAGTGTCCATTCCCTTCCGTGTTCTACATATTGCATTTCAACTTACATGTCCAATATATAGAAATCATAGTTATATAATTCACATACAATTGCATAATTGAGTTGATATGTACTATTGTGTTGTGTCCAAGTGTTGTGTCCAAATCTCTTCTCACAAAATATCATTTGTATATCTTTACAAACATATGATATATTATATATATAGATATATATATATATATATATATTATATATATATAATATATATATATTTATTATCATATTCCAACTACTCCTATCTATATATATATGGATTTTTCAATTTTATCATAAACCTACAAAATTCCAGACTTAATAATCATTCATTTTAATTCATGTAGACAACAAAACAAATATTTTGAAGGAAAAAGAGATGGAGGACTTGCTTCCAAGTATTATTCTAACCTCCAAAACTACCAAAATCTTACCATTTAAAATTCTTATGATCTTAACTTATAATTTCAGAATTTAAAATGAATTCATAATTATTCAAAATTAACATAGATGAAAAAAAAATTAAGAGAAGAAGGAGAAAAAAGAGGACTTGCCTTGGGTTGGGAATTGACCTAGCCTTTCCCACAAATTCCTAATTTTAAACTAACAACAACAACAAATTTTTTTGTTAGTAACTCTAATCCTAGGTTTAAAGTTGAATTAGAGATTGGAAAAAGTGGTTTAGCAATTACCTAGGTTTTCTTTTTTTCTTTCCCTTTTTTTTTCTTTTTGAAGTGAAAGAGGAAGATGAGGAAGAATATGAAGATGAAGAGGGAATGAGGGGGGCCGGAGTGGTGGTGGTCTGGCGGCGGGCGGCGGACGACGGCGGCGGGCGGCGGACGGCGGCAGCAGGCCGGCGGGGGTGGTGTGTTTGTTTTTTTTTTTTTGCTTGTGTGTGTGTGGGTTTATGTGGGAATTTAAAGGAGGGAGAAGTGGATGAGGAGTGAGGTGTCCCCCCCTCATTTAATAAAAGGGACACATACTCCCTTCTCCACTCTTCCATGGGGGACACATGGCATGACATGTGTCATGCCATGAAAAATTCCCTTTTTTTTAAACAAATAATAATATAATATTATTATTAATAATAATAATAGTAAAATAATAAAATAAGAGTATGACAAGTCTACTCCTCTTAAAAATTCTGTCCTCGGAATTTGAAAGTACAACAAATGATTACTAACCTGGCTTAGGGAATAGATACGGATATTGCTTCCGCATATCTTCTTCTTTCTCCCAAGTCGAATTTCCAGGTGAATCCTTGCTCCATGCGACTCGTACTAATAGGATGATCCGATTGCAGAGTACCTATCCCTTCGATCCAAGATCCCAACGGGTTTCTGTTCTATCTGTAGTGTAGGTCCGACGGTAATTTCTGAATGGTCGAGTATATGGCTCGGATTCGACACGTATCTTCGTAGCTGGAAAATATGGAATACATTGTGAACTCCTTCTAGAGTTGGTGGCAAGGCAAGCCGATATGATACATTTCCTACTCTTTCCAATATGTCGAAGGGTCCAATGTATCTCGGACTTAGTTTTCCTCTGGTTCCGAATCTGATGGTTCCCTTAGTTGGTGAAATCTTTTGAAACACTTGATCTCCAGGTTGGAACTCTAATATTCTTCGATGCTTATCGGCCCACATCTTCTGTCTATCTTGAGCTGCTTGCAAGTGACTTCTTATTGCCTTGACTATGTCCACAGTTTGTGTTACTAGTTCTGGCCCTAGCAATTGTCTTTCTCCTACGTCGGTCCAACATACCGGCGATCTGCACTTTCTACCATATAGTGCTTCAAAAGGAGCCATTTTGATGCTATCATGGTAACTGTTGTTGTATGAAAATTCTACTAAATATAGATGATCATCTCATGCTCCTCCAAAATCTAAAGAATAAGCTCTCAGCATGTCTTCTAGGGTCTGAATGGTTCTTTTCGACTGGCCGTCTTTGGGGATGGTAGGCGGAGCTATACTTCAGCTGAGTGCCAAGATTTCCTTGCAAACTTTTCCAAAAATGTGAAGTGAATCTGGTATTTCTATCCGATACTATACTCACTGGCACTCCATATTGACTGATAATCTGTTTCATGTACAATTCTGCCAGTGCCTCTGTCGACTATCCAACTCAAAAGGGAAGAAAACGAGCGAACTTCGTAAGTCTATCTATAATGACCCAAATAGCATTATTACCCCTTTGGGTCCTAGGCAGTCCTGTCACAAAATCCATGGTGAGATGCTCCCGCTTCCATTCGGGTATGGGCAAAGGCTGAAGAAGTCCTGCTGTCCTTTGATGTTCTGCTTTCACTTGTTGACAGACGAGACATCTGGATACAAATCTGGCGATTTCTCTTTTCATTCCGTGCCACCAAAACGTTTGTTTCAAATCTTTATACATTTTAGTGCTGCCGGATGAATATAATATTGTGAGTTATGGGCTTCTGTCATGATTAAATTCCCACTGGGCACACATAATCGATCTCCGAATATTAATGATCCGTCTGAATGCTTCCTTATACCGGTCTGGAGCCCTGCTTCTGTTTGTTTCCAAATCTTCTGAAGTTTGAGTCATTTTGTTGAGCCTCTTGAATTCTATCTATTAAGGAGGATTGCACTTGTAAGTTTTGCCACATTCCTTCCGTTATCGGGCATAACACTTCAATTCCCATTTTCTTAAATCCTCAAGGATCTCCTTGGGTGTATTCATAAAGAAGGCTTCGGGTCTTCTGCTTAGAGCATCAGCCACCTTATTAGCCTTGTCTGGGTGATATTCCAGCTCCATATCGAAGTCCTTTAGTAACTCCAACCATCTTCTCTGTCTCATATTGATCTCCTTTTGCGTGAAGACATATTTTAAACTTTTGTGGTCTGTGTATATTTGATTTTCTCTCCATATAAATAATGCCTCCATAACTTTAGTGCGAATACCACAGCTGCAAGTTCGAGATCGTAATTCCTTTCATGTATCTTTAATTATCGGGATGCATAGGCTATGACTCTCCTGTGTTGCATCAGTACACATCCCAGACCCTTACCTGATGCATCACTATATATCTCATATCCACCCGAACCAGATGGCAATGCCAGTACTGGGCCGAAATTAATATTTCCTTCAATTCGTCAAATGCCCTTTGACATTTTTCTGTCCAATTAAACTTTTCTTCTTTCCGGGTAAGACGGGTTAAAGGTTCTGCAATTCTTGAAAATTTTTCTATAAATCTTCGGTAATAACTAGCTAGTCCTAAGAAACTTCTGATTTCTGCTATGGACTTAGGTGTTGGCCAAGACTTAACTGCTTCCACCTTCTTCGGGTCTACCGAGATGCCTTCTCCGCTGATAATATGTCCTAGAAATGGTATTTGGTCCAGCCAAAATTCACATTTACTAAGCTTGGCATATAATTGTTCTTCTCGCAACGTTTGTAATACAATCCTCAAGTGTTTTTCATGCTCCTCTTCATTTTTGGAGTATATAAGGATGTCGTCAATTTCCCCTTATATATATATATATATATATATATATATATATATATATATATATATATATATATATATATTTTATATATATATATGTGTGTGTGTGTGTGTGTGTGTGTGTGTGTGTGTGTGTGTGTGTAAATGTATAGTGTTGGTGGGTTAGCCGAGATCCGTAACCTCGGTTTCGAGTTTCATTTCCTTTTTGAGTAATCAATTTCCTTTATATATATATATATATATATATAAACATATATACATATATATATATATATATATATATATATATATATATATATTGTTTATATATATATATATATATATATATATATATATATATATATATATATATATAGATAAATATATATAAAATATATATATATATATATATATATATATATATATATATATGTTATTTTTAAATAGATATGTATAAATGTATATAAATATGATATAGTCTCATAGTTAAGTACTTAGCTATTATTCTCAGTTTTGAACCCTCACAATAGTCCCTTGTCGACACAAACCTCTTTTCACAAGTAATATATACATATATATATATATATATATATATATATATATATATATGGGAGCGGATCAAAAGCCCCCCTTAGAAAATCCCCTAAAAACCCCCCTCACTCTCGGCCGTAATTTAATGTTAATATTAATGTTAATATTAACATTAATATTAATTTTAATATTAACATTAATATTAATGTTAATATTAGTGTTAATGTTAATATTACTTTTTATTTTTATATTAATGTTAATGTTAATGTCAATATTAATGTTAATGTTAATATTAATATTAATTTTAATGTTAAGTTTAATGTTAATTTTAGTATTTAATGTTAATATTAACATTAATATTAGCATTAATATTAACATTAAATTACGGCCGAGAATGAGGGGGATTTTTAGGGGTTTTTCTAAGGGGGGCTTTTGATCCGCTTCATATATATATATATATATATATATATATATATATATATATATATATATATATATATATATATATATATATATATATATATATATATAAAAAAATATATATATATATATATATATATATATATATATGTGTGTGTGTGTGTGTGTGTGTGTGTGTGTATGTGTGTATTACCTTGAATGAATAAAATATATCTAGATGTAAGTATTTGCTTGTGGATGTAACCTAGAGAGTATTGGGCCAGATTAGGATTGGCCCAATGAGACTAGATTAGTCGAGTTGACTGGCAAGATGACCAAGTTGACAAAGTCAACTTTGGGTCAAACTTGATCCAAATTAACTCAAACGAACTTAGAATGACTTGGAAACTTGTGTATGACCTAAAAATTAGTAAACGGACTAGTTGGCCTATAGTTGACCAGGTTTGACCAGAGTTGATCAAGGGTTGACTTTGACCTAGAAGGACATAGAAGCATGTAGAAGTGCATTGTAGACCTTTCTTATGATATTCTGGACCATGTTGTGACTTGTGGTTATTTTAAATAGGGTTATATCACTCCAGTTCAGTTACACTTCCTCATCAGCAGCTTGGATTGTCAGGCGAGTACATTCTCTGACCATTTCATACTTGCTTGGACGTATTACATGTTATAGACTAGTTTACTTGTTGCTGTCACGATGTATCACGGATTAGTACTATATGGATCTCTTCATGCGATGTTATCCCCTCGGATACATCAGGTATATTGTGCTCATGTACTTTATCATGTGCACCTTCTACTCCTTGTATTCGTATTTATTCATGTACACTTAAGTGATATTCATGTACACTCATGATCATGTGAGCCTTCATGTATGAACTAGTTGTCATGTGGACTAGCTATCCATATGACACTACCTTTCATATGCAATAACATAACTTGGACAGATCCTTGTGTACTGATTGAGGCAGGGAGAGTATTTATTTGGTTATGTGATCTACAACCTTATCATATGCAAACTCCAAACAAGATTTAAGTCATGTACAACCTAAGCCAGTTTATATAACCAGATTGTGCTCTACATCACGTAGTTAGTTCAGTTCTCTTACTATATCATGTATATTTATTTCCATATATCATGTTCTCTTTTACAGTCTCATTTCTTTACAGCAGTTCATGTATATTATTCTATAGCTTGTTTCAAATTTTTTTTCATATTATGATCTGTGTGAAAGATATGTATCCGTTCCTGTACTGACTGGACCTGTTGAAAATATTACAGATGATGAGGATTGCTGTAATACTTATTATGGAGCAGGCCTAGATGATACAGGTGACCTAGACCCTCAGCAAGATCCAGTAGTCGTTGAGGACTTGCCATTAGCTTAGTCTAGACTTTCTTATTATCTAGTTCTTGAGACATTTGTTATTGTATTGAGATATTATTTATGGAGTTTTGTACCGAGACTTATTATTTATATTTATGACTCTCTCTCTCTCTCTCTGTTGAGATTATCTTATCATCGTTTCCATCTTAGTTTGTGATTGAGATTACTTATTATGTTGTTCTCCATTCAGAGCATATTCTAGATTGTGCTAGATGTTGGACCTAGGACAGTGTTCTACCACCGATACTGTGGCGTAGGCTGGACGTACCCACTTCTTATGCCCTTACACTGGGTGTGGATCGTGACACATTTTTAGTGGTGGCCCATGCAGGTCCTCCAGTCGCAACTAGTACGATTTCGTAGTGGTACTCGAACTAGAGTATCACTACAGCCTGCAGTAGGATATAGGATATAAGTTAAGTGGTATGCTGTCATAGGCACCCAAAAATAAAACCTTTACTCTTGAGATTATATGTAGAAGTAAGAGTAAGGATCGATCCCACAGAGAGTAATTAGTATAATTTTATGCTGTATGAATAAGGATAGGGGGATGAATAAAATAAAAGTCAACAAAAAAAGAGCAAGTAGAATATGAAAATAAATCAAAATAACATACGTTGGTCTAAGTCTACGTCTACCATTGGAATCTTGAAACTGATCATAGATGCAAACATATATTGATATGTATTATGAATATTCATCGTTGGAATTCTTTTCCTATCTCCTTTAGCCACAGTTAATTAGAAATAAGCGACCTAATTAATCTTAACTACTAAACAACCCCAGACAAGCGCTAAAGGTTTAATCTAGTAGAGTATTAAACTCAATGAGATCGATGAAACAAAACAACACAAGCACAAGCGGTTGCATTTAATTTAGTCGAATGGTTTCTTCCTAAGATTTAATGATACAAAGCAGTAATTTATTAAATCTTGGTTGCTTCAAAAATTAGATAGATCAAACAATTCCGGATTCGATATCTAATTTAGCAGTAGATTATCAAGAATAATAAACTAGTATGCATCCTAGTAATTAAACAAGATAATCATGAAATGTGCATAAGAAAATATTTGATACTCAAAGTACAAATCAAACATATAAACACAAATTAGATATCATAAGTTTTTATTGATTCCAAGGCTTCCGTACACTTCGACCAATAAGACTTTAGCCGAACATGTTCATCAAAACTTCAAAAGAAAAGTTGGAGAAGAAGAGAAGAGATGTGTTGTGTGTTCGTGGTCTTCTTCTCATGATTCCTACCCCTTTTATACACCCTCAATTAGTTGTTCCAAGCCCAAAATATCTCCCCACATATCCTCTAAAAGTTACAACTTCTTAAACCAAATAGACTAAGTCATAGAACAAGTAGGGAAATTGTTATTTTGGTTTCTATTTTTGTTCACAAGCATCTTTGACCCAAATTCAAGTCTGATTTCGTCCATGATACAACTTGATTTGTGAAAAACACAAAATATAAAAGTTGTAGCCCTGTGTCTTAGCTTTCCAAATCTTTTTGAATCACCTCCATTGCTTTTCGGGTGAGAACGGTATGGTCATTTTGGTAAAAGGTGTCAAAACTGTCCAAAATTGTAATTTAGCTCCATTTTGCACATAGTGTCTCCAACTGCAACCTAAATCAAAATAGAAATATAATGAGTACATTTATTCATAAAATGAGAATAAATGGTGAACATTAAGTGATAAAAATATAACATTCTATGTTCTCATCAAATACCCCCACACTTAACTTTTGTTCGTCCTCGGACAAAACTCTTATTTATTTATTTTTTTCAAAACAAAAATCAAAGCTGTAATGTCATAAATAAAGAATAACCATGCTCTTTAAAATTCATAACATATCTTGAAAATATATCTTAAACAACTTCTAATTACTTAGTAAGTAATTTTATTTGAAGATAGAGTAAACTAAATTGGTAGACTCTCATAGGAATAAATACTCAGCTCTTATGGTTTAAAGGGTAAGTGTTTCTCTCAAATTCATTCCAATAGAAATGATCTACCATAAGCTTGCATATCTTCTCATTCTCCACTACTTGGATCACATGCATAACACAAATCATAAGGACTTTTTATGGGTTGTAGCGGGGCTTAGGATTAAGGTAGGATATATTTTGGGAGTGTAGCTCAAAAGCCATCAAAACTAGTGGAGCAAAAATGATTTAACTCAAGCTCGAATATATAAAATATGTAAAACCAATCACTCCATTCAAAGCATTCAACATATCCCTTTATTTGAAATTTTGGAAGAAATCATGAAGATGGATATCAATAGTTATTTCCTCCATCACTTTTTCTTCTTCTTCTTTCGGTTTTTTCCCCTTTTTTCAGTTCTCTTTTCTTTTTCTTTTTCTCTTTTTTTTTAAATCATGATGGGACACAAGAATTTAAGAATGAAAATATGTTGCCAAACTAGAATTTAAATACCCCCATACTTATTTCATATACACCATACATATCATAATGCTCCACTAGCTTTCCGACTTGGGTAAGAATTTTTTTTCCAGGTTAAAGCTTGTAATGTGGGTTCACAAAAATAAAAGCAATAAGGCTCAAAGGGGTTCAACCAAAGGAAAATAATTTCAGGGAAGGCTATTTGGCTTAAGTAGCGTAAAAAAATTGCCTTAATCATGTTCATGTATGCATGTGTTGATGTGACCTTAAAGAGAATCAAAGCAAGTTCTAGAGAAACAAATCCATGGAAGAATATCACTCATCAAGGAATAGTGGGACTGATGTGTCAGTCTAAAGGCTCAAAATCTCACCGGCTTTTGTTACCAAATTTAGTCACAACCATTCTCAAGGAAAAATACTAATTAATTCTAAGTTGAAATGAGTATTTATTCAATCATGTTATGAATTTTTTAAACTTAGTTAACTCTTGCTCATGAAATACACAACAAAAATTATTGAAATCCATAAGAACAAATGTCCTTTTTTTAGAAAATAAATTAAGAACAAAAAAAATATTTTAAATTTTATTTTTAAATTATTTATTTAAAAAAAATAACCAAACATAAATATCCTCACGTACAATTAAAACTGACATTGTCACCAATGAAAGTCTAAATGCAAAGAAAAGACAAAAATGAACAAAAAAAATGCAAGAATATGAAAAACTACCCTTGGGTTGCCTCCCAAGCAGCGCCTTTGTTTAATACGTCGTTGGCTCGACTCTATGCACACTTGAGACAACTACGCAAAGATTTTACATCTTGAATAGAGGCCTGCAAAGTAGAGGGTAAAAACATCTTGTTAAAAATTGATAATGAAATATAAGGAATGTTACCTGATTGTTGTCTTTTTATAAAAGCGTTCAATCCTGCAATATTTTTGTGCATATTATTACTCAAGACTAACTCCTCATTCTCTTTCGTGAGATGCTCACTAATGGCAATATCTAATCCATCTTTCCATTAGATTCAAAAACTTCTTCTGCATTTGGTACTACGTCGTCATTAGGAATATTCGTGTCTGCAACGCTATTTTTTTTCTTTTTCATGTTTTGACGACGTTGGTGCTTCTTCTGCTAGAATGTCCACCTCATTATCATTTCTCAAAATGATTGTACTTGTATTGTCTTTGGATTTATTATTTGAGATGATAATTTTTTGAACTTTGTGCCACCAGCTTTTTAATTGTTGTAGCCATTTGGCTCATTTGATTGTTCAGACTTTGGATGCTGGCCCTTGTCTCCTATTGAAATTGTAAGGTATTAGTAGCAATAGACTTAACAATATCTTCTAGAGACATACCATAATTAGAAGTTTGGTTCGATTGTTGTTCATGGAGATATGGTTGCTTGTACTGCTGGTAACTTAGAAAATTTTGAGTTACATTGGGCTCATCTTCAAGTATTATACACATATCAGTTGGTTGCCCTACTATTGAACAAATCTCACAAGCCATTGTTGTTTGCATGTTACCACCAACAACCATTTGATGAACAAGAGAAGTTAAATTAGTAATTTGTTGTTGAAGAGAAGAAACATTTACCTCGTTAGCGTGCCTAGATGGAAGATCCAGCCAAGTGCCAAATTGTTGAGAATTGGTCATCATGTCCTGTTAAAAAAATTTTTGGCTAATAGAAAAAATTATTTTATTACAAGAACAAAATAAAGATCACAAAAGCACAAAAATTAGCTAAAATTATCCCCAGCAACGGTGCCAAAATTTGGTGTGCTGTCGTAGGCACCCAAAAATAAAACCTTTACTCTTAAGATTATATATAGAAGTGAGAGTAAGGATCGATCCCACAGAGAGTAATTAGTATAATTTTATGCTGTATGAATAAGGATGAGGGGATGAATAAAATGAAAGTCAACAAAAAAAGAGCAAGTAGAATATGAAAATAAATCAAAATAACACACGTTGGTCTAAGTCTACGTCTACCATTGGAATCTTGAAACTGATCATAGATCCAAACATATATTGATATGTATTATGAATATTCATCGTTGGAATTCTTTTCCTATCTCCTTTAGCCACATGTTAATTAGAAACAAGTGACCTAATTAACCTTAACTACTAAACAAACCCAGACAAGCACTAAAGGTTTAATCTAGTAGCGTATTAAACTCAATGAGATCGATGAAACAAAACAACACAAGCACAAGCGGTTGCATTTAATTTAGTCGAATGGTTTCTTCCTAAGATTTAACGGATACAAAGCAATAATTTATTAAATCTTGGTCGCTTCAAAAATTAGATGGATCAAACAATTCCGGATTTGATATCTAATTTAGCAGTAGATTATCAAGAATAATAAACTAGTATGCATCCTAGTAATTAAACAAGATAATCATGAAATGTGCATAAGAAAATATTTGATACTCAAAGTACAAATCAAACATATAAACACAAATTAGATCTCACAAGTTTTTATTGATTCCATGGCTTCTGTACACTTCGACCAACTAGATTTTAGTCGAAAATGTTCATCAAAACTTCAAAAGAAAAGTTGGAGAAGAAGAGAAGAGATGTGTTGTGTGTTCGTGGTCTTCCTTCTCATGATTCCTACCCCTTTTATACACCCTCAATTAGTTGTTCCAAGCCCACAATATCTTCCCATATATCCTCTAGAAGTTACAACTTCTTAAACCAAATAGACTAAGTCATAGAACAGTAGGGAAATTGTTATTTGGTTCCTATTTTTGTTCACAGCATCTTTGACACAACTTCAAGTCTGATTTCGTTCATGATGCAGCTTGATTTGAGAAAAACAAATATCAAAGTTGTAGCCCTGTGTCTTAGATTTTCAAATCTTTTTGAATCACCTCTATTGCTTTTCATGTGAGAATGTTATGGTCATTTTGGTAAAATGTGTCAAAACTGTCCCAGAATTGTAATTTAGCTCCATTTTGCACATAGTGTCTCCAACTGCAACCTAAATCAAAATAGAAATATAATGAGTACATTAGTCATAAAATGAGCATAAATGGTGAATATTAAGTGATAAAAATATAACATTTTACGTTCTCATCATTAAGGTACTAAATCACATTAGGAAAACTCATACCTAATTCTTGTTGTTAATTGTCTTCTTTTGAATACAAACTGTCCTCCTTTGATTTTATCGCTTCTTTCTCAGTAATTAATTCTTTCTTTGATCCGTCTTCAGGATGGTGGAGACACGATCGCAACGCTTCTGGCCTAAGGGATACCGCTGAGAGGTCTGCCACTTCTCGTCCGACTCAGCAGGACCCTGGGACCACAGTACCTCTTGTTCCAGCTCAGGTGCGACCATCTGCAGCTTTTAGGGGTGCTCCTCCACCGGTTCCGAGGACTTCTCCTGGAGTTCAGGGGATGCTACCACCACTGTCTCAGGGGACAGCTGATATGGCGCAGTTCTTTGCCTTCATGCTGCAGATGATAGAGACTCAGCGGTATCACGACCCATACCCAGTGTAGGGGCACGAGAAGTGGTTACGTCCAGCCTATGCCACAGTGTCGGCGGTAGAACACTGTCCTAGGTCACATACATCTAACAATTATAAGGTACCTGTATAATATATACGCTCTGAATGGAGGACAATATAGAAATATACAACTCAATCACAGCTAAGGTAGAAAGTACGATAAGATAGATAGATAAGATCTGAATCCACAATGAAATACAAGATAAGAGAGAGAAATCTAAATGTATAAGATAACAACTCCACAATATCCAGAATAACAAAATCCCAAATAAATACAAGTGTATCCAAACAAGACAGGATAATAGTAAGGTACTTAGTCTAGCTAACCAGCCTAGACTATTGGGATAATGTCCTCTGCAAGTGTTGGGTCCTCTTGGGAGTCCAACTCACATGTGTCATCTAGGCCTGCTCTATAGTATGTGGGACAGAACTCCTCAATGTCATCTGTAACTATTTTCAACAGGTCCAGTCAGGATAGGAGCGAGCACAGTACATCTCACGCTGTTCATATCATAACAGGAATATAAAATAGGTAATAGAGTAAAATATATGAAATGCTGAAAGAAAGGACATAAATAGAGAGAAGACTGTAATGGAAATATCTACTATAAGTAAAGAGCTACAGTGAACTAGTGATTTAGAGTACAAGATAGACATATGAACGGATTAATAATAAACATGAGAGGTTGTACATGGCTACACTACCTTGAAATGTTCACATGACTATTTCTACTCTCCCAGTCCCCAATCAATACACAAGATCTGTTCAAGTTATGTTATTCGTACATGATTTACATGGGGGTCCATAAATGGTACACATGAATATAAATATGGGGGCTCCGTGAACATGAGGGTACATGAATCACGAGAGTGCACATGAATGATGAAAGCACAAGAATACATGATGAAAGTGAAACGCACATGACATGATGTATCCGATGCTCCTCCGGGGGATAACATCGTATGAAAAGATTCCATATAGTACTAATTCGTGTTTCCATCGTGACTAGTATCAAGTAAAGTAATCTACAGCAAGAATATAGTCCTAGCAAGTATGAAATGGTCAGAGAATGTACTCGCCTGATATCCTGAGTATCTGAATGAAATACTGTCTGGGGAGAGGTGTCTGGCTCCTATTTAGAACAGTACAAGTCACAAAATATCCAAAATAGGTAAAATAGACTACTACAATACATTCTACATGATGTTTGGGGTCAATCTAGGCTAAAGTCAACCTTTGGTCAACTCTAGTCAACTACACTAGTCAAACTAGGTCAACTAGGTCAAATCCTAACCCAGACAAGTCTCACTAAGCCTAACCATGTCTACCTAGCATTAACATACCATCACAATGCTATACAAGCCTATCAACACACAATCCCATGTATATACCTATCCATATACACATAGGCTTACATATAGGAAACCATATAGGCTATATGCCTATGTACCAATCTATATTGGCATGCACTCATATATATTTACCACATTTATATATACTAAATTCATATAGGAATATACATATATATATACATATTTATTTAGCAAGGTTAAAGATATTATATATATACATAAATAGAGAGAGAGAGATAGGGTGACAGTGTTATATATATGTGTGTGTGTCATGTGTGTGTACATTAGTGTGTGTGTATATAGGTTTCCTGTGAGTGTTTGTGTGGCAGTACAACATTGAGTGTTTCAGATTTGTGAATATGTGGGGTAGCAGTAATGTGTGTGTGTTCACAGTGGTGTGTGTGTGGTTCAATGTGTAGGTAGCTGGACATGTAGGGTGTTCAGGTTCCTGTGTATACCTGTGTGTGTGTGTGTGTGTGTGTGTGTGTGTGTGTGTGTGTATCCATGTGTGAGTGAGTGTCTGTTCAGATTTGCATCATTGGTTGATCATGTGTGTGTGCATACCCTAAATTAGTGTATATAGATTACACATAGGTTAGGGAACATGCTTGTGACATTTCAATGTGTGTGTGTGTACAGATGAGAAATCAGTGCAACAGTCCAGTTTCCAGGTTTTCCTGTGTGTGTGTAAATAGTACATAGGTTCTCAGGTCAGTGTGTACATGAGTGTATAGCAGTACAACATAGGTTTTTGTGTATGAACATGTGTGTGTGTGTGTATAGATTTCATGAAACAGTGTATCAGTTTCTAGTTCTAGGTTAGACAGTTCAATAACATTTCAAAAACCCAATAATCAATGCTAACATGCATCCTAACATGTAACTGAAACTCAGATACATATAGGTGAACCAACATTGCAAACTAATCATCTAAAAATTAATAAAACCCAATTTTAATCTCAGAAAATCAGTACACTGAACCTAGTATCAAAAAAACTGGGGAAACCCGATTTCGAATTTAAAGACAGATTAAAAATTAGTTTAATAGGTTGGTATTGTGTCATGAAGGTGTACACATGCTACACAGGTCGTATCGTGTCTTAGAAAGTAGGACACGACGTGTCCTGACTCGAGAACACACACAGACACACGTACGACTGTGTGCAGTATCATGCTGCGAGTCACAGGTGTCGTGGACACGACACACGACACCTCACGCCACGTGGTCATACACACGTGTAGCCCACGTATAGGGCAACACAGTCGACACACTATGAAGTGTCTATGTCGAGTCCAGTACGAACACGAGGCCCATATCTGGTCGGGTTTCTCGTGTAAACGCGTGTCAGTCAAATCCGTTCACACTGTATTTCGTGTCCGACAAGAAACTACTTGATACGAGGCTCGAGGGATGATATGGCAGTCATTGTTCCCACTTTACTGCCAAGTGGCAGCCGCCCACGTGGACTGTACGAGGAGAACAACTCCTCGAGCAGCAGGACACATCCCGAGCCTACTGCGAGTGTGTTCGTGTCCTGTTTGGACACGGACACGGCTCAAGAATCAACTCAGTCATGGGGGAAAACAATATGCTCGTGGAGATCAACAAATCCATTCAAATACTTTTAAAAATATCAAAATAATTTCTATTGTGGCATTTCATCAAACACCTATACACAACTTATGATACGTGTCCGATACGGACACCAAAACGACACAAAATCATATGAGATCAACTCTACAGCTAGGGGACTCCTATATCTATGCAACCATGCAAGGAAATTAAGAAATAGAGGTGGTTTAGGGGGTATACCTATTGAGTGTCAAACTCAATTTAAAAGCTCAATATAGGAGAATCCTTCTAGCAACTCAAAAGCCCCAAAATGTGCAATAGCTGTGATTTCTCACCATAAACAGTAAATAGGCAAGGATTAGGTCCTAATGCAAAAGACTAGAGCCAAAAAGAAAGAGAAATGAAGAAATTAGGAAAGATTGAAAAAGGGACAAACCTTGTTCTTGCCAAAAGTGAAAGTGGTGTAAAAAGAGGCAAGAAGAATAGGAGAGATTAAATAGTGGAGGGGATCCTTATGTCGCCGGCCGTAAAGGAGGAATTAGGGTTAGGGTTATGACTAATGGGCTTGGGCCAAGTTTCAAAGATAAAGGAAATCAATCCATAAGTCAAAAGTCCATGAACCTAATCATTTATTCCCTATATGAATCTTGATTCCAAATAACTTAACTTGGGTTGACTTAAGTTTGACTAGGGTCCCACCATGTTATTCAAGTCACCATAGCTAGAGTCAACATCCAGGTTAGTCTCCAAAGTCTCAACTAGCAAAGGTCAAAAATAACAATCATCACTCCAATAATTCAAATTAAATCCAAAATTCTCAAAATGACCAAAATACCCTCAAGATAAAAATGTGGTAGTGACAAGCGGTGCCAGGCGGAAGATATGAGGTAGGGTATTGATAATGCCCATCAGCTAGCCATGGTGGCAGTAGAGAAGGTGGTTGCCCTACCACAGGAAGGTCAGATACAGCCGTACCAGCCAAAGACTATGGGCATTCAGGACTTCCAGAAGATGCGGCTGTGAGACTTCAAGGTACCGAGGGTATCCTATATGCCGACGACTAGATCGAGCATATAAAGGAGATCTTTCGTCTTGCGGAGATACCAGCTAGGCTTCAGATAGAAGCAGCGGGCAGCCAGATGCAGGACCTTGCCCGCACTTGGTACCAGACCGACCCCAGGGTTGGTACAGAGGGGCAGACTTGGGAGACATTCAAGAAGCTTTTCAAGGAGAAGTTCTTCTCCGACACAGCACTTGGCGCTTTGGAGACGCAGTTCGAGAACCTGGTTCAGAGGAACCAAACAATAGAGGAGTACGCCGGAGAGTTCTGCCGCCTGGGCAGATTTGTGGAGGGCCTTAGCGAGACAGTAAAGGCTAGGAGGTTGAGAAAAGGCTTGGTTAAAGAAGTCAAGTCCTTAACCAAGAGCAACAGAAATGCTACTTTTGAGGAGATTTTGTTGGAAGCTATGGCAGCGGAGGACGACCTTGAACTAAAGTCGAAGAGAGGTCATGATTCACATGGAGCCAGTGGCAGTGGGGGCCCAGCCAAGAGGCCCTATTATCAGCAGCAGCAGCATCAGCAGAAGCCTTTTCAGCAGAAGTAGTTTCAGCAGGCACGTAGACAGCAGCAGGGCATCAGTTGCACTTTTTACAAGAAGCCAGGACATATGTCGAATGAGTGTAGAAAGAGGCTAGGCAACTGCCTACTCTGTGATGCAGTAGAGCATCAGTTGAGGGATTTTCCATAGCTGCGGGACGTACAGCTCAGGGAGCAGGAGCCAAGGCTACGGCAGGACAGCAAAAGGTACCATTGCCAACCCAGCAGCAGAAGTTTATCCAGCACCAGCAGCAGACCAGAGGAGGTCAGCAGGGGCAAGCCTTCGCCATGTCAGCCGAGGATGTATAGGCAGTCAGTGATCTTATAGCAGGTTCTGTTCTTATCGACTATTTTCCTGTATTCGTATTATTTGATACGGGTGCTTCCCATAGCTTTGTGTCTGTATTATTTGCTGTTAGACATCAGCTTTCTTCAGAATCATTGCCTAGGACTTGTAAGATCGACTGGGGGTGGTATTATCCTCGTCCATGATATTTTCAAGGATCGAAGAGTAGCTTTGGAAGGCCGAGAACTGGATGTGAGTCTGCTCATAATGCCATTACCGAACTACGATATTGTACTCGGTATGGATTGGTTGAGCAGGCGCCATGCCTGTATAGACTGTCGTGGTGGCATAGTTCTTTTCAGAGTGCCAGGACAGCCAGAGTTCGAGTTCCCCAGTCGGGAGGCGGAGCAGAGCAGCGAAGTTTTCTGTGGAGTTTCAGTAGAAGAACAGAGCGTGCCACATCCATTGATAGTTGAGTTTATGGATGTATTTCTGGAGGAGTTGCCAGGGTTACCTCTGGACAGAGATGTGGAGTTCTCTATAGATTTGGTGCCCGACGTAGAGCCGATATCTCTGCACGTCTATAGAGTGAACAACATCAAGCTTGTAGAGTTGAAGAAGTAGGTAGATGAGTTGCAGGACAAAGGCTTCATTCGATCGAGTTCTTTACCATAGGGTACACCAGTACTTTTTGTACCGAAGAAGGATGGATTGGTATAGATGTGTATCGACTACAGGGAACTCAACAACCTACGATCAAGAACAAGTACCCGCTGCGGAGGATCGATGATCTGTTCGATCAGTTGAGCAGAACGAAGGTATTCTCCAAAACTGATCTGAGGTTTGGTTACCATCAAGTGAAGGTGATGAAGGAAGACATTTCAAAGATAGCATTCAGGACACGGTATGGCCAGTTTGAGTTCATCGTGATGTCATTTGGGTTAACTAACGCTCCAGCGGTGTTCATGAACTTGATGAACAAGGTGTTCCACCAGTACTTGGACAAGTTTGTGGTGGTGTCATCGACGATATCTTGGTGTATTCGAAGACCCTAGAAGAGCATGAGGAGCATTTGAGAGTGGTTCTAGAGACTCTCAGAAAGGAGCAGATTTATGACAAGCTCTCAAAGTATGAGTTCTTCTTGGATCGAGTTGATTTCCTAGGTCATGTTGTGACCGGGGATGGAATCTCAGTCAACCCGAAGAAGATCAGAACAGTTGATGCATGGACAACACCGTGTTTAGTTGTAGAGATCAGAAGCTTTTTGGGATTGGCAGGCTACTACAGGAGGTTTGTTCAGGATTTCTTTCGGATTGTAGAGCCATTGACTAGGCTGACCCGTAAGGAAGCAGAGTTTATCTGGTCAGAGGAATGTCAAGTTGCTTTTGATGAGTTGAAGAAGCGACTGACGACAGCCCCGATTCTGACATTTCTATCAGAATCAGGCGGGTCACTATCTACAATGATGCCTCAGGAAAGGGTCTAGGTTGTGTCTTACAGCAGCATGGGAAGGTGATTGCCTATGCATCCAGGCAGTTACGTTCGCATGAGAAGAACTACCCTACCCATGATTTGGAGTTGGCAGCAGTTATCTTTGCTCTAAAGTTGTGGAAGCACTATCTATCTGGAGAGCGTGTGGAGATCTTCACAGGCCACAAGAGTTTGAAGTATATATTTACACAGAAGGAGCTCAATATGAGGCAGTACAGATGGTTGGAGTTGATGAAGGACTTCGACATTTCATTACAGTATCATCCAGTGAAGGCTAACGTGGTTGTCGATACCTTGAGTAAGTATCCGGTAGCTATGTGTTTGACGATGGATTGTCACTTGTTAGCAGATTTGGAGAGCCTGGGGATAGAGGTAATTGTGCCAGGAGTTCAGTTGCAGATGTGGGCCTTCAGATTCAGTCGAACTTGATAGAGAGGATCAAATCGGCTTAGTTTGACGATGTTACTCTGCGGTGTATTCGAGAGCAGGTTCGAGCAGGATTGGTGGATGATGAGTTTATTCTTGCAGAGGATGGAGCATTGAGGCACGATTCCAGACTTTGTGTGCCTAGTGGAGACCTTCGGGAGCAGGTTATGCAGGAGGCACATCGTTCTCAGTACTCTATGCATCCAGGTGCCAACAAGATGTATAGGAATTTGAAAGAGCATGTATGGTGGTATAGGATGAAGCAGGAGGTAGCACACTTCGTAGCCAGATGTTTACTCTGTCGGCAGGTTAAGGCAGAGAGGCAAAGACCATGAGGACTATTACAGCCACTGCCCATTCCGGAGTGGAAGTGGGAGCACATCACGATGGACTTTGTTTCTGGATTGCCGCATACACCAGGAGGAAAAGACGCGATTTGGGTCATCGTAGACAGGTTGACCAAATTGGCCCATTTTTTGCCATTCAAAGTAGGTTTGTCTACAGAGAAGCTAGCAGAGATGTACGTACGACAGATCATCAGACTTCATGGAGTTCCGGTGAGCATTACCTCGAATCGAGATAGTCGCTTTACTTTCTATTTCTCGTGGAGTTTGTATACTAGTTTGGGCACTCAGCTCAAGTTTAGTACTGCATACCACCCTCAGACGGACGGACAGTCAGAGAGGACTATTCAAACACTCGAGGACATGTTGCGGACTTGTGTTCTGGATTTTAGAGGTTCCTAGGAGGATCACTTGTATTTGATGGAGTTTGCATACGACAACAGTTTCCAGGCCAGCATTGGGATGTCACCATTCGAGGCACTCTACGGGCGTAGATGTCATACACCCTTGTCTTGGGATGACGTTGGAGAGCGAGCTTTATTGGGACCTGAGATGGTTGGTGAAGCAGCCGAGAATGTGAAGCTCATCAGAGATCGACTTCGCATGACAAAGGACAGACAGTGACATTGGGCCGATAGCCACCGAAGACCTTTGTAGTTTGAGGTACAGCTTAGACTTAGGATTAGGATCTTGTTTGTTTTATGATTTTGTTTAATCATGTGATTATTTTAGTTGAGTTTGAGACTATGTTTGTGCTAGGTTGGAGATCGGGTGTTCCTGAGGATATCTCCGACGCATGGTACTATTCGCTTTGGTGGAGGTGGAAAGCTTAGTCTGCATTTCATTGGACCTTTCATTATCAGTGGAAGAGTCGGTGACGTGTCATACAGATTGGACTTGCCCTCTGCATTAAAGTGAGTCCACAATGTATTTCACGTGTCGCAGTTGAGACGGTATGTAGCAGATCCCAGCCATGTACTGGATCATTCCGAGATCGAGGTGGGCCCTACTCTTAGTTATCCAGAACAGCCGGTGGAGATTCTGGATCGACGGGAGAAGGTGCTGAGGAACCAGACGATACCCTTGGTTCGCGTAGCATGGAGGCATCACTCCCCAGGTGAGTCTACCTGGGAGAGGGAGGATGAGATGCTCGAGCAATACCCTTATCTTTTTCAATCTTGAGGTATGATTTTTCTATCATTCTCATTTATTCAGTTTTGTCTTTAATTTCGAGGATGAAATTATTTTAAGGAGGGTAGATTTGTCACTCTCACTTTTCAATTTTAAGGGTATTTTAGTCATAATATTTTTATTTGAAATTTTTATTAATTTATTAATTAGAGTGATTGTTTTTATAGCAGTGATTGGTGTTTTGAGTCGTAGAAAGTGGTCTAACTTTAGTCAATCATAAGTATAAGACTAACCATGCATTTAGAATTATCCTTGGCCTTTTAGATTTTATTTTAGGGCCAATGTACAAATTATGAAGCTATTAAATCATTTTTTAAGCTATTTTCCATAAAGCCTTTTTAGTCTTTTTGACATGGGCCTTTTTAGCAACTTGAGGAGTACAATTGGCCCATGAGCAAACCCTAACCCTAATCAAGCCCCCTTGGCCGGCCACAGCAGCCCTCCTTCATATCATTGTGCTTTGATTTGTACCCATCATAAGTACAAACCCTAGTTTCTCTCTTCTCCAAAAACCCTAACTTTCTCATCCGGCATCCGATTTACCTCAAACGAATTGTGTTGTGACCGTGGTGAGGAGGAGAACTTGCTAGAGCATTACTACCAAGGATTTGGAGACGTTTGCTTGGGAGAAATTGGTCGTCAAAGCGCTCGAGGATTCTCTTTTATTGAGATTCCAACTCTCAATAGGTAAATCTCGTTCTACAATTGTTTATTCTGATTTTTCTTCATTAAAGCATGCATCTAGGTACCCTCGACCTGTAGGATTAGTTTCGTTCGATTTCGTATCCGTTCGATGTGCGTATCGGACATATATCGAAGCTACAACGTAGGCGTTCGATGAAATTACTCAATGGATTGAAACATGATAATTTATGAAACTATTTATATATTTGGATAGCACTAGATGTAGGGATCACGACACTGCAGTTTGTGCTTCGAATTGGGCTCGTGTCCGGGTCACGCTGCACGCGCAGGTCGCGCGCGTGCCCTGCTGCCGCGTATTGTTTGTGCGATGCACAGGCCATGTGGCCGCGTGCCACTTGGCGTGTAGGTGGGGGCAACGTCTGTGGACACGTCCCCCATGTTTTGTGTCATCTTGATTCGAATCGAGTGAGAGATCGCGACCCCATGGGTCGACACACGCAAGCGTACGCGCGTACAGCCGCCGCTGACACGGCCCTCGATCCGATGTGTCCTATATATATATATATATTTATATATATATTTATATATTTTATATATATATATATATAAGCATTATATATATATATATATATTATTTTTTTCAACACCAAAAGCTTTATTGATTAGTAGAAGCAGATACTACAATCATCAGTACAAAAATTATTACAAAATAGGAGGTAATTTAGGAGAATGTCGACACCGAACCAAAGCCTTCTTAACCTGCCTCCTAACTTCGAATAGTAGTTGATCTGGATTATATGAGTAAGATACATATCTCCACTTGTTTCTATTCTTCCAAGCTACCCAACATACAGCTCCAACGACGACTTCTTTGACGTGCAAATTTTTCCGAGTCCACCATAATTTGAACAAGGCAAGAATCGATCGACTTTGCCACGGATGCCAAAAGCAACTTCCAGCTTCGTCCAACCTTATGCATATAGCTATCCTTCCTTATATATATGAAATAATGATTCTTGATCATGCTCTCGACAACAATGGCACTTAGATGCCAATTGAAATCCTAACTTCCGAATGTGATCATCAGTAGGTAATTTGTCAAGTAATATACGCCAAAGCAAGATCGACCACTTTAGCGGAATACAAGTTCCCCAGATATGTTTCTAATGCGGATGTTGCATAGCCGGAGTCCTAGTATTTGTCCAAGCAGATGAAAGACTGAAAACGCCCGTAGGAGAAGGAGACCAACGCCAATTCAGATTACCCGCAATTTGTGATGACTGAATTAGATGATTGCTAAGATCTCTTCCCTGTAACAGGCGTTTCCAAATTCTCGATGATTGAGGAGTTGGTAGCACTTCATCAATCTGTTGCCGTGAACAATATTTGGCTCGAAAAAATCGAACCCATAGCAAATCCTGCGTCTTAAATTTCTACCACAATTTCGATGCAAATGCATTCATGATTTCAGTTAAGCTACGTACCCCCAATCCAGCTTCTTTGTGAGGTATAGCCATTGATTTCCAGCCCACCCATGTATGCTTGTCGATACCATCTTTAGCACCCCAAAAGAAGCGAGCAAACAGAGACTCCAGCTGACTAATAACACTAGCAGGGGGATGGCAAGCCGCTAGCGTATATATGGGAATCGACGTCAAAACTGATTTGAGAAGAACAAGTTTGCCACCATATGATAGGATCCGCTGTTGCCAACCAGCAAGTCTTTTTCGAACCTTCAGGACAAGTTCTTCATACATGCTAGCATTTTGCTTCCCCGCCATTAATGGACATTCCAGGTAAGTAAACGGTGGAGACACAAGTTGAAAACCTGTAATAGCTTGTAAATGCTGTGCTCTTTCCTGCGGAAATGTGTCATGAACATAAATGGATGATTTAGTATAATTGATCTTCTGTCCCGAAGCTAACTCATATCGTTATAATACCCTGATAATATGCTGAACAGAAGTAGAGTCTCCCGCTGAAAAGAGAATGACATCGTCCGCATATGCTAAGTGAGTAATCGGACGACATCCACTTGGAGCATAAAAATTAGTGAAAGAGGGCTTGGATAGTAGATTGTTAAGATTGCGAGACAGTGCCTCTGCAGCTATTACAAACAACGCTGGAGACAGTGGATCACCCTGTCGAACTCCTCTAAAGGCTTTGAAGAACCCCAAGGATGCACCATTAACTATTGTAGAAAACCAAACATTATTCAGAATTCTGAAAATAATGTCGATCCATGTTTCATTGAATCCAAACTTCTGCATTACTTTCATTAGAAAACCCCAATCCACTCGATCATATGCTTTCATCATATCAAGCTTAATCACAATATTACCCCCTCTATATTTTTTCTTCATTTTGCTCATCATCTCTTGAGCCAAAATATCATTGTCGACAATTTCTTTACCCTTCACAAAACCATTTTGTTCTTCTGAAATTATTTTGGATAAAATAGGAGCTAATCGTCGAGAAAGCAATTTGGAAATTATCTTGTTCATAACTGAACAAAGACTAATTGGTAGAAAATCCTTCTTAGCTGTTGGGTTCTTAGACTTCGGGATAAGCACAATGGATGTAGAGGTGATCGATTTAGTGAGATGAAAACCCGACATGAATAATGATATAGCATGAAGCACATCCAAAGAAATAATATCCCAACAAGATAAGAAAAAGATAGAAGTATACCCATCTGGACCTGCTGCACTCTGAGGATCAAGGCTGCGAATAACATCTAATAATTCTACCAATATAGGCGCTGCAGTAAGGGCTTCATTATCCTGTTGCGTGACCAACTGAGGAATGACCGTCAGTAGAGTATCATCTTGCACTAGAGCCTCTGATTTGTATAGGGTTTCATAGTAGTCATTAGCAATGTCCTGAATATCTGACAAAGACTCCTTCGGAATACCATCCTCCCCAATGAGAGAATGAATCCGTAGTTTACGATGCTTGCTATTCACACATTCATGAAAGTATGCAGTGTTCTTATCCCCTTCCAAATCCCATCTTAATTGAGCTTTTTGCCGCCAATAATCTTCTTCGATAATCACTCTGCGTTTAAGATTAGCCATTGCTTGATGAAGGTACACTTTGTTTTCTAAAGAAGCGTCAGCAACAAACCGAAGCTCCGCTGCTAGCACACTATCTTCCGCCTTCTTTACCTCTTGAAAAATGTTACCAAAAGTTTGATGACTCCAAATTGATAATGCCTTTCGACAAGCAGCCATCTTCATCCCTATACATATCAATCCATCCAGATGAGTAACCGATGTCCACGATGATTGTATAATGGATTTGAAATCTTTATGTTTAGTCCAGAAAGACAGAAAACGGAAGTGCTTCGGACCCCTAGCCTGAGAATTCCTCAAAGAAAGCAATAATGGGGCGTGATCTGATTCAGTACGGCTAAGATGATCGACTACAGATGCTGAAGCAATCCTTAACCAATCATTATCCAGGAGAACCCTATCCAATCTCGAGGCTTGCCTCTCCCCCTCAGTAGATTTGAGCCAGGTGAAACTACTTCCCTTGAAAAGAATGTCAGAAAGGCCTGTAGACAACTGAAAGTTTAGAAACTCTTGCATAGAGGCTAGGCATGGTGGCAGTCCTCCAACTTTTTCCTCGGAATGACACACAACATTAAAAATGCCTCCGACTGTCCAAGGCAACTGATACTGCCACTGGACTCCAAGAAGCCGACTCCATAGCTGACGTCTTCCCTCCTTCTTGCCATGTCCATGCACCAACGAGAACATCACTTCCGTTGGGAATAGCTCATGGCAAACAATATGGTTAATGCCTGATCGAAAGAGTCCCGCAATACCATAGCGTATGCAGGCTTAGAGAAAACCCAAATATTGCTTCGAACATTAGCAAAAGCAGTGGCAAAACCTAGTTTCAACTGGTAGGTCAGCAGCTGAGAATTATCAACCTTTGGCTCAATTATAACTAGTAATTGAATTTTATGAAGTCTACATAAACTCTTGATTCTTTTGAAAGTTTGCTTTGCAGCAACCCCCCACACATTCCACAATAATGTGTTAAACATTAAGGGTGGTGGAGGAGGTACCAGAGACGGAGAGTTTCCCCGATGATTGAGTGCGTCGATCAGTCGGCTCGGGAGCTTTTTTTCCTGTTCTTTTTAGTGGTTGGGACTCCATTTTCTTCGGCATCAACAGCATCCGCCCAAGCGAGTTCGTGCATTTATATTTCTCCCTCTTCCATCTTCTCAAGCTCATCACCCATTGGAGCTGGATCGCCGTCGTCTGTCCCCTTAACATCATCCTGCACGCTTGCGTCAGTCTCTACTCCAGTGTCTTCAGCCTGCACTGGGACGTGCGTTGGCTCAGAAATTGGTAATTCCTGAGTAGCTGCCACTGTCTCATTTAGTGCCCCCTGCTTCGTATTAGAGTCCATAGGTATAAGAGCTTCATTAATATGTGTGGAGGGGATTTCAATGTCCGTCGAAGTTGATGCATGTCCCAAATTCTCGAGGACTGTATTAAAGGGCTGACCTTCATTAAGAGTGGCGGCCTCCTTGCTTAAATGAGGCTCAGCTATCACGAGTGGTTCCTTACCACGTGCGTTGTTTTTCTGCTTCATCATTTTGCACGAATCTGCTGCATGACCTTGATGCTTACAATGGGAACAATAAAGTGGAGATGACTCATAATCAACTGATTGCCAGAAACTTCTTCCTCTAGGCAAGTTTATCCGGATTTGCTGTTGCAAGGGTTTGGATGCATCGACTTCAACAAAAATTCTAGCCATACTAGGGCGAGATAGATCCGAGGTAGACTTATCAATTTTTAAAGGAGTACCTATAGAAGAAATGATGGCAAACAATGCTTCTTTGTTAAACAGGTGATGAGGAAGGTTTGGTAAGGAGACCCGAGTGGGCATGATGGAGGATTCACAGGAAGGAGAGAAATCTGGATCCCATTTGAACAATCTAATAGGAGCCCTTGCAATATACCAAGTATCCTTGGATAAAAGACGTAAATAATCTTCCACATTACAAGGACGAACGAGGATGTGTTTGCCATCAATAAGAGCTGCTTTAATGGATCCAGTGAATTCAAACCCTGAGAGCGCTTTACGAATTAAATCGATAGGCGACCGAGAATGTGAAAACTTCCCAATTAGAGCATAATTCAAAGGATCAATCAATGACTGCTCTTCCTCCTCTGAAAAGGAAACCGCAGGGGCTCTCTTGAAGGTGGAAATAATTCATGGAGGAAAGGTGTGGGCGACCGAAGGTTGGCCCCCCACTACCTTCGCGAACGACTTTGCCATGAAACCCTAAAACTAAAGTCAAAACAACGGTGTAGGTGACGGCCAAGTGGTCCAGCCACCTGATGAGGTGACGCCGGCCTGGCCTAGGGCCACGCCGGAGTCGGTGGGGATCGAAAAAAGCTAGGGTTTCAGATCGCTCCGGAGCGGTATATATATTATATATATATATATATATATATATAGGGCTCCTCCACCGCTCCTCTTCCTTGGGTGGTGGGGGGGTTCGGTCTTCTCCCCGGCGGGCCGGCCGACAGACTGTGGAGCCCCCCCTCTTCGGAGCTCCACCTACCCCTCTCCACCGCGAACCCCCGCGTGGCAGCTCCCTCCACCCTCACCTGGCTGCTCGCCGTCGCTGGCCCGCAGTGCGGCCGTCCTCGCCGAGGGCGTCGTCGTGCTCGACGGCGTCGCCTCCTGTCGCACCCCCAGGCGTCTAACCGGACCCTCCATCCTCAGGCCCCCCCCCTGCGTGGTCTCCGCCGCCCCCCTGGTCGCCCCCTCCGACCTTCCTCCCCCCGCTCCGGCTCGCACCCCGCTCGCC
>JANAVB010022570.1:0-75957 GCA_029216955.1 Iris pallida | reverse complement strand
ACACTATCTGTTAACCAACATCACAGCCTTCTCCGTCCCCTACCCCTTTTCCTACTCGGGTGCTCGGGTGTACGACAGATCCAACTCGGGTTTCTTCGATGAATTACTGGACAAAATTAGGAAGAAGCTTGAAGGATGGCACAATGCAACCCTCTCGCCTACGAAAGACCATCCTGATACAGGATATCCTTTCCTCCATTCAGATTATATCTTGGTCGCCTGCCCCCCCCCAAAAGTCCTCTCCAACATCGAAACTCTTTGCTAACTTCTTCAAGCGTCATTGGGCGAGCTGGGAACCATGGCCAGATCCACTTCCGAGGAGGCCTTGGGTTTTGCAGGATGGCCCACATCGTCGATGCATGCTCGATGAAGATATGGTGGAAACTTTGAGAAAATTGTACCATATGGACCTGCTTCATGCACTACACCAAAAAAGGGATTTAGAAACAGTTTCTCTATGTTTCTAATATTTTTAGGAACATACCATAACCGTTCCTAAAAGTAGCGTTGCAATATTTGGAACAGTTATAAAACGTTCCTATATTTTGTCTGGAACGATTATCAGATGTTCCTAAAATTAGATATGGAACATATATATTGCGTTCCTAAATTATTTTTGGAACGCCATTGAATTGTTTCTAAATGTCATTTTGAAACGCCTAAACGTAATTTACAACACTTATGTATTATTCCCATGGCTAATTTTGAAACGCTTTATTAATGTTAATATTTTTATTAAAATTTCAATTTTATGTTCCAATTTTTTTAGTTTGAACTACAAGTTTAATGATTCCAAAACTGACCATTGAAATACACAATTAGAGATGCAATACTTTTTATACATTTCTTGAATCAACATCCAAAGAGGTCCATTACATTAACCAAACATGTCAACTTCATATAAACAACTAATAACACCTCCAAAAAGTTAAATCTTTACAAGATGACATCAAAAATGTAATAATATATACAATCTTGCTAGAAAGGCAACACAGAAAATATAACGCTTGGCAGTCGACGAAAGGTGTGAGACAACTTCGGTATCATATCATGTGCTTCTCCTCCGTATCATTTAGTTTGATGGGTATATAAATCTGTAGTGTAGCTCTTGGTAACTAAGCCATGAAAAGGAAGATTGCCGGCATAATATGTAGTAATCGGATCCAATGAAATCAATGATCCTGTAAGTAGATTGGCATGCTCCTCCTTATAATTTGGCAGCCGATCTCCAACAAGTACCTACCTCATGATAAATGATAATCTCCTTCAGTTAAAGGGTCCATATACACTTGCATCAATCCAAATCAACTTTGCAACCTATTAAAAGAAAAAGAGGAAAAATTATGACCATTCATCTTGAACATTGACCTTATGGTGTATCGATACATAATATAATTTGAACTTTGAATATAGGTAGAGCAGAGAAACTAGTCCTTTTATCTGAATATTCTCATAGGATTTAACAAATGCAAGTTCTACTATTTATACTATAAAATTCTATCACTATCATTACTTAATAACAATTACAGTTATATCCACAATTGTTCCTAGTTAATTCCTTTTTTTTTTGTCTGACACAATCCATGTTTTAGAGAAAGAAGAGAAAGAAACCTGATATGTTTGTGTAACACCCTATTTTCTAAAATTAGGGTATTTTTGAAAATTTATTATTTTTATTATTTATTAATGGTGTTTTAGTCATGATATAATTTTTGGTGATTATTAGTGTAATTAAAACTATTTCTAAGTCATGACTTATGATTTTGTGATTTTACTAGTATAACCCTAGTGTAAACCCTAGTTATTCCTTAACCTAGAAGTTGCCATGACCATGTGAGCCTAGCCATAGGCTTAGAACATCAAATTAGTAATTTTAGCCTAAAAGGGTATTTTGGTAATTTACTAGATTTTATTGAGATTATGTATTTTTAATATTATTTAATTGTTGTTAAGTACCATTAGTCCCTAACCTATCTTACCCTAATCTAGAGGTTAGCTACTAACCAAGAAGCTTGATGATGGATAATTAGTCAAGGGTTAAAGTAATGTAAATATCTAGATATTTACATAATTAATATTTTGCTTAAAACCCTCAAAATATCTCAACTTTGGCACCAAAGTCTTTGCCTTCACCTTGAAGGAAGGCCAAGGACACCCCCCCTTGCCATGGCCGGCCATAGGGCACCCCCTAGCACTACACCATTCTATATAATCCCATTATATTCATTCATGATCAATTTACATGAATTTTAAGCCTACAAAATTCCATTTCCTTCAAACCTCCATAACTTGATCATTTTTGATCCAAATCACCTCTAGTCTTTTGCATTGGGACCCTACAACATCAAGGGTGCTAAGGGAGGCTAGCAATCCAGAATTTACAAGCTTTGGACATCACCAAGTTGAAGGACAAACACCCCCCCTCTCTTTGATTTTCCATTAAAATTGCACAAATAGGTTAAATACCCATAAACCTTGCTAATATTCTGTTTTTTCTTCATAAATGCATGCATATAGGTCTACCCTAATTGTGGGTCAAGTTTGGTAAAATTTAGGGTTGGTTTGGTGTCCGTATCGGACACGTATCCTAGGCTATTAAACCTTGTTTGATAAAATGCCACAAAGGATTTGATTTTGTTAAAATATAAAACTAATTACATTTTCTTGTAGCCCTAGACTAGTAGAATATATACCTAGTTGACTGAGCACAATTTAGATTCTTTTTTGTGTCCAAATTGGACACGAACCCACGTTTTTACACTGTGCGCAGACACGAAAAATCTCCTGCTACTCGACCCCAATTTCGGACACGACACGCCATGAGGACACGTGCAAATTGACACAGAGGAGGGGGCAACCTCTGTCATGCCCCCCTCGAGTTTGAGACACATTTGTGTCGTATCGAGAACACAAGGACATGTGCACTGGTCGTGCACTGTCAGCGCACACGCGCGCGAGGCCAACTTCGCACGTGTCGTATCGCGCGGACACGACACTTAGGCACCTCGTGGTGACACGAGGAGGTAGCCCATCATATGGTGAACACATGGACACGAGCATGAGACGTGTCGTGTCCTGTGTCGCGAACACGAGGTAATTGCATGCGTGCACGACGCGGCGTATACGTGTGTGTGTGTGTCAGTTTACCCGATTGGGTTTTGGTGAGTTTTGACACATCAAATTGTGTCGTGGTGTCGTGTCAGGCACCTAGGACACTAGAGGACACTAGGGGCTAGTGTTACCAACCCTTGGGTTCGAGCCTTAGCTCGGTTTGGTGTGTGTATTTGGGTTTACCCATTTTACCTGTGCACAGTGCACATTTCTAGAAATTGGGACATATCCCAGTTTTCCAAATCGAAATTCAAAATGATTTTTTTATGATTTATACATATAATTCCATGTTTTCAGTGTATGTATACGTAGTGTATATATATGTGTGTGTATAGGAGGAATTTGGGGCGTGTGTGTACATGTGTATATACATATATGTATATATATAGGTGTGTGTGTAACTGTGTGGTGTGTGTGTGTGATTTCTGGTTCCAGAAATCTGGAACACCCCCCCTTCCTGTCCAGTTCTCACACTCTCCCACTTTCACTCTATCTCACTATTCTCTCTGTCACTTCTCTCTATATATATGTATTATATATATGTTTTGTATATATATATATATATATATATTATATATATATATATATATATATATATATATATATATATATATATATATATATATATATATATTGTATTAGATTATATATTGTGTCATTATATATATGTGAGTGTGATTTGTATTATATATAGGGTATACATATATTGATATATATAGGTAGTAGATAGACTTGTGTATATCTATATATATAGATATCTATATATATATGACTTTCTAAATATAGGTTATGTGGAAACCTATGACAACTAGCCTATGGCCTAAGTTACGAGCCTATGGCATTAGGGGAATGACCCAAACCCTAACTAGTTGACCCTTGTTTGACTATAGTTGACCAAAGTCAACCTTAGGTCAAACTTGACCTAATTAACCTAGAATTGACTAGGATTAACCTAAAATGACTAGTTTAACTAGTTTGACTAAAACCCTAACTAGTTTGACTATGGTTGACCTAACTTTGACTAGTTTGACTTTAGAGTTGACTTTTGACCAGATTGACCTAGAATCATGTAGTATGCATAGTAAACCTCATTTTTACTATTTAGAATGCATTGTGACTTGTGTTGCTCTGATCAGGAGCCAGACACCTCTCCTCAGACAGCATATTCTCTACAGACATTCATACAGCAGGCGAGTACATTCTTTGACCATTTCATACTTGTTCAGGCTTTACTTTCTCGCTCTAGATTACTTTACTTGATGCTGTCACGTTGGTAACACGGATTGGTACTATATAGATCTTTACATGAGATGTTATCCCCCTCGGAAGCATCGGGTACTTCATGTTAGTGTGTTTCACTTTCATCATGTACTCCTATGCTTCCATCATGCATGTGCACTCATGTGATCATGTACTCTCATGTTCACTGAGCCCTCATGTATAACTTCACGTATACTCATTTATGAGCATGTGAAGTAATGCATAATAACGTAACTTGTCTCGATCCTTGTGTATTGATTGGGGAAAATGGGGGAGTAGAAGTGGACATGTGAATAATTCTAAAGTAGTGTAATCATGTGCAAACTCAGTATTGTAATCATGTATAAATTCTAGCCATTCACATGCCTATCTTGTACTCTACATCACTAGTCACTTACAGTTCTCTATATACAGTAGATATTTCCTTATAGCTATCTCTTTTACAGCGTATATTTCCTTTCAGCATTTCTTGTATTTTACTCTATTGCCTGTATCGTATTTCCTAACCTGATATGAACTGTGTGAGATGTATTGTGCTCGTTCCTGTCCTGACTGGACCTGTTGAAAATATTACAGAGGATGAGGATGCATGGGTGACTACATATTATGGAGCAGGACTAGATGACACTTGTGTTGAGGACCCTCAGCAGGATCCACCACCAGTTGAGGATGTTGCTCCAGTAGTCTAGACCAGTTTAGCTAGACAGTCTTTTCTACTTATATTTTGTCTCACATTCTGAGTTGTATTTTGAGATGTTGAGATGTATAGACCCTTAGACTTATTGTATTATGAGTTGACATTCTGGATTTTATGTATCCTAGACACTTAGACTTATTTCATCTATGCTACTGTTCTCTTTGAGTTACTATCTATCTATCTATCTGTCTTTCATTCTTCTACCTTAGATGTGATTGAGACTGTATATTGTGATGTCACCTCCATTCGGAGAGTATAAACTGTACAGGTACCTTTATATTGTTAGATGATTGACCTAGGACAACGTTCTACCGCCGACACTGCGGCGTAGGCTGGACGTACCCACGTCTCGTGCCCTTACTCTAGGGTGCGGGTCGTGACACGTTTTTAGGTGGCCCATGCAGGTCGTGTTTATGTGGTGGTAGTCGAACTAGAGTATCGCCACAACCTGCGGTAGGAAATAGGATGTATGAGGTACTCAATCACATTAGGAAAAAACTCTTATCTAAATCCCTGCTATCTAAATTCTTGCTGATATTGTCTTTCTTTTGAAATAAACTGTCCCCTTTGACTATATCGTTTCTTCTTCGTATTAATTTTCTTGTTGATCTATCTTCAGGATGGTGGAGACACGATCGCAGCGTCTCGGTCCAGGTGACACCACTGAGAGGTCTGCCACCTCTCGTCCAGCTCATCAGGACCCGGGGACTGCAGCTCCCCTTACTCCAGCTCATGTGGGAGCTTCTGCCATATTTGGGGGTGCACCTCTACTTATTCGGGGGACCATCCCAGCTACCCCAGACATGCCTCCCCCGCAGTTTCGTCAGCCACAGTTTCAGCAGCACCAGCCGCAGTTCCAGCCGCCGATGCCATCTGGATTAGTGGATGCTGCAGATATTTTCATACTTCCAGCATTTCCTAGAGACGCAACAGGCCCAGCAGCAGCGTCAGACAACGGAGTTTACCAGGGGCATAGATGAGGCCCATCAGCTGGCTAGAGCGATGGTGGAGAGGTTGGCTGTCCAACCACAGGGAGGATCGGGACAGCCGTGATAGCAGAGGATTCTGGGCATTCAGGACTTCAAGAAGATGAACCCCAGGAACTTCTTGGGGACAGAGGGAGGATATCCCCAAGACGGCGTTCAGGATGCGGTACGGCCAGTTCGAGTTTATGGTGATGCCGTTTGGGTTGACTAATGCCCCGGCGGTGTTCATGAACTTGATGAACAAGGTGTTCCACCAGTACTTAGATAAGTTCGTGGTGGTGTTCATCGACGACATCCTGGTGTACTCGAAGACAGAGGAGGAACATGAAGAGCACTTGAGAGTGGTCCTAGAGACTCTCAGGCAGGAGCAGCTTTACGGCAAGCTCTCGAAGTGCGAGTTCTTCAGGACAGAGTTGACTTCCTGGGTCATGTGGTGACTGGAGATGGGATCTTAGTCGACCCAAGGAAGATATCAGCAGTTGAGGCTTGGGCAGCACCGACGTCAGTGGCAGAGATCAGGAGCTTCCTAGGATTGGCAGGCTACTACAGGAGGTTCGTCCAGGATTTCTTCCGGGTTGCAGAGCCGTTGTCTAGGCTGACCCGGAAGGACGCAGAGTTTGTATGGTCAGAGGAGTGTCAGGCCGCTTTCGATTAGTTGAAGAAGCGGTTGACGACAGCCCCGATTCTGACATTGCCATCAGGATCAGGCGGGTTTACTATCTATAGTGACGCCTCGGGGAAGGGTTTGGGTTGTGTCTTGCAGCAGCATGGGAAGGTGATTGCCTATGCTTCCAGGTAGTTACGTTCCCATGAGAAGAACTATCCTACCCATGATTTGGAGTTGGCAGCAGTTATCTTTGCTCTGAAGCTGTAGAAACACTATTTGTATGGAGAGCACATGGAGATATTTACAGACCATAAGAGCTTGAAATACGTATTTACGCAGAAGGAGCTCAACATGAGGCAGCGCAGATGGTTAGAGCTGATGAAGGACTTTGATATTCTGCTGCAGTTTTACCCAGGGAAGGCCAACGTAGTTGCCGATGCTTTGAGCAGATATCCGACAGCTATGTGTTTGATGATGGATCGTTACTTGTTAGCCAACTTGGAGAGCCTTGGGATCGAGGTGATTGTGCCGGGAGTACAGATACAGATATGGGGCCTCCAGATTCAGTCGGACTTGATTGATAGGATCAAGTCGGCTCAGTTCGATGACATTTCTCTACGATGCATCAGGGAGCAGGTCATAGCAGGATTTACGGACGATGAGTTCACTCTTGCAGGGGATGGCGCATTGAGGCACGGTTCCAGACTGTGTGTGCCCAGTGGAGACTTTCGGGAGCAGGTTATGCAGGAGGCCCACCATTCTCAGTACTCTATACATCCGGGAGCCAACAAGATGTATTGAGCGAGCATGTATGGTGGAGTGGGATGAAGCGCGAGGTGGCACACTTCGTAGCCAGGTGTTTGATCTGTCAGCAGGTAAAGGCAGAGAGACAGAGGCCAGGAGGACTGTTGCAGCCATTGCCCATTCCGGAGTGGAAGTGGGAGCACATTACGATGGACTTTGTTTCGGGATTACCGCGTACTCCAGGAGGAAAGGACGCGATTTGGGTCATCGTCGACAGGTTGACCAAATCGGCCCACTTCTTGCCATTTAAAGTGGGTTTGTCTACAGAGAAACTATCAGAGATGTATATGAGGCAGATAGTCAGACTTCATGGAGTTCCAGTGAGCATTGTATCGGACCGGGACAGTCATTTTACTTCACATTTCTGGAGGAGCTTACATATTAGCTTGGGCACTCAGCTCAAGTTTAGTACTGCATACCACCCTCAGATAGACGGACAGTCAGAGCGGACCATTCAGACACTGGAGGACATATTGCGGACTTGTGTCCTGGACTTGGAGGATCTTGGGAGAGTCACCTGCACTTAGTAGAGTTTGCATACAACAACAGCTTTCAGGCCAGCATTGAGATGTCCCCTTTCGAGGTACTGTACGGGCGTAGATGTCGTACACCCTTGTCTTGGGATGATGTTGGGGAGCGAGTTTTATTGGGGCCTGAGATGGTTGTGGATGCAGCAGAGAAGGTGAAGCTGATCAGAGATCGGCTTCGTGTGGCGCAGGACAGACATCGGCATTGGGCCGACAGCCACCGCAGACCTTTGGAGTTTGAGGTACAGTTTAGAGATAGGATTAGAATTAGGTTGTCTTGTTTGTGTTTTGTTAACCATGTTGATTATCATAATTAAATTGAGACCTTGCTTGTGATTAGGTTGAAGACCAGGTATTTTTGAGGATATCTCCGACACGTGGCACAATACGTTTTGGTGGAGGTGGGAAGCTTAGCCCGCGTTTCATCGGCCCTTTCGTTATCAGCGGGAGAGTCGGTGACGTGTCTTGGCTAGACTTACCACCAGCATTGGTAGGAGTCCACAACGTATTTCACGTGTCGCAGTTGAGACGGTACGTGGCAGATCCTAGCCATGTACTTGATCATTCCGAGATCGAGGTGGGTCCTACTCTTCGTTATCCAGAGCAGCCTGTTGAGATTCTGGATCGACGGGAGAAGGCATTGAGGAACCAGACGATACCATTGGTTCGTGTCGCATGGAGGCATAATTCTCCAGGAGAGTCCACCTGGGAACGGGAGGATGAGATGCGCGAGCGATACCCTTATCTATTTGTACCTTGAGGTATGATTTTCTATCCTTCTCATCAGTTTGAGTTTTGTCTTAAAATTTCGAGGACGAAATTATTGTTAAGAGGGTAGACTTGTAACACCCTGTTTTCTAAAATTGGGGTATTTTTGAAAATTTATTATTTTTATTATTTATTAATGATGTTTTAGTCATGATATAATTTTTGGTAATTATTAGTGTAATTAAAACTATTTCTAAGTCATGACTTATGACTTTGTGATTTTACTAGTATAACCCTAGTGTAAACCCTAGTTATTCCTTAACCTAGAAGTTGCCATGACCATGTGAGCCTAGCCATAGGCTTAGAACATCAAATTAGTGATTTTAGCCTAAAAGGGTATTTTGGTAATTTACTAGATTTTATTGAGATTATGTGTTTTTAATATAATTTAATTGTTGTTAAGTACCATGATTAGTCCCTAACCTATCTTACCCTAATCTAGAGGTTAGCTACTAACCTAGAAGCTTGAGGATGGATAATTAGTCAAGGGTTAAAGTAATGTAAATATCTAGATATTTACATAATTGATATTTTGCTTAAAACCCTCAAAATATCTCAACTTTGGCACCAAAGTCTTTGCCTTCACCTTGAAGGAAGGCCAAGGACACCCCCCTTGCCATGGCCGGCCATAAGGCACCCCCTAGCACTACACCATTCTATATAATCCTATTATATTCATTCATGATCAATTTACATGAATTAAGCCTACAAAATTCTATTTCCTTCAAACCTCCATAACTTGATCATTTTTTATCCAAATCACCTCTAGTCTTTTGCATTGGGACCCTACAACATCAAGGGTGCTAAGGGAGGCTAGCAATCCAGAATTTACAAGCTTTGGACATCACCAAGTTGAAGGACAAACACCCCTCCTCTCTTTGATTTTCCATTGAAATTGCACAAATAGGTAAATACCCATAAACCTTGCTAATATTCTATTTTTTTCTTCATAAATTCATGCATATAGGTCTACCCTAACTGTGGGTCAAGTTTGGTAAAATTTAGGGTTGGTTTGGTGTCCGTATCGGACACGTATCCTAGGCTATTAAACCTTGTTTGATGAAATGCCACAAAGGATTTGATTTTGTTAAAATGTAAAACTAATTACATTTTCTTGTAGCCCTAGACTAGTAGAATATATACCTAGTTGACTGAGCACAATTTAGATTCTTTTTCGTGTCCAAATTGGACACGAACCCATGTTTTTACACTGTGCACAGACACGCAAAATCCCCTGCTACTCGACCCCAATTCCGGACACGACACGCCATGAGGACACGTGCAAATTGACACAGAGGAGGGGGCAACCTCTGTCATGCCCCCCTCGAGTTTGAGACACATTTGTGTCGTATCGAGAACACACGGACACGTGCACTGGTCGTGCACTGTCAGCGCCCACGCACGCGGGGGCCAACTTCGCGCGTGTCGTGTCACGCGGACACGACACTTGGGCACCTTGTGGTGACACGAGGAGGTAGCCCATCATGTGGCGAACACATGGACACGAGCACGAGATGTGTCGTGTCCTGTGTCGCGAACACGAGGCAATTGTACGCGTGCACGACGCAGCGTATTCGTGTGTGTGTGTCAGTTTACCCGATTGGGTTTTGGTGAGTTTTGACACATCAAATTGTGTCGTGGTATCGTGTCAGGCACCTAGGACACTAGAGGACACTAGGGGCTAGTGTTACCAACCCTTGGGTTCGAGCCTTAGCTCGGTTTGGTGTGTGTATTTGGGTTTACCCATTTTACCTGTGCACAGTGCATATTTCCAAAAATTGGGACATTTCCCAGTTTTCCAAATCAAAATTCAAAATGATTTTTGTTATGATTTATATATATAATTCCATGTTTTCAGTGTATGTATACGTAGTATATATATATGTGTGTGTGTAGGAGGAATTTGGGGGTATATACGTGTGTGTACATGTGTATATACATATATGTATATATATAGGGGTGTGTGTGTAACTGTATGGTGTGTGTGTGTGATTTATGGTTCCAGAAATCTGGAACACCCCCCCTTCCTGTCCAGTTCTCACACTCTCCCACTTTCACTCTATCTCACTATTCTCTCTGTCACTTCTCTCTATATATATGTATTATATATATGTTTTGTATATATATATATATACATACATATATTGATATATATATATATATATATATATATATATATATATATATATATATATATATATTGTATTAGATTATATATTGTGTCATTATATATATGTGAGTGTGATTTGTATTATATATAGGGTATACATATATTGATATATATAGGTAGTAGATAGACTTGTGTATATCTATATATATAGATATCTATATATATATGACTTTCTAAATATAGGTTATATGGAAACCTATGACAACTAGCCTATGGCCTAAGTTACTAGCCTATGGCATTAGGGGCTAACCCTAATTGACCTAATGACCCAAACCCTAACTAGTTGACCCTTGTTTGACTAGAGTTGACCAAAGTCAACCTTAGGTCAAACTTGACCTAATTAACCTAGAATTGACTAGGATTAACCTAAAATGACTAGTTTAACTAGTTTGACTAAAACCCTAACTAGTTTGACTATGGTTGACCTAACTTTGACTAGTTTGACTTTAGAGTTGACTTTTGACCAGATTGACCTAGAATCATGTAGTATGCATAGTAAACCTCATTTTTACTATTTAGAATACATTATGACTTGTGTTGCTCTGATCAGGAGCCAGACACCTCTCCTCAGACAGCATATTCTCTACAGACATTCATACAGCAGGCGAGTACATTCTCTGACCGTTTCATACTTGTTCAGGCTTTACTTTCTCGCTCTAGATTACTTTACTTGATGCTGTCACGTTGGTAACACGAATTGGTACTATATGGATCTTTACATGAGATGTTATCCCCCTCGGGAGCATCAGGTACTTCATGTTACGTGTGTTTCACTTTCATCATGTACTCCTATGCTTCCATCATGCATGTGCACTCATGTGATCATGTACTCTCATGTTCACTGAGCCCTCATGTATAACTTCACGTATACTCATTTATGAGCCTCATGTGAAGTAATGTATAATAACGTAACTTGTCTCAATCCTTGTGTATTAATTGGGGAAAACGGGGGAGTAGAAGTGGACATGTGAATAATTCCAAAGTAGTATAATCATGTGCAAACTCAGTAGTGTAATCATGTATAAATTCTAGCCTTTCACATGCCTATCTTGTACTCTACATCACTAATCACTTACAGTTCTCTATATAATGTAGATATTTCCTTACAGCTATCTCTTTTACAGCGTATATTTCCTTTCAGCATTTCCTGTATTTTACTCTATTGCCTGTATCGTATTTCCTAACCTGATATGAACTGTGTGAGATGTATTGTGCTCGTTCCTGTCCTGACTGGACCTGTTGAAAATATTACAGAGGATGAGGATGATGCATGGGTGACTACATATTATGGAGCAGGACTAGATGACACTTGTGTTGAGGACCCTCAGCAGGATCCACCACCAGCTGAGGATGTTGCTCCAGTAGTCTAGACCAGTTTAGCTAGACAGTCTTTTCTACTTGTATTTTGTCTCACATTCTGAGTTGTATTTTGAGATGTTGAGATGTATAGACCCTTAGACTTATTGTATTATGAGTTGACATTCTGGATGTTATATATCCTAGACACTTAGACTTATTTCATCTATGCTACTGTTCTCTTTGAGTTACTATCTATCTATCTGTCTTTCATTCTTCTACCTTAGATGTGATTGAGACTGTATATTATGATGTCACCTCTATTCGGAGAGTATAAACTGTACAGGTACCTTTATATTGTTAGATGATTGACCTAGGACAGTATTCTACCGCCGACACTGCGGCGTAGGCTGGACGTACCCACGTCTCGTGCCATTACTCTAGGGTGTGTGTCGTGACAGTTTAAGTGTCACCTGATTTCGGCAGAGAAGTGCTCTTGGTATTTGTTGTAGCGCCTGTTTTGTTAGAACTTTTCTTCTTTCGTGGCTTACTTCTTTTGTCCATTTTCAATTATATGACCTACAAAAAGCTGATAAAAGTCGTAAGATCACAATACAAGAAATAAAGATCACATAAAAGATACTTATAAGAGAGGTCCGTGTCCGATCAATATGAGACTTTCAATCATATAATGCTTCCCTAGTTCCTAGGTGAGTATATGAAAATGTAAAGAAAAAATGCTATAAGTCATGGTACTAATACTTGTGAACTTGAGGTTTCAACATTTATCCTTGTGGTCCTATATACAATCTTTGTAAATTTACATTGTCTATATTTTGTATATCTGCAAGCTCTCTATCTGTAGGGGTGAGCATTATTCGGTTTTAGACCGAAAACCGAACCGAACCGAACCGAATAAGAGCTTCGGTTCGGTTTTAAAAAAATTCGGTTCGGTTTCGGTTTTGAAAATACTAAATTTTCTTATTCGGTTTCGATTTCGGTTTTGGATTTCGGTTTCGGTCCAAAACCGAAAACCGAATAAGAAAATTTAATTAATTAATTTATATATATATATATATATATATATATATATATATATATATATATATATATTTTATATATATATATATATATATATATATGTGTGTGTGTGTGTGTGTGTGTGTGTGTGTGTATGTGTGTGTGTGTACTATATATATATAAGTATTAATATATATAGGTATATACTAACTATATATAGGTATATACTAAATATGTCTATGTATATTTAATTACTATATATATTAACAAAAAAAGCTCAAAAAAATCAAACATATATGAATAAACCGAATAAACCGAAAACCGAATCGATTTAATTCGGTTCGGTTTGATTCGGTTTTGGGCCAATTCGGTTCGGTTTCGGTTTTGCTTATTCGGTTTCGGTCCAATTCGGTTTTGGGTTATTTGGTTCGGTTTAAACCGAATAAACCGAATGCTCACCCCTATCTATCTGTTAGCTATCTAATTATTCTTATTTACTTGGCCAACATTTTAAGAGGGAAGCCTGAATTTTCCATTCCAACCTTATCATTCTTGACCTTTGTCATGGATTACCACCATAGGAGATTACCAGAGTAAAGAATCACAAAAAGGAAAGGAAATACTATAAAAAGTGAGTTTTGAGGGAGAGTTTGTTTTGTAACATGGCCAAGCTCTTACTAAGAATATAAATGTAGAAGCACATCAAGAGGAGAAATCAGGAGAGGAAAATAATTATTCTGACCAAAGATAACCTTATACTGTCCATTTTCTTTGACTTAGTTGAAATCATGGTTTAAAGTATCGGCTAATACCGATCCGATACGGCTTATACCAATACAGTTTGGCATGTCCCGATCCGATACCGACCGATACTCGATACTGACTGATACCGACATTGAGGGTCTCTTTTTCGATCAATTCGGCAAAAAAAATTAAACGAAAAAGACAAATCAGAAAGGGTTTAAAGCATAATTAAGGTTGTAAAACTAAAAGCATGTAAAAGAAGAAAATCAATCCATTGTATGTAAACCAATCGGTAAGGGTGACTAATATTTTATTTAATTTCAAAACTACTAAAAAGTAACGCTGAAAATACTTAAAATTATGCCTAAATGTATAAAATATATTTTTTAAATGTAAATAATTTATTAATAATTATTAGTTTTTTGATACCAAAAAATCTGATACTTAGATCTGAAACCGCCGATACTACCGATATCGACGATACCAATACTTATAGGAATAGTCTGATACCGATTTCGATACCGATACTTTGAACCTTGGTTGAAATCCACAAGCTCATGCAGCACTCAGGGCCCCCAACCAAATTTGAGAACCTGTAAAAGTAAAACCACATGGAGACAGTTCAAGATTGTAAAACTTAATTAGCCTCCCCACTTCGCAAAGCTCTCCCAACGAAATTTTAGAAGCTGTAAAACTAAAACCATATGGAGAAAGTTCATACTATACGTCTCTTAGCTACCCATTGGAAAACAATAATAAGCAAGTAACATACCGCATCTACAATTTCTTCGAGCTTTGATTGCAGTTTGCATCGTCTTGCCTTTCTAGCTTTTCTTGCTGAATTAGCTTATAAACATAAAGTATCACCATATGTAAAGATAAAAGGAACGTGCATTGGAATGCAGACATGAAAATCAATGACTCTAAAAAGATGAGTGCAATGTAGCAAACTGCTTGCACATATTCGTAAATTTAATACCTGAATCTAAATCAGGATTAGGATTGTTTTTAGACCATATAAGAATCAGTATGTAGTAACCCAAATACTTGTACAAAACTACTTGTTGTGGTAATGATGCTAGCCTGATGCTAATAGGAATTGATTATAATATACACATAAAATAGTTATTTCCCCAGGGAATTTAATATTATAATTTGGTTGAGCCCTTTTGTAACCAAGTTTCTCGAGAAGAAATAAAGAAACAAATTTTTTTATTTAGAAAATATGGTTGATGTCAGTTCCATCAGTACCTAGTTCATATTACCTGTGAAGCAGGGGTACTCCATCTAGGAAGGAAGTGTACCACAAAGTAACTACTGGGTACCACTAATACTTGTGTACTCCTGTGTATATTAACCACAGAAAAACCAAAAATATATATTAGTATTTTCAATTTTATTTTGGGTGTACTTGGTTGGTACTTTGAGAGCACTCCACTAGTCAAAAAGAAAGAATCCCTCACCTCACGAGGACGTTGGCCAGGTGGAATCTACGAGCAAGACGAATCAAATACAAAATTATCCTTAAAAGAAAGAAATTCCAACCAATCTTATTAAGAACACTAGCATGATGAAATCTTATTTGGTTAAATTTGTTAAACAGGCAATTAAATGTACTTCTCTATTCAAAAGCATGAAAAGAACAAAGCAAGGTAAAACTACCTAACTAATAAGCAAATTTCTGCACAAGGGTTCACTTCAAAAGGAAACATGCATACATCTATATAACTACGAGTTGTACGAGAAATGGCTTAACAAATTTCTTACATCTGTATAACTAAGCTCTGTGAAGGTCTTAAAATCAACTTTCAGTTTGCAACTTAATTAATAGTGTCCAGGACCTCATAATAGACAAATCAAAACCTCAAGTGTCAAGGAAAACTAATCATGCAATGGACAAAAAACATGCTCTACCAAAGGAGAAAAATAATTCCAAGTGATACTTGATGATTTTGGTGATCAAAGCAATATTTTTATAATATTTATTAAATCAAATTTGTTTCAAAGACACCAATATGAGATGATTTCGACATAGGGACATGGATAGCACTATTTTTCATGTCCTGGGCATTTTAGAGTATTTCTGTCATGTGTTACATCCAACATCTGTCATCTGATATGTGTCGATCATGATGCAACATGGTATCGACTTTTGGTGTGCCATGCTTCCTTCTCTATAATCAACTTCATCCTATTGGATATAACCACAGTATGTCTGGACTCATGAAAAGAAAAGGAAAAGGAAAAGGAAAAGGAAACAAATTCCATAAGCTACATGTGAATCTTCCACTTCCACTAGCAATAAAAGCTTGATTCGACCCTCCAAAACATGACCGTATCACAAATCGGCTGCACTTGTGACCTTTGTACCACATAACAAGTACAGCCTCGTCAGCTATACTCCACAGATGAATTTCCTGATTCAAAAGATTTACAAGCAAAAAATTATCATCTTCAGATAGGGAGAATGAAGTAATCGTTTGTTCTTCAATGAGCTTGTCAAGCTTTGCTTTTCTGTCCAGCAATAAAATTACAGAATCTCTAGACAAGCTTATGATCCTTTTCCCATCTTTAGTAACAGCCATATCTGAAGTCTTCACTTCTGTCTGCCCTTTCCAACATTCAACTCCTTTCCCTTTTAAATCCCACAAGCAAATGCTCTTGTCGGTCACCCCAAAAAGGAACTGATTCCCATCTGGAAACCAACCACAAGAGATTAAACATGACACCCACCAGATATATAACGAAATATCAAACATGACACCCACCAGAATTTGAACCCCTTACCTCATACAAGGAAAATTCATGTTGTACCAAAGTGAACACTGATGCGTACTCATTTATTATATCTATAGAAGAAGAAAGCATTGTCGTCGCCTTCACCAAAACCTTCTTCCATCTAAGTTGAGTCATCTATGCAGCACGAGAAAGCTACAAAAAAATAATTAACAGCTTTAACCCTCTAAGCTTGTACCAAATTCCTAGCCACTCCTAGTCGTGGTAGTAATGAGCAAGAGCTTTGAAATAAAATCAAGGTTAGTTGCAAGGTGTAGACCTTACCTATTTGACAAAGAATAAGAAATGGAAAAAAAATCCTTAGACACTTTTCATATGCCTGTAAGAGAAGAAATAATTGCTTCAGGGCAAAGTGACAAAGAATAAGAAATGGAAGAAAGAAACACATTTTACTAAATGGATGCTACTCTTACAACACGGGTTTAGATGATTTCCGGCAACAAAACCACTATTGCAATTGTTATATATATAGATGAGTGTTTCCCACCTTTCAATTCCAACCGTATTGGATTAACAAGACATGTCATTATAGAGAAATTAATTGAATCTTTACACAATTGTGAAAAATCTATAATACATAGACTACAAATGTAACAACACTTATCCATATCACAAAATCCTGCACAAAGCCTGAATACTTGACACCATTTGATATAAGTTAGCCAACCTGTAATAAACATTATCTAGAAGATTTTTTTTACTAGATTACCGCACAATCATAATGTGAGTAGCATGCTATTGTTATCATCCAACATAAATACAACATATCTAGTAGATTACTGACCATAGTAAAATAAAGTCAACAGAGCTTAAAACAACTTCTACATTTGAACCTGCAATTGATAGTGGTAATCTTGGTTAAATAATACCAATACTGAAAGCTCAAGTTAATTACAATATGTGAGAATTACAGTTATAAGTTCCAACATATGCCTAGAATGATCATAATCTTATAAAATTTAGTTAATGGTAGCAATATATTGCAGATAGAGCTACATGCAAGCACCATACTTTCTATTGTCTGATAAAACACACAAAAATTGCTTCCGACTGCTCTTAGGAAGGAACTCGATCAGAATGTCCTGTTACACCTAAAACTATCTAAAATAATTATATATTTGAGTATGTCAGAGAGCATTGAAAACCATCAAATTTATTCTTCATATGCCATGTTACACCTAAAACTATCTAACAGAATTATACATCCCTATTAGGCAAGATGATATTGGTAATAACAAATCTCTTTAAGTAACTCTTGGCCTCATTTGAATATGAAAGCTGAATTATTTTTTTGTAGTGTAAAGTAAATGCCAAAGTTTAACTAATCAAAGATAAAATAGGTCTTTATGAGTCTTATTTGTCCATAGTACCAAAATAAATAAAATGTATGTGGTGCTTAAATTTTTATTATCATTTCTGAATTTGAATTATTTTTATGCTTGTTTGTCGCACTTGCAGAATTACTCTTACGTTATTGTGATTTGCTATCAAGGGTCTGGTCTTTAATCTTTTTCAGGGACACAATGTACCAAATGTGCTGTAGAGAAAGACTATAAAACATTCAAATGCCATAAGACTCGAGAAGACTTATGGAAGGACTTCATAGAAATCCTACAAATCATACAAGTCCTACCAGCTATGAAAATTCCAGAGAAAACTAAACAGAGAAAACGATGGAGAAAATTAAACAGAGAACAAACCCTTCCTCAGTAGATGATGGCGACCGTAAGTGGATTCTTCCTCGGTGGATGATGGTCCTTTAAACCCTTTTCTGCCCTACAATCTGCAAACCGTTCCGCGATGGCGAGCGTACGCAAGTTTAATAGAGAGAAGACGATGGAGGGAGCGTATACGCCGGTTTGATGGAGAGAAGACGATGGATGGAGAGTATACGCGCGCGGGTTTGATGGATTGATTTGGAGGGAGACAAATTTTGTGAAATTTCAGAAGAAGGAAAAAGACTTGGGAGAGTTTGGAACGCTTTAGGTTTAGGTTTGATGAATTATTTTTCCTGGACGCTTTATTTAGCAAGTTCGTATATGCATATATGGATGCAATTCCAATTTGGAACATATTTGGAACATTAAAAAAAATGTATTTGAATAAATATTTTTTCTAAAAAATAAAATAAAATTTATTAGGAACATTTCTTTGATCCGGAACATATTTAATATGTTCCAGACCCTAGGAACCAAAAATAAGTGTTCCAGATTGAAAAATACCTAGCGTTTCTAAATGCCCATTTTGGTGTAGTGATGAAGGCCAGGTACTATAAACATTCGCATCCTTCTGTCGTAACTTCCAACAGCAGATCCTCTATTTCTTGGCGTCGCATACTCACCGGCAGGAGCCTGACTGAACCACTGATCTGGCTAAGGCTGGAATCGGGCGAATCCTTGCTCTTCTTTAAGTGGTGGTCTGGAGACGACCTCCTTCAACCTTACCTGGGTGCCCCCACCACCAGCACCATCAGAGACCTGTTGACCGCCGAAGGGGATTGGAACTGGAGTTGTGTGAATGCGTGGATAGCAGAGGAGGCTACCGCCGGCATCGTCGCCTCGGGTGTGACGGTGGGGCAGGACCTTGACTCCCTCCGATGGTCAGTGACGGCTTATGGCTCATTTTCCCTCGCATCGGCTAGGCGAGCGATTAGGGGGGCTGGGACGACATCCTCCATCATCGCTTTATTCTGGCAGTCTTGCATCCCCAAAAAGTGGTCCATTTTACTTTGGAGAGCATACCACAAGAAAGATCCCACATATGACGTCATTGCCACAATTGGATTTAGTTTAGCGTCTGCTTACCATTGCTGCTCGGAGCAACAACCTGAAACAGCTGACCACATTTTCTCGACGGATGATCTCGGTTCGAAAGTGTGGATTAGGTTATCCAATACTTGCTTTCTGAATTTAGGCAACGGGGACTTCAAAGACCTTTTAACTACTTGGGGCAAAGCTTCTTACGGTCACCAGATCGTCGTAGCGGCCATCATTTGGGTTTTACGAAAAAATTGTAACAAACACAGATACGTAGAGTACTGGTACAACTCTGCTCAATTGATCAGAGAAGTCTTCAGGCAGATCCATAAGGCTAATAGACGGTGCAAGCACGTCAAGGCGGACTTCTGGAACTCCTTTAACTACTAAGATCTTTTGTAATTTCGAGGCGTTAGTCCTCGGTGCGGGTGCCGCTGTTTGCATCCCCGCCACATTTTTCTTATATATATATATATATATATATATATATATATATATATATATATATATTAAATGCACGTGCTTTGTACGTGTGATAACGTAAAATAAAAATATTATCCAATTACAGTCAAATATCCTTTCTAGCTCATGTGGTTAAGGTTGGAGGTTTTCTTCTTATTTGGTTGAGTTTGATTCCCCATTTTGAATATATATAACAAATTTAAACTTTTTTCAACATTTTTTTACATAATTTTTTTTTAAAAATGGTTGATGATATACACGGCTTAGACGGCTCAAAATTGAGTCGTTTTGAAGCCCCTTTATAATAGTGTGTGTGTATATATATATATATATATATATATATATATATATATATATATATATATATATATATATATATATATATATACGTGCGCACGCACGCAAACACACATACACACACTTTTCTATACACCCTTGAATTTTTAGCCTATTGATTCAGATTTTGTTTTAGTAATGCTATCATATTTCCAAAAAATAAAATATCCAAATAATATTGATATTATATATATAACAATTATTTAATATTTATTAGACCATTTAAAATGAAGTACGAAATATGTACTTAAAATATATTTTGACATGGACGTCCTGGAAGCATTACCTATCTACATGGGTTTGGATTTTGGTTCGGGTCAAATCCGGGCTAGATTTGTAAGCCCCCTAGATTTTGGAGTTATTTTAATTTATTTTTATTATCTTGTTTAATATAGTTATTAATAGATATTTTCCTACTATTATTTTTAATCATTAAATACACTTTTCCGTAGTTTTGATTTTTGGAGCATAAAACATGTCAATCTCTAGAAACGCCCTTCATGAGTTTTGATATAGACAAGTTTATCATTTTATATATCATGTCCCATTCAAATATGTTCCCTTGTATTTTATTTTCGTCACACAACTTTCGGATCAATTTAGGCCATTTGACCATCTGCCGTAATTGTTGGCCCAACTTTTAATTTAATTTCGGGACTCGACGTCGATTCATGTCAGACTCGCACCCAAAATTTGGACATGAATCGTTGGCATGCCCAGCCTACGCCATAGTATCGGTGGTAAAATGCTGTATTATAACAATATGATGAACAACCCACGCAATATATATAACTCCACTTGGGAGGACAATAAAGTATAACCAGATAATACTCAATCACAACTCTAAACAAATAATCGTACGATAGAATATAAAGAGAAGAATAAATAGTCATAAATCCATAAAATAAATAAACTCTAGAAACTAAATGTCGAGTCAAAAGTTAAATAAAAATAGTCAACTAAATCCGGAGACAAATTCGGTCTCCAAACCAAATCTAATCTGACTAAGCAATGGCAACTGGGTCATGTACTGCTACCTCCCCCTGATCTCCCTGAAGTGTAAGGTCGGGCTCGCTATAATCCCTTCATATATATCATAATGAGTAGGGCACCCGTCCTCATCGTAGTCACCTAAAATATTTACCCAATCAGGATGGAACAACTACAATTCATTGCATGCAGTTCCAAGTATATGATAACGACTATAAAACAGAGGTCAGTCATAAAATACATGATGAGATAATCAAATATAACATAAAAATATAATGAACGATGAACAGAAAATATACGAAGACAAGTAAAGAGTGGAATAAGGAAATATAACTATCTATGTGTATTGAAGTACTCCTTTCGACATGTGATCGGGCTGGGGTTGTTATACCGTAAGGTCTACATAGGATTTGCATCCTCAAGGTCTATATAGCATGAAAAATAAAGCAAGATCTAAGGTCTGATCACATATATGACAAAACATAAAAGAAAGATGGCATGAAAAGAGATCCATGATGTGCTAACCATGTAACGAGCGTGTCAGGAATCAGGTATCATACAATTAGATAATGTAATATAATAATTAACAATATTTGAAACAAATAAGAAATATACTCGCTTGGTGTCCTGATCTGATGATACGGGTCTAATACCTCGTTCAAGTCCAAGTTTGAGTCACCTATATTTTTTTAATGAAGTTACAATGTCATTAGATGAATTTAAATCAACATAATCCTATCTATCTACCTATTTAGTTTATAGGTTAAATTCTACCTCTAATTGCCCCCCTTTTTATTTGGTAGCCTCTAATTGGCTCCTCACTTCTATTTGGTGATATGTTCTCCTACTTGACATTAACTACATACCCCAAATCTCTTATATGTTACATATATCTATTTCTACCACCTCGTACTAGGATACTATCTCTATCTAGTTTAAACATCTAGAGTACCCTTAGCTATCCGTACTTGACACATACACATTTAGGCACAAACCTAGTACACTGTTCTAACCAGCATATCCCCGTTTGCTGTTGGTTCCACTACTGCCATCCCCTCTATTCACTATGACGGTTAAAAATCGTCAAGAAGAGCTATATCAAAGACCGTCAAGAAATTTGGAAAAATTTTCTTGACTCTGGCCTACTTGACGGATCCATAACCGTCAAGATAATCCTTTATTGATGGAGATTAACTGTCAAGAAAGCCCTTTTTTCTTGTAGTAATTGTTACTATTACAACTGCTCTATTGTAATTATACCACTACTGTCAAAACTGCATTTGTAGATACCTACACATATAACTATCACCTAGAGGCTAATACCTCTATCTATATACATGTATGCATTTGTTGTTATTGCTACAGGGAGCCATTTCTGCCTATTGCAGTCTCAGAGCAACACATAGGACTGGTACATAAAGACTAAACCAGCACATAGGCACCACCCAAGGATTGGTTATCCTTTAACACTCATATGTATATAGGTACTGCGACTAATGACCCTTGAATGTTTTAACTGTGTAGTTCTCTTAATCAATACTGACCGATATCCCTCGTCTGCAGCCTAGTGCACAGATATTACACAGGATACACCCTCCCTCATTTTCTGATAAATTCCACATACCTTATCCCCTATATTACCAAGTTCAGTTTGCACAACTGCTGCACATAGCAGTGTACTATTGGCCAATTTGTAGTTCACAAATCCTGCTATAGAACTCACACACAGGTAACTCTCGACACCCACCTAGTTCTGATACTCACCCATATCAGACAATATTTGATACTTGGAACACACTTGCACCCTAACTGTGCACCCAACCCTTATACTCAATTTCCAACTTACTGTAGTTCATATGCTACCCATCTACAGGGACAACTCTTCTTCATACCCTTAATTCAATTTCTTAAATACCTACTCCCTATTACTACCTACAGAGAAACACACACACACACACACACACACACACACACACACACACACACACACACACACACACACACACACACACACACACGTGTTATCATGTGTAATTTTATACTACTATACAACAGTTTTACCCAAACTGCTACACAAAAACTAGTTCCCCTGCTTGTAGTATACTACAACCTGCAGTATCCTAGGATATCTCTACACATCGCCCACTAGCCTACTTTACTTTGTTAATACCCAATTTTGCCGCCTATCCGCTACCCAATCTCTCTTGTATCCTTTGGATACACACATTCCCTATAAATCGATACAGTTCCCTGCTCCTACCCAAATTCATATGGGTATACCTAGCTATACCCCTGTGGGCTGGATATGCCACACAAATAACTGCCCCTCTTATCTATTGATATAAACTGTAGCCTCTTGATGTAGAGTTGTTGCACTACCCTTCCTAAACTTGTTTCTGATACCTCCTATGGCTATAATGCAACTATACATTGAGACAATTGACACCCACTTCTATATACGACTCCTCTATACTATGGAATTTAACACATATGGACATGCATGTATATCCCAAAACTTGTATTTAACTTATCCTCTCTCTCTCTCTCTCTCTATATATATATATATATATATATATATATATATATATATATATATATGAGACCCAAAGTATTATTAAGGCATTAATACCAACATCTACAGACATCTAACTAACTATACCTATCCTAATTAACATCTAATTCCTATTGATAACAATCTATGGCCGAAAGAATCTTGAATCACAGGGATTTAATTGTTTACCTGCCGAGAGGTCTTCAATGGTGATTCCCAAAAACAAAGATGACATAAGGGAGAGATGGCAGTCTGTTTGCAGAAGAACTCGAACTGTTTTGCTACTCGAGAGTATAAAAAGGGTTAGATGGGAAAGTATCAGGTGATTCCCTTCACCGATGTATTCGAATCAGAAAGGGATTGGTTGCTTCTAATGCATCTCATTATCAAATTAGGATTTGGATGTTGGGGAAAGATGAGGGTATCTAATTTAAATTAATTCAACCAGAGTTTGAATTGGACTTTCTATTCCAGCGGTTTGCAACAGAGGTGTAAGGAAAACCTATTCAAATCATGTTTCAGAGATTTGAATATGGTAATTTGTAAATGCGCCCTCTTCTAATTGAATTTACAAAAACCCATTCCTATAAATAATTAATTTAAAATTGACCAATTAAAATCTTCTTAGTTTATTAAAAAAATAATTATTAGAGTTCAAGGGTTTACAAATCTACCCTCCTTAGAAAATTTCGTCCTTGAAATATAAAGATTGACGCAAGATGGAAAAATATCTCATGGTTTGAAAAGATAGGGGTATCACTCACGCATCTCATCCTCTCTCTCAGGTGGATTTGCCCGAAGTGTGATGTCTCCACGCGACAAAAACTAATGAAATCGTTTGGTTTCGCAACACCTTCTCTCTGTGAACCAAAATTTTCACGTGATGCTCCTGATAGCTAAGACTCGGTCCCACCTCGATCTCCGAGTAATCTAACACATGGCTGGGGTCTGCCACATATTATTTTAGTTGGGACACATGGAATACGTTGTGTACTCCCACTAGTACAGGTGGTAAAGCCACTCGGTATGCTATGACACCGATCTTCTCAAGGATACCAAATGGTCCGATGAATCTTGGACTGATTTTACCGCCTCCACCGAAACGAGTCGTGCCACGCATCGAAGAAATCTTCAAGAATACCAAGTCGCTGACCTCGAACTCTAACGATCTCCGATGGCTGTCGGCTAGTGCTTTTGTCTGTCCTGTGCCACGCAAAGTCTTTCTCAAATCTATTTCATTTTTTTTGCCTCATCCACTATAATTTTTGGTCCCAAAAGTGCTCTCTCTTCCATGTCGTCCCAAGATAGTGGAGTTCGACATCTTCATCCGTATAGAGCCTCAAATGAAGATATCTCTATACTGTCCTAGTAGCTGTTGTTGTTTGCAAACACTACCAAGTGAAGATGGTCCTCCCACGAGCTACCGAAATCTAATACACAGGCCGTAACTCCTCAAGCGTCTGAATAGTCCTCTCTAACTGTCCGTCCGTCTGAGGGTGGTAAACTTAAACTGTGTACCCAAGCTAGCGTGCAACTCCAACAAAAATGGGATGTGAATATGCTATCCCGATCGGAGACGATACTCATTGGAACCCCATACAACTTGATGATCTGCTTCACATATAATTCTGCCAACTTATCTGTAAACAATCCTACTTTGAATGGTATAAAATGGGTCAATTTTGTCAATCTATCAACAATGATCCAAATTGTCCTTTCCTCTGGGCGAGCGTAGAAGACAGAAAACAAAATCTAGCGTGATATATTTCCACTTTTACTCGGGGATCGGTAATAGTTGAAGCAATACTCCTGGTCTCTGTCTTTCATCTTTGACCTGTTGGTGTAAAACCCCTAAATTTCTACTATTTTTTTTATTAAATTTGGTACCGATTTAAAATTTTTGTATTGTACGTCGCGTAGTCGTATTGTACGTCGTGCACGGAAATTTTATTTTTCGTTTTGCTCGACGAGTGCGAATATGTGCGAGCGTACATATTTTTAGAAAAATATTTTTTCTATTTTTATGGTTTCAAAATAATATATGTAATAATTATTTCTAGCTATCATTTTCAAGTTTATGATTTTAATTATGAAAAGCCTTTCATTTATACAGCTATAATAATAAATTATTTTTCCTATTAAATGGTATATTAGAAAAATATATTTATGTAAACATTATTTGTACATACATATATATTTAGCAATTATTTATTATTTATTTTAAATATTAATGTAATTTTCGAAATTATTATTATTAGTATTTTTGGAAAATATATTTCGAAATTATTATGGCAATTTAAATCCTGATTTGAATTTATGTATTTATTTAATTAGTTAAATAATTGAAATTTGATTTATTGATTTGATTTTAAACTAAGGGAATTAAATTAGATTTAATTGGATTTGGATTTGGATTTGATTTGATTGATTTTAAATTAATACATGAATTATCTATTTTGGGTTTAAACAAATTCTAAACTTTATCTTAATGGGAATTCCCACATCCTATAAATAGGCAGGTACTCCTCCATTATTATTCCACAAATTTCTCCAAATTCCACAACCCAAGTTTGTGCATCGTGTCCGTGCCCTATTTTTTTTTCCTTTTCATTATTTTATTTACATATACATTTCATCTTCTTCGTGTCCACATGTCGGACACGATTTCGACACAGCAAATCCAATCCTCTAATCCAAAATCCTAATCCTATTCTAAACCCTAGTCTCTTTCCATGTCCCACTCCCTGCATCCTTCGATCCCCGGCCTCGAGCCGCACATCCCTTGCCGTACCCTACCACAGTCGAAAACAACCACCCATCCCCCGTCCACGACCACCGTCGATCCCGTGCCACCAGTGCGACCGGTCGCCACGACTTCACAACAAACCCTCACCGACCCCTGTCTTCCCGAATCAACCCTGGCCAAGTCGGCCGGCAGCCAACCCCAAACCACCGCTGTCGCGGTCAGACCCACGCCAACCCCGCAACGCCACCACCACCCGGACCACGGCCACCCACCATCACCAAAGGAGTAAAAAAAATTGGAACCCTTACCTCTCTTCCGCCACCGCGCTCTGCCGACCCGACCGACCGCGACCGCTCCTCCGCAGCGCCTCCTAGTCGCCACGTCCCCTCACTGCCCTTCTTCCTCCGCCTCGACGCCGTGCTGACCAGCCGCCGGCGTGGAGATCATCGCCAATGCCTCTCCCAACCGCCGTACCCTAATTCCTCCGCCAGCCCCGGCAACGCCCCGCACCTTGCTTCCCGCACTCGACGGCCGAGGAACGCCCGAGGAGCCCCTCCCTGGGAACACTCCTCCCTCTTTCCCTCTCCTTCTCCGCCGACCAAGGCCCTCCTCGCCGCGAGCACCGCACAGCCTCCGCTCTCCCGCATCCGCCTTAGCCACCGCCGGCCGACTCCTTCTCCGGCCCCCTCCACCTATTCCTCCGCTCCTCCCGACCAAACCCCCGCCGCGCGAGCGCGAGCGCGTCGCCGCATGTCGTCGGGAATCCCATGGCGAGACCCCGCGGAACGTCGCACTCCGCGCGCAGATCCGCTCCTCGCATGCGACCATCCGCCACCGCCCGGCCTTCCCACTCCGCCGCTGCCGGAGTACGCCGCTCTCCTCTTCTCCTCCGCCACTTCTCTCTCTCTTTTCCCCAATCTCCTTTTCTCTCTCTCTCCCTCCTTTCTCTTTTCTAAAAGTGAGGAACAGCAGCAGTCAACTGACTGCTGCGGTTTTGGGTTATTAATTTTTTTAATTATTTATTTATTTTTAATTATTATTATTATTATTATTATTATTATTATTATTATTATTATTATTGTTAGTACTGATTGTTTGATTTGAATAAATTTTGTTACTTTATCATTATTTTGTTCTCAGTGAGTGTATAATGAGATTTATTATTAACACTTCTATTATTATATTACTTTGACACATGTTTTATTAAGTTTGGTTCTTTGTTCCTTGTTCTATTATTATTTTAATTATTATTGTTATTATTAATTGTTGTTTTCTTAATTGGATCATTTATTTTTATTTTTATTTTACCAAGATTTTGTTATACAATACGAATAGAGATTTTATTAAAATATTACTATTATATTTTTATTGATGTTATACTAATAGTACAAATTATTATTTTATGGTTTATTAACCAAAATAGATAATTTTGTAAGATATATCTTTCTAACCAAATATTATGGGGTTGGCAATTCTACAAGGTTATAGTTTTACAAAATACGGATTTTAGCCTTAGATAATATTCTAGAACTATTTTGTTTCATTAAATTTATTATTATTATTTTATAGGTTCCATACTAAAATACTATTTTGACTTGGAGTTTTTGCTGGATTTTCAAGTATTCAATTAAATTCTATTTTAATATAAAACCCTAATTTTTGAAGTATTATAAATAGTTTTCTAAAAACGTATATATTTTTAATTATCAAACTTCTTCGATGATCTTCCTCTTCTGCAATCAAGTCCTATTCTCAATCCCTTGCCAATTCAAGTCTACCTTATGTCGAACCTAACTAATTTGACCCTTCTGGACCCATGGAACCGTCCGTGTCACCAACAGAGGTCCCCTTGCATAGTTGTTGCACCGAAGTCGCAGTTCGTGCCACCGTGATTATCGCAGCACACCAGGCGTCCTACCAGGCAAGACACTTTGCCATTAGCTGTTTATTTATTTTAGCTCATATTTTATGCATTATTTATTTTCTTTATGCAAAATAAACTGTGATACATGGCATAAACTGTTAGAACTTACTGTTCATTTTTATTCTGCTATGTATTATTTTTCTTACACATTAAACCTAGATTTAAGGGACCACCTTGTGTGTTGCATTTATTGGCCTTGACACGTTGTAGCACGAAGTTGTGTGTCGCATGTAGAACACGGACATACGTGACTGGCTGGCCGTCGGTGCGTATAAGCCGTACGATAGGAATAACCGCTAATAGAGATTGCATGCTAGTTTGACTTAGCGGTTATAGTGGTTTGTGTTGTGGATACAACACAGTAGGCATTGGGCGGGGAGGATAATTCCTTAGCGTATGGGCTTCGATGCACTTTTTCTTTTGTAACTGTGAGCTCCGCCGGAGACGCGGGTCAGATTACCCAGGATTACTGACGGCCACTGACGTTCTGCGGAACGTTATGCTCTTACTGATGGGGCCTCTGGTGACAAAGGGGGGACTATGCCGATCCTATTCAGCCAGGGCCCATGCGTAGGAAGGATTGTTCTTAACTACATTTCACTTAGAACGGTTAGGCACCTTTATCCGTTAGGTACGAGTACTTTTGGTTTGGGTACTTGTATCTGACCGTGGCTTGGAACAATAACTTGTCGCGGATTAGTTCATCATATCTTGTCCTTGTTTGGTTGTAGGTGTGACTTACTACTTCGATGAGAAGGTATTGAACCTTGTTGGGGTCCGGATACCATATTGGATTCATAGCATGGAAAGATACGTCACCGTGAATTAGTTTACCATCTCCTGTCCTTGTTTGGTTGGGAGGATGGTACGCTCGTTCAATTGGTGCGTATTGGACCATGTTATAATTCAATTAACTTATTTATTTGAGCAATATTTATTTAGTTTATATGGCATGATATTATGTGTCTTGTTACGTCCCTCTGAGGACCTGGTTATCTCGCAAGGTGTGTGCTATTGTCTTTCGCAGGTGTTCTAGCTTTAGCCGTGATTATCGCTATCTCTTCGAGGATGATTGCACTTGGATCGTCTTCGCTTCGCTCGCCAAATTCATTTCTTTTCTTATGTATTTTTCTTTACTTGTTGGTAGTAGATTTGTCTCCGTCCAACATATTGTATCAAGACAATTCATTATCATTTTATGATATCTTTTATTCATTTATTTTGTGTGGATGAGATTAGTTATGGTTCTACTACATTTTACAGCTTCTGTATTCATATGAGGTTTTCATATATTGGAGTATACTTCGTATGTATACAGCTGGCATGTCTACGTTCCTAGTCCTACGTATTTTGGGACTTGGGCGTTACAGTTGGCCCACTAGACATTTAACAAGGAAGCATGCCACCTCTCGCTTCATATCATACCACCACACATGATCTCTCAGATCCTTGTTGTAAGCCCACTTTCCCGGAATATAAGATTTTAGGATATTTATTATTTTTGAAATATTTTTAATTTTTGAATTATTTACTAAGTATGTTTGATTATTCATTTATTTTGTCTATTTATTGATCTTCATCTATATTTCCCATCTGTTGATTTATCCATAAGTAGTAGTTATTCTATTTTCTTAATTATTTAGGACTTTTGAAAGCATTTGTGTGGACTTAAATGAGGTTGCTAAGCTTTTATAGGTCAGCCCAACCATTCTTTTAAACCAGCCGTTTTAGCCAAACCCAACCAGCCAGTTAGGGCCTAACCAGAATAGCACATATGCCCCATCAAGCCAAGCCCATCCTGTTGAAACCACATTCCTTATATTAGGCTATCCATAGGACCCAACTCATTGAGTTTAAAACTAAACTCATCTGTGTATTTTGGGTCGGGACCCATTTAGGATGAATCTATCAAATAAACGTTTTTAAACCCATTCCCTTCATTTTTCTCCGTCTTCTCAGATCTGAGCATAGTATCAACTCTCCGTTCCAATCTCGTCGATGAGCGGCGTCTGACATGGCGGTCGGTTCGACGACTTCCAGCACCTTTCTGAAACTTCCTCCACCGCCTCATCCTTCCATCCTGACCATCCGTTTCCATCGACATAGTCAGAGCAATCGCGGCCGTCCGACGATAACCGTCGCCACAGCCTCTCCACCCCTATAAATAAGAACCCCGACTTCCTATTTCGTCATCCCAGTCTTGAGTGGCGAAGCCCTGCTCAAATTAACAGCAGATCTTCTTCGTTCCACTCCTTCCTCTTTTCCTTCCTCGCCCGAGCTTTGCCATGGCTTCAGTGAAGTATTGAGTACGCGAAGATCTTTTTTTATTGATCTGATCACTAGCGATGATGATCAGCGACGTTCCTCTATGAAGACACCGCAAGTGAATCGTCTCTTTCCTTTCCTCTGTTTCGGATCGCTCATCATTTTCATTCTGATCAATGGAGTTCCTAAACCATGGAATTTTTTTGAACAGTCAAGGCAAAGTCTCCAGCGGACTTTGAATCTTGGTTTTCCTATCAAATCAGCAAGAATTGGTGTGATTAGAGTTCGATAGCTGTTCCTCGTCACTGTGAAACGTCATCCTTGATATCTCGTGTGTTTGGAGTTCATCGATTCCCGAATTGATCGAGCATTGAACTAGTGAGTTCCCTAAATTAAGTTCTCCTTCTTTCTCTGAAATTCTGATTGATATGATCAAGGATTGACATTAATTTTAGTTTCTTGATTCGTGCACATGACCTGTTCGACAGTTTTACTGAGCCAGCTTCCTTTCGAGCTTTGGACACAAACATGACTGAGTTGGACCCGGGAGGGACACTGATCGCTATATACTCTACTCAGGTATATTTTTAGTTGCATGACTGGGTGTGTTGAGCAACGATACGGGACTGGTGCAAACCTTACATAGGATTGACACTAATGCAAGACTATGAGGATACAGTTTGGAGGATAGGACACGAATTTGGAAATGGGACACTGCACTCACCTTGAGTATCAGTTTCTTTAAAGCGATTGTATTGCTGGGTGTGCATTTGAATGAAATAGTTCCATGACCGTTGGGTATTAGGTTAGGACTTATGTTCAAATCTTTGAATACAAGTGACTGATTCAGAACGTTGGGCCGACCAAATTTTTGGGTGTTGGATTAGTGGGCAAATAGTTTGGTAGGAGAATTGAGAAGAAATGGATTAAGACAGAAGGGAAGCAGTAGCAGGTCGGTTCAGGGCCCAAAGTCAGTAGGCCAGGATGGAATGAATGAAATAAAAGAAGAAGAATTGTGAACAATAGCTTTAGTGTAGGCTATGGGCCGGGCTCTATTGGGCCAGGTCAGTAAAGAATCAAGAGACTTGGATTAAGGAGACTAGGCCAAGCCAATGCTATGGGGTTCTAAGTTTGAGGTTGGATAATTGGTGTTATAAATTACAAATGTTAAGGTTGTTGTTTTGGCATTTCACGGTTTTAGCCATGGATTTGGTAATTATTGATTAATAATGAGTTAATGGGATTTGGGCCAATGGAAGAGGGTTATGGGTATTAACTTAGACTTGGTTAATTTAAGGAATAAGGATTATGATGTTTATGTGGAGTTTGATACCTAAATCCCTATTTTGAATAGGTTTGGACTAAGGAGCAACTTCTACAAGATTTGGATTAAGGCAAGTACTCTGTACTTTATTTCCAATATTAAATAAATGCAATTTACTTTGTTTCCTAAAAATTAGCATGACTCATATTGTGACACAATTTTTGTCACGTATCATGACTCTTGCATCGCATGATTTTATTTAAGTCTTGAATTTTATTTGTTATGAATTTTCGAATCATGAATCTTAATACATCAAGTTTCCAATCTTGCTTGATAAGCATCTAAGAAATCAAGTTCCGAATCTTGCTTGATAAGAATCTAAGAAATCAAGTTCCGAATCTTGCTTGATATGATTTTTCGAATCATGGAGAAGGGGAAATACCGAGTAGACATGTGGTCAAGCCAGTCTAGTCCGAAGCATAGCTTGACATACACTGCACGTATGTCCAAGCATGACCAGTCCGAATCTAAACCTTAGCCGGCCACATGTCGAAACAGTATTTCAAATCACATAGAATGCTAGTTGTGCATTCTTGATTCATTATCCGACTTGTGACTAGTTATATTATATTTTATTATGATTCTCACAGTTTCTCGTATTAAAGATTGTATTTCATTACAATGATCATGCATTGTCTGGTTCATATTCTATTTACTTTTTGTGCTTTATTTATTATTGTGTTATATTATGCAAGGATGTACTTTACTCCTTTCCTGACTAGATCGTTGTCTACCAGGTGTTAGCAGGTTGGCTTGGAGGATTCCTTTTGAAGAATTAGAATTAGTATAGAATCATTTATGTACTATTCATTGTATATTATTTCGAGGTTTGGCCGAATTTTTCTCTGGGATGAGATTGATATGTATATGTACCAAAAGAGATATAGTAGATTGTGATTGTGTGTGTTGATTGTTTCTGTTTTAGTTATGTGATTGAGCATAGATTGATAGCATTATCACTTGAGGATTCTCGAAGACCAGACGGCTGACTACCGCTGTCAACGACAGCGTAGGCTGGACGCGCTCACAACTCGTACCCGATCATGCGGGCGCAGGGCATAACACTTGTACATCTTGTTGGCTCTCGAATGCATGGAATACTGAGAGTGATGAGCCTCTTGTATGACCTCTTCTCATAGTTCACCACTAGGAACACATAACCTAGTGTCGTGCTTCAACGAGCCATCCTTTGCATAGAGAAATCATCTAACAATCCAGCATGCACCTGTGCTCTGATACTCCTCAGATTCTTGTCTTGATACTGTGTCTCTCGGATCTTGTCCATCAGTCCAGATTGGATTTGTAAGTCCCCAGGATTTTAGGGCTTCTTTTGAAATTTTAAAATGTGTTATTTTCAATAAATACTTTTCTATAATTAGCTTTGATCATTAAATGTACCTTTTCGTGACTTTGATTTTTGGAGCGCTAAGGATGTCAATCTTTCGAAACTTTCTTCATCAGTTTTGTAGTAGACAAGATTATCTTTATTTTGATATATCATGTTCTACTCAAACTTGTTTCCTTTAATTTTATTTATATCACACAACTTTATGGTCAATTTAGGCCATTTGATCATAAACCGTAAAACTTGACCAAACTTTCAATTTAATTTCGAAAATCGACATCGATCCAACCTAATCGACCCAATATATTATTTTGACTATTTTGAGCCTAATACACACATTCAACTCGTGTGCCATCCAATTGAGCTCCCGTATGCTATTATTTCATCAAGGATCATAAATGACTTAACTTGCAGTCATGATCGCACCAAGCCCAAACCTAATCCAATCGAATCCAAACACCCAACCCAATTTTTTGTGGCCACTCACATGGAACCCTTCGTGGCACTGTATGAAAGAAAGTGTCATTCGCTTGTAAACCCCCCTCCTCTTTAAGTTATTATTTAATTTCTAGTATTCCTATTTTTATCATTTTATGTTATTAGCTAGGTTTAGAATTTCAAATATTTATAAGACCTAGCCTAATTGTCTTGTCACTAGTCTAGATAGATAAAGAATTATCATAGGTTATGTATATACACCTATACATGTATAATTTATGCATATATATATATATATATATATATATATATATATATATATATATATATATATATATATATATATATATATATATATATAGCTTAAAGTGCAAGACTTTACAAGTAAGCGCAAAACGGAAGGACCGCAAAAGGAAAGAAGCGGGAGGGGGGGAGGGGGGAGCAAAATCCTGCATACGACACCAAAACTAGTCAGTTGGACAAGGAGTGCCAGAATCCCTCCCTGACGTGCTTGCAGAGTCTGCTGACTTTGTGGATCTGTCTGAGAACCTCCCTGGTCAGTTGATTGGCGTTATATTGTCAGCCCTCGTATCTGTATTTGTTGCGGTTCTTCCAAATAACGTATATAATGGCGGCTACAACGATCTGGTGGTCGTGCGAGGCGCTGCTCCCGGTGGCGAGAAGATCGTTGAAGCCGCAATCAGCCTGAACCTATCTACACCTACAGGAGAGGGCGGTCCACACCTGCACGGCCAGGTCTCCAGAATACAGAATGTGGTTTGCGGTCTCCGACTGATGCTCAGAGCAGCAATGACATGCTGAAGCTAAGCTGAAGCCAATGGTGGTGAGCGCGTCGTCAGTGGGGAACTTCTTGCAGAACGCTCTCTAAATCAGAAAAGACCATTTTTTAGGAATGCAAGACTGCCAGAAAGGTCCAGTAATGGGGGATGATACTCCGATGCCGCGGACGACTTTTCTCGTCGAAGCTAGAGAGAAAGCTTCGTCGACCGAGAGGGACCACCTCAGCGCATCCGGGTTCGTCTTGACCTTTAAACTGGTAGCAGCCAACACAACTGCTGCCTCCTCTCCAATCCACTCCCGGGCCCTCTTCCATATCCAGTCGCCCTCGCTATCCCACATATCACGAATTGCACTATTAGAAGGAGCAGCTGGTAACTGCGGTAGGTGGGCATCTCCAGACCAACGTTCATGGAAGAGGGACGACACGCTCGTTCCCAGCTGGAGACAGATCAAAGGCTCTACGAGATGCCGCTCGTGAAGTATGCGACGCCAAGACGCTGAAGATCTGTTGTTAAATTCTGCGGCAGAAGGATATGTGTACCAAAAATATCTGGCCTTCATGAACCGAGCCCATATAGTACGACTCTCACAGAGCTTCCACCACATCTTCATGGAGCAAGCGTCGACGACGTACGACAGTCTGCAGAACCCTAGTCCGCCCTCGTCGTTAGGTCTGGCTATGGTGTCCCAACTGGCCCAATGATGCTTGTCCTTGCCATCATAGTGTCCCCAGAAGAAGTTGGTGAAAAGTTTATCAATGGAAGTGAGCACCTTCTTAGGGGAAGAGCAAGCGGCAAGGGTGTAAATGGGGATGGAAGAGAGGATGTGCTGAATTAGAATCATCTTCCCGCCAGGTGATAAGATTACGTTGTGCCATCCCTCTATTTTTTTGAATTTTGTCCACCAGCCCTTCAAAGATGCTTGCACTGGATCTGCCGTACACCAGTGGACACCCTAAGTAAGAGAATAGAGGATACGCAACAGAGAAGGAAGTGATAGTAATGATAGAAGAATGGCCCCTGTTGGCCGAGTGGTAGGTATAGATAACACTCTTGTTGGGGTTGACACGCTGATAGGAGCATCTAGTGTATCACTCCAGCGTTTTATGAACCACTTCCACGGACCCAACGTCGCCGGAGGAGAAAATGAGGATGTCGTCAGCATATGCCAGATGGGTGATGATAGAACATCCGCTAGTGGTATGAAAATACTGGAAACGGGGAGTACTAACCATTTTTTTAAGATTTCTGCTAAGAACTTCTACAGTAATAATGAAGATGGTGGATGATAATGGGTCTCCCTGCCTGACTCCTCTACTAGATTTGAAGAAACCATCGGCTTGTCCGTTGACGATAGTAGAGAACCATGAATTACTGATCGATCTATACACGATGTCTATCCAGGTCTCCAAAAATTTGAAAGCCCTGAACACCCATATCATGAATTGCCAGTATAGTCTGTCGTACGCTTTCTCCATGTCCAGCTTGATGGCTATCTTCCCGCCCTTGGACAAAAATTTCGTGCAGGTGATCATCTCCTGTGTTAGCAGGATGTTGTCTAATATGTCCCGCCCATGAACAAATTCGCTTTGCTCCTCGGAGATAATCTTAGGAAGAAGCCCGGACATGCGGTTGGCGATGATATTTGAGATATTGTTGGTGAAGGTGCACAAGCTCAGAGGGAGAAAGTCTTTGAGGGTCTCCGAGTTGTCCTTCTTGTGGATGAGAATTAGATTGGCATAAGATATCGATCTGGGTACCTCGCTCCTTGAAAGAAGGCTGTGACCGCCTCGTGGATATTCAACTTGATGATGTCCCAGCAAGATCTGAAGAAGACACTAGTAAATCCGTCAGGTCCTGGCGCGCTATGATCGTTCAGGGCCCATACTGCATCTTTAACTTCAGTCTCGGAAGGGAGTTGCTGCAGCTGAGTGTTATCCCTGTCTTCGATCAAACGAGGGATCTCCGCCTAGGGATTCCTCATCCTTGACTAGTGAATAACTGAGAATAGTAATTAGCGGTGGCCGATTGGATACCCCGTTGGTCTTTATGAATGCGCCCGCTCTCGTCTGCGATCTGGTGAAGGTTGAGCTGTTGTCTGCACCCCTTGACACAGGAGTAGAAGTAACTAGAGTTTCTGTCACCTTCTATGTCCCAAGTCAGCCTGGATTTCTGTTTCCAGAATTCTGTCTTGACTTTCAGCCGAAACTTCAGCAGTGCTCTGGTGAAGTTGAGGGAAGCACGGGCCACGGGGGATCTGTCAGTAGCGCATAGAATTTTCGCACGAGCGACGTCGTCCTCAGTCGTGCAAATGGCCTGGAAGATGTCGCCAAAGGCTTCCTTACTCCAGACAGTGAGGGCTTTTCTGGTGGCTTTTAGCTTGGCCGCCACACGGGCTAGGGGGTCGGCCTCGTCAATGGCGCTCCAGGCGGCAGCCACGGTGTTCTTAAACTGGAGGTGATGGTTCCAGAGGTCCAGAAAACATAAACTTTTCTTGATCTGGTTCGAGTTGCTGCTGATTTCAATGAGGATGGTGAATGGTCTAATTTAATCGAGTTGAGGTGCGAGAGACTAGAGATGATCCCCATATCTGACCACTGAGCATTGACGAGGGCACGATCTAGACGTGAATATTGATGCCGGGCACCTTCCTACATGTTACACCAGTTGAATGCGTTGCCGGAGAACTGAAGGGTAGATAGGTGGGCGCTGAATATGAAGCCGATGAAATCATTCATCGCCGACGGAGGGGGCGGACGGCCCCCCGACTTCTTCTCTCTGCAAGTAATAGCGTTGAAGTCCCCTACACAGAGCCACGGGAGGTTGATGTGATTAAGGTGAGTGTCCCTCAGGACTTTCCAAAGCTGTTTGCATTCTGATATGTCACAGCTGCCATGGACTACAGACAAGAAGGATCTGGACTGGAGCATGGGATGTTCCACCCAACACAAGAGCGCCTGATTCGAGTCGTAGATGATACCGAACTTGACGTCGGCCGCGAAGAGGATCCAGATGTCGTAACATCCAACAATAGCAGAGGGGAAGCCTAACTGGATCTGGATGGATTTGAATTTCTTATGGGGGATTTTGGGTTCTATGATCACTAAAATGTCAATCCTGTGGATTTTCTTGAGATTGTTTAATCTTCTCAAGGTGGGTTTGTTTGCGAAGCCCCTAACATTCCAAGAAAGGATGTTAAGCATTAAGATTGCTGTGGAGGGGGGCTTTGTGAGTTTCGCGGCTGACCTAGTGGTCATAGCCGTGGACTCTTTATCACTATTTTTCTTCTTCTTTTTTGCATGTTTTGGTGGTGGTAGCCCCCTCTCCATCCTTTGTGGTGATCGTGTCGTTTTTGATGTCAACTGTTTCCTCTGTCGGGTGCATATAGACCTTTCCTACTATTTCTGCTAAAGCTCTGAAGTGACTGCTCGAGCTGGTGAGGCCAGCATCCATGGCCTGTTGTAACCTGGCCACTGGTGCTTGACCAACGTTGGCCATATCGTCTGCTCGAATGATCTCTGCATTTAGGATTGTGGAGGGGGCGGCTGATGTAGTGTCCCGCTCCTCGCGGTCCACTATGTAATACCCACGGCTTGCTGACTTAGTCTTGAACTGAGTATTTGGGGGAAACCTTTGCCGGTATCGATCGATCACGGATGAAATATAATGAACCTTTCCAATTGATGGATCGACTTCTATTGAAATGAATCCAAGCATTTTGTTGGATGATTTCTTTTGCTGCTTGGTTTTGATGAATGCGTTTTCGTATTGGTTTTCGATGATTGATTTTTATTGCTCGCTTTCATTGCATTGTGCATTCATTCCAAATCTTGAAAGAAGAGACCGAAGTATGCTAATCGAATGTTGGTGCCAATGCAGGAGGACGCATAGACAGAGCGTGAACGACGTGTGAAGTCCCTCGTTCTCTCAAAATAAGATTCAATCTCGGTGAGCTGCTTCAACCGGGCAAACATTTATCTGTACGTCCTAATAAAAATGATCTCTAGTCCACTCTGTTGCCTCGTCCCTCTGATCAACGATACCACAACAACAGATAAGAGAAGATAATTGAATTGAATCAAAATGCAAGATCATGTATTGCTACTTAATCTGCTTTATATGAATGATCATCTGCTTGTTTGCTTGTATGCTTTAAAATGTAGACATGTACAGACGGACTTGTACATGTTGAGATGAATAATAGAAAAGGCACGAAACGAACGTGTCGTACATCTGTGCATAAGTCTGAATCTGTTTTATCTGATAGAACTGCTAGAGCATGCATTGGTCTCGAAAAACTTATGCACAAGGTAAAAATGTCTCTCAGGTGGTATCTGGGGGCGTCTGGAACTACTCGGCCTAGGAGAGATTAAGAACACCCTGAGGTAAAAGAGATCTCATGTTAAAAGGGTAGCTGATATCAGAGTCCTTACCGACGAGCTGAACCAAAGAGTCACAGTGGCTAATACGGGAAATGATCCCGTAGACCATCATATAGATATGCCACATGCATGACCCAAATTATAAACTTCAATATCTGCAAGAATGTGTAACACCCAGTTTCTAAAATGAGGGTAATTTTGAAATTTTGTATTTTAATTTATTTAATTATGATATTTAAATGATAATATAATTTTTGGTGATTTTTAATCATTTTAAAACTATTTTAAATTATGACTTATGATTTTGGTGTTTGACTAGTGTAACCTTAGAGCCTAGCCATGTGATTAGGATGTTTGGCTAGTACATTTTAGCCTAGAGGGTATTTTGGTCATTTTAGTATTTATTTGAATTTATTATGATTTATGGGAATTTGTGTGAATTTAATATTAATTAAAATATTGCTATGTGTTATGTTAGTCTTGACTAGTTGAGACCTTGTAGAACTAACCCTAGTTGGTGACCCTAGTCTAACTCTAGTTAACCTACTTTAGTCATTAGAAATTAGTCTTAAGGTAGGAAGGATTACTTAAGTGAAATTAGTTCATGACTTATGGCTTAAGTCAATGACTTATGATTTATCAATTTTAAGTCTAGTGTTTAAGCCTTAGGCCCATGAATTAAGTCCAAGACCAATCCTAGCCCACCCATGGCAGCCAACCTAGGGTTTCCCACCCCTATTTAATGCCTCCTTCATTTAGGGTTAGCCTCTCTTGGAAATAGATCTCAAGTTTAGAAAGAGGTAAATTCCCAACCTTAGAAATTCCTAATTAATTCATTTTAGCTCCTTTTTAGTCCTAGTCTTTTGCAATAGGATCTAATTTATGTTTATATACTGATTTTGGAGGAGCACCTCAGTTTGCATGCCATTTGGAGATTTGGAGTTGCCATTTGGAATCCCCTCTTTGAAGCTTTTCTTGAGTTTTGATACTCAATAGGTAAATCATCTAAACTCATAGTTTTTCCTAATTTCTTTGCATATAAGGTTAGGTTTTAGGGTTTCCTAGCTGTCCCCAAAATTTGGAACAAATTGTGTCCATTTCGTGTCCGTATCGGACACGCATCATGATAGGTGCATATGTGTTTGTAGAAATGCCACATAGGAATAAATTTTCATATTTTTGAAATGTAATTACATGGATTTGTAGATCTTGATGTGTGTATCAATTTTTGTGAAGGTGTCCTAGTGTTTCGTGTCCTTTTGTGTCCTATTTTTACGTGTGGACACGCAGCACGGGCCCGTAGGCCGTGTCCTGCATCACGGGGTCCATTTCTCTGGACACAGGACACGTCGTGTCCAGAATTTTTGTGGGATTCATGGGGCATCATCTGCGACCATGCTTCCAAATTTTGGGGGCGCTTCGAGGTCTGTGCACAGAGATATCGACGTCGCATTGGCCGCGCGCTGTCGCGCGCGGGCTGCTGTGCGTGTGCACAGGCACGACTGACACGCGTGTCGTATCTGTGGGACTCGTGGACCTGTTGCAGGCTGTGGGACACGTTCCCCTAACCTAGGCGAACACGCAGGCACGTGCACGTGACCCATGATTCACTGTGTCGTGTCCTAGGCTAGTCGACACTTCAGCACGAGGCTTGGGTTGCACTGTGCACTGTTATTCCTGTTTTGGTGACTTGGACACTTCGTGTCCACTTGTGTGGACACGAGAACACTCAGCTAGACACGTTCACACATGGCACATGTTTTACCCACCATTTTCTTTGTCACCCCCAGTTTTCGAATTAGGGGTATTTTCATCATTTTTCAAGTTTTATGATTTTTAGGAATTTTATTTGATTTTATATGATTTTTAGGGATTTAATTGAGTCGGTTTGAATTTTATCCAATTTGGACTTAAGTTGGAGACCCGGGTAGCCTGGACACTAGTGGGACCCACATACTAGCTGGGCTTGGCCCACATGCCATCCTAATTAGGCTAGAAACCGTAAACCCTATTTCCATGGCTTAATTAGTCATTTTAGAGCTTAATTGGTATTTAGAATTTAAACCGAAACGAACCGAACCAAACCAAACCCGAACCAACCCAACCTAAGTCTATTGGGTTTGGAGGCTTAATGGGCTTCACCCAAACCCAATATCCCCCCCACATGGCCGGCCAAGATGGACAACCCCCCTTTCTTCTCCACAAAGTTAAACTCTCTCTCTCTCTCTAAACTCTTTCTTCTTCCCAAGCTCCTTTCTTTCCTTCAAGAAAACCAATTTAGGTATGTTTTTTATTCTCTATTTATTACTCTTTTCCATTTATTGCTTTCACAATAATTATAGAGGGGGAGATTCTCTACACTTTGCCCACAAATTTTGTAGGATTCCCTAGAAATCTAGGTTAGAGATTTTAGGGGTTTTTATTATGTAGAGTGGTATATATGTATATATGTGTATATATATATATATATATATATATATATATATATATATATATATATATATATGTATATATGTGTATATATATGTATATATGTGTATATATATTAATATGTGTTATGTGTGTGTAGAGGAATGAGAGTGGTGGTGGTGGTTGTGTGTGAGAGTGAGTGTGTGGTTGTGTGTGAGAGTGAGTGTGTGTTTGTGTGGTAGAGAGTGTGTGTGTGTGTATTTATATATATATAGATATGTGTATGTATTTATATATATATAGATATGTGTATGTATTTATATGTATATGGATATGTGTGTGTGTATGTAAATTTATATATAGAGTATATATATATATATATATATATATATATATATATATATATATATATATATATGTGTATGTATATAGATATATAGATAGATAGACATATAGATATCTAGATAGGTATATATATATATATATATAGATATATGTAGAGAGAAGAGTAAAAGAAGAAGAGAATGAGAAGAAGCTTAGAAGAAGTAGGAGAAGGAGAATAGGAAGAGAGGAGGACAAAAGAGAATAGAAAATTTGGAAATTGAAGAGGATAGGAAAAGAATGAGAAGAGGGAATTAGAATAGGAAAATTAGAAGAAGTTAGATTAAGAAGAGAATTAAAAGAAGTAGGAAGGAAGGAAGAAGAATTAGATTTATGGGAGTTTGAGTTAAAGGGCGAAATCGAGCTCCGAGTGTCGGAACGCGATGAAACTTGGCGTAGACCTAGATTATATAGATTAGATTTTGCGGATAGGCTCCCAAGTTGAAATCGGGGTCGTAGGGCGCCGGTATCGCGCCGTACCATTGCTTATCTTGAAATATTCAAGATATCGCCAATGGGCCGTAAGATGGACTAGACGTCCACTTTACCTAGGTATCTTGGTAGGTAACATATGTATAGGCTAGTACCCTACTACCCTGGGGAGCACGGGTCGAAATACCAAGCGTAGGTAGCCTAACTTGGTAATTGCCTAAGTTAGAATTTTATCTTTTTAAAGGGTAAAATAGGATATTGGCCTACGGCCAAGATACGGATTTCGAAGTCCAAGATAGACTTGGATATGGGTTGTAAGGGTTGGTAATGATTAGAAATAGTCGCCTAGACCTAGTCTTGACCCCGGTTGACCACGGTTGACTTTTTAGACCAAAAGTCAACTATGGGTCAACACTTTACCCAATTTAGTCCCAAATTCCATTAAACTTGGACAGTTGACCAAAAGTCAACTATTAGTCACCAGTGACCTAGGGTTGACCTAGAGTTGACCAGAGTTGACCCGTTGACCAAAAGTCAACTGTAAGTCAACTTTCGACCTAGTTTGATTCGGATTGATTTCCAATGTTCTCCCATGACCAAGATTGACCCAACTAGACATGTCTTGACCTAGAATGACTTAATAGGATTTAATTTGATTTAACTTTACTTCCTAAACTTAGTATTGAAACGTCTTGTTCTCTATAGGTCCTCGAGACACTGTAGTGGATCCGGTTGACATATTTTATCATCTTACAGGCGAGTACATTCTCTGATACTTATTCCTAATTTATGATAACTGTTATGATTCATGTACTTAGTGTAGATATGCTTATTCCTGACACATGGTTCTCACGAATTGGTATTCCTGGATCCCGACGAGAGATGTTTCTCCTTCTTAGGTTGGGATGTGTTGTGCAAGCTCCCTTGTAGCTCTTGCTCAATATATGGTCACTGATTTTAGAGAAGGTTCGCTACCTTCTCATTAGAATCCCGTACAGTAATGTTTCCTGTTTGGATTCATTCTACCAGTTGGGGTAGGGGGAGTAGTAGCGTATGCCTGTGATCAGATCCATCCCACATTTTCGAACAGTGTGAGTCATATACCGCACATATGACTTGCCAGGCCAGTTCTTGACAGGTATCCAAGCCGATCACAAGCTGAAACTACTACTCACACACATTGGACATATGGCTTTCCTTGACTTGTGTACATACCATGATTCAGTTCTACTTTCTTGTTCTAGCTCTAGCTCTACAGCTTACCATGCCATGATACATATATGTACACTCCATGATTTATTGTATATGCTCTATTTACAGTCTTATAGCTTTTATTCTATCTTGAGATCTGTTATGAGATATATGTACTCGTTCCATCCTGACTGGATATGTTGACAAAATATTACAGATGCAGATGAGGGGGATTGCAGTACCTACTACGGTCCGGATGACGTAGTGGACTTAGACTTGGTCCCGCAGGGCTTAGCTCCGTCTGACGAGTCTTTACCACTTGTTTAATTAGAGTAGGTCTTTTGTACTGGACCTTGTCTCCAGTTGCTTTTGAGACTGTATTACATTTGGATTGTATTAGAGACTGGACTTGTATATTATTTGTGTTTGCACTTGACAGGTTATATTTTATCGTCTTGTTGTCTTTATCTTTCAGTCTTTACTTTATCATCTTAGAGTTGTGATTGAGCACTCATATATATTCATTGCTTGTCCTCCGTTCGGAGTTGACCATATTCTCGACAGGTTTTTGATATATATATATATAAACTGTTGTTAGAGTAGAAAATCTACAGCGTTCCACGCCGTTTTTCCGGTGAGGGCTGGGCATTGTCACGTACACGTGCCCTTATAGCGGGTGCGGGTCGTGACACATTTTAGTGGTGGCCCATGCAGGTCCTGAAGTCGCAATTAGTGCGATGTCGTAGCGACACTCGTCTTAGAGTGTTGACTACGAGCCTGTGTTACACATAGGAGGTAGTAGGCTAAGAGTACTCAATCACAGTAGGATCTTTCCTTGCTTATCTTGCTTACCGTCTTTGATATTGATTTACTGCATTCTAGCTGTCCTCCTTTGATATTGTCCTTCATGTGCCATATTGATATCGTCTTTTCAATCTGTCTCCAGGATGGTTATGACTCATTCTTCCGGTGAGGAGCACGGGGAGACGGAGAGGTCTGCTACCTCTGGCGGACAGGCTCCGGTCACTTCTCCTGCAGATGGGACTTCTGTTGGGGCTCTCGGGGGTACTCCTCCAGCGCTCTCGATGACCGTCCCTGGGGCCATTGCGGGTGCTCTTTCTGCAGTACCGGGGGCTACGGCGGGAACTGTCGGGGGCGTTCTTCCTCCTCAGCAGGGGACTCCTCCGGTGATGATAGGAGCTATTCCTCCGTTGCCTTCTCTGCCCACAGACATGGGGCAGATGCTCGTGTTCTTTCACCAGGTGCTGGAGTCCCAGCGGGCCCAGCATGAGGCTCAGTTGAGGCAGACATAGGCCATGTGCCAGGGTATGGAGGATGCACACAGGTTGGCTGTGGCGGCAGTGGAGCATGGGGCTCCACAGAGGGAGGTGCAGCAGCAGCAGCAGAAGATCGGGGATATCCAGGCTTTCAAGAAGCTGGGTCCGAGGGATTTCAAGGGGACCGAGGGTATTATTTATGCTGATGACTGGCTCGAGGATATCGAGCGCCAGATGAGGGCCTCCCGCCTGGCAGACGACCTGAAGGTCGAGGCGGTTGGCTTACAGTTGTTAGATGTTGCCCGGACATGGTTTCGGAACGAGCCGGCTCTTGCAGGAGAGGACCATACTTGGGCTGAGTTTCGAGCCCTGTTCAGAGAGAAGTTCTTTCCCCCACAGATAAGATTGGCCTAGTGCGGCAGTTCCAGAACCTGCAGCATGACGGGATGACTGTGGAAGAGTATGCGGCAGAGTTCGGTCGACTGAGCCGATACGTCGAGTACATTGTGAGCGACCCGGTGATCCGAACAGAGCGCTTCCGGGAGGGATTGGCATTGGATATCAAGATCCTGATCCCTTCCTTCTATGCGACATATGCAGAGGTTTATGCGGAGGCTCGAAAGGTGGAGAGGGAGTGGGGCTTGAAGCCGAAGAGAGATCGTGATTTATTTTTGGGAGCCAGTAGCAGCACAGGGGCTGCTAAGCGTCCTCAGCTTCAGCATCAGTCTTTCCAGCATCACCAGCAGCAGGGGCAGGCCAGAGCGTCTGTCCAGAGGGGTCAGCAGCGTCCGGGGCAGGATGATCTACCGTGCCACTTCTGTAAGAAGTCCGGTCACCTCTTTGAGTTCTGCAGGAGGAGGCTGGGGCTGTGTCTCTTTTATGGTGCCGCAGGACATCAGATGCGGGAGTGTCCCAAGAACCCCCATGTTACTGGAGCAGCTCAGAGGGCACCCGTTCAGAGGGCACCAGCTAGTGTGCCGGTAGTTCAGCAGCGGGGTCCACTTCCGACCCAGCAGCAGTAGTTTGTTCAGCACCGCCAGCAGAGGGGTGGTCAGGGTAGAGCCTTTGCTCTTGCAGCCGAGGAGATGGAGCCTATTGCGGATGTTGTCGCAGGTTCTATTCTGCTCGATTCTTTTCCAGCTTTGGCCTTATTTGATTCTGGTGCTACGCACAGTTTTGTGTCTGTTTCTTTTGCTCTTAGGCACAATATTATTGTTGAATATCTTGGTAGGACTTGCAAGATTATGACTGGGAATGGCATCATCCTAGTTAATAATGTTTGCAAGGGGCGGAGAGTTTCTTTGAGAGGCCGGGAGCTGAGTGCGTGTTTGCTCGTAATGCCACTTCCGAGTTACGATGTGGTACTCGGTATGGACTGGTTGAGCATGCACCACGCTAGCATCGACTGCAGAGGGGGCAGGATTCTGTTTAGGCCGCCAGGAGAGCCGGAGTATGAGTTCACCAGGGGTGCAGCGGAGCAGGGAGATGGTTTCTGCGAAGCATTGTCAGCGGGGCCGGTGTTGCCACATCCACTCATTGCTGAGTTCTTGGATATATTTCCCGAGGAGCTGCCCGGGATGCCGCCAGATCGTGACGTTGAGTTTTCTATAGACCTAGTACCGGGCGCTGAGCCTATCTCCCAGCACGTCTATAGAATCAACAACAGTAAATTAGCGGAGTTGAAGAGACAGGTCGACGAGCTGGAGTACAAGGGCTTTATTCGATCTAGTTCTTCACCTTGGGGCACGCCAGTTCTTTTCGTCCCCAAGAAGGATGGTACGGTACGTCTGAGCATTGATTACAGGGCGCTCAATAACCTTACCATCAAGAACAAGTATCCTTTGCCGAAGATTGATGACTTGTTCGACCAGTTGAGCGGCGCGAGGGTGTTCTCGAAGATCGACTTGCGTACCGGGTACCATCAGCTGAAGGTGAAGCGGGATGACATTCCGAAGACTGCCTTTCGAACCCGCTATGGCCAGTATGAGTATACCGTCATGCCGTTTGGGATGACCAACGCCCCGGCGGTATTCATGAACTTGATGAACAAGATATTTCATCAGTACCTTGACAAGTTCATGGTGGTCTTCATTGATGACATTCTCATCTATTCGAAGACACCAGAGGAGCACCTGAGGATTGTATTGGACACTCTCAGGAGGGAGCAGCTGTATGAAAAGCTGTCCAAGTACGAGTTCTTCTTGGATCGCGTGGAGTTCCTAGGCCATGTTGTCTCTGGCGAGGGGATTTCAGTGGATTCGAAGAAGATTTCTGCAGTGGAGTCCTGGTCTACGCCGAGCTCAGTAGCAGAGGTTCAGAGTTTTCTGGGTCTGGCATGTTACTACCGGAGGTTCGTACAGGATTTTTCCAGGATTGTCCAGCCGATGACCCGCCTTACCAGGAAGGACGAGGAGTTTGTTTGGTCCGAGGAGTGCCAGGCCACCTTCGAGGAGCTGAAGGCGAGGTTGACTACAGCTCCTATCTTGACGCTGCCATCTGGATCTGGTGGTTATACGATCTACAGTGATGCTTCAGGACGGGGTTTGGGTTGTGTGCTTCAGCAGCACGGGAAGGTAATTGCCTATGCATCTAGGCAGTTACGTCCTTATGAGAGGGATTACCCTACCCACGATCTGGAGCTGGCAACGGTCATCTTTGCTTTGAAGCTGTGGAAACACTATCTGTACGGAGAACGAGTTGAGATCTATACAGATCACAAGAGCTTGAAGTACGTGTTTACCCAGAAGGAGCTGAATATGAGGCAGAGGCGATGGTTAGAGCTGATGAAGGATTTTGATATATCCTTACAGTACCATCCGGGGAAGGCCAACGTGGTCGCGGATGCTTTGAGCAGGTATCCCGTAGCCATGTATTTGACGATGGATCGTCACCTTCTGGCAGATCTGGAGAGCTTGGGCATAGAGGTGATAGTTCCAAGGTTCGAGGCACAGATGTGGGGTCTCCAGGTGCAGTCGGAGCTAATGGACAGAGTCAGGGCAGCTCAGTTTGAGGATGAGGCTCTGAGAGTCATCAGGGAGCAGGTCCAGGCACGACTGTTGGATGAGTTCTCTATAGCAGGGGATGGGTCGTTGAGGCATGGTACCAGATTGTGCGTGCCGAGCGGAGGACTTCGGGAGGAGGTTCTTCAGGAGGCACACTGTTCTCAGTACTATATGCATCCCGGAGCCAACAAGATGTATAGAGACTTGAGACAACATGTTTGGTGGTATGGCATGAAACGTGAGGTGGCTCAGTTCGTTTCGAGATGCTTGGTGTGCCAGCAGGTGAAGGCCGGGAGGCAGAGACCCGATGGATTGCTCCAGCCACTACCCATTCCTGAGTGGGAGTGGGAGCATATCACTATAGACTTTGCATCTGGGCTTCCGCACTCTCCAGGAGAGAAGGATGCAATTTGGGTCATTATTGATCGATTGTCCAAATCGGCCTACTTTTTGCCTTTCAAGGTGGGTTTGTCGACGGAGAGGTTGGTCGAGATGTACATGCGGCAGATAGTCCGATTGTACGGGGTTCCAGTGAGTATAGTCTCGGATCGGGACAGCCGATTCACTTCTCACTTCTGGAGGAGTTTGTAGCTTAGCTTGGGCACATCGCTCAAGTTCAGTACCGCATACCACCCCAGACAGACTGGCAGTCGGAGAGGACGATTCAGACCCTCGAGGATATGCTTCGTACCTGTGTCTTGGACTTCGGGGGATCTTGGGAGGACCATCTTCACTTGGTAGAGTTTGCTTACAACAACAACTACTAAGCCAGTATAGAGATGTCATCCTTCGAGGCTCTATACGGATGGAGGTGCCGTACTCCCTTGTCTTGGGATGATGTCGGCGAGAGGGTTTTGCTTGGCCCTGAGATGGTGGTGGATGCTGCAGAGAAGGTCAGGGTTATCAGAGATAGACTTCGGGTGGCGCAGGATAGGCAGCGGCATTGGGCCGATAGCCACCGGAGGCCATTGGAGTTTGAGGTATAATTTAGATTTTTCTAGTATTTGAGTCTGATTGTGATTGTTTTAGATGAAGCTCTAAGTATTGTGTTTTGTTCTAGGTTGATGATCTTGTCTTTCTGCGAATTTCTTCGACGCGTGGCACGATTCGTTTTGGTGGCAACGGGAAGCTTAGTCCACGATACATCGGACCATTCCGTATCTTGGGCAGGGTCGGTGCAGTGGCTTATCGACGGGAGTTACCGCCCGCACTAGAGGGAGTGCACAGTGTATTCCACGTGTCGCAGCTGAGACGGTACGTGGCAGATCCCAGTCACATCTTAGACCACTCCGAGATCGAGGTGGGACCGACACTCAGCTATCCAGAGAAGCCGGTTGAGATCTTGGACCGAAGAGAGAAGGTGCTCCGGAACCAGGCCATTCCCTTGGTTCGCGTTGCATGGAGACACCACTCTCCAGGTGAGTCCACCTGGGAGAGGGAGGACGACATGCGGGAGCGATTTCCATATCTCTTCGAGCCTTGAGGTAAAATTCTATCTTTTTCTTCCTTGTTCTGTTCATGATTGCTGTGTTAGTTCTCATTCAATTTCGAGGACGAATTTTTTTAAAAGAGGGTAGATTTGTCACTCCCAGTTTTCAAATTAGGGGTATTTTCGTTATTTTTCAAGTTTTATGATTTTTTGGAATTTTATTTGATTTTATATGATTTTTAGGGATTTAATTGAGTCAGTTTGAATTTTATCCAATTTGGACTTAAGTTGGAGACCCGGGTAGCCTGGACACTAGTGGGACCCACATACTAGCTGGGCTTGGCCCACATACCATCCTAATTAGGCTAGAAACCATAAACCCTATTTCCATGGCTTAATTAGTCATTTTAGAGCTTAATTGGTATTTAGAATTTAAACCGAAACGAACCGAACCAAACCCGAACCAACCCAACCTAAGTCTATTGGGTTTGGAGGCTTAATAGGCTTCACCCAAACCCAATATCCCCCCCACATGGCCGGCCAAGATGGACAACCCCCCTTTCTTCTCCACAAAGTTAAACTCTCTCTCTCTCTCTCTAAACTCTTTCTTCTTCCCAAGCTCCTTTCTTTCTTTCAAGAAAACCAATTTAGGTATTTTTTTTATTCTCTATTTATTACTCTTTTCCATTTATTGCTTTCACAATAATTATAGAGGGGGAGATTCTCTACACTTTGCCCACAAATTTTGTAGGATTCCCTAGAAATCTAGGTTAGAGATTTTAGGGGTTTTTATTATGTAGAGTGGTATATATATGTATATATGTGTATATATATGTATATATGTGTATATAAAAAAAAAGTATATATGTGTATATATATTAATATGTGTTATGTGTGTGTAGAGGAATGAGAGTGGTGGTGGTAGTTGTGTGTGAGAGTGAGTGTGTGGTTGTGTGTGAGAGTGAGTGTGTGTTTGTGTGGTAGAGAGAGTGTGTGTGTGTATTTATATATATATAGATATGTGTATGTATTTATATATATAGATATGTGTATGTATTTATATGTATATGGATATGTGTGTGTGTGTATGTAAATTTATATATAGAGTATATATATATGTGTATGTATATAGATATATAGATAGATAGACATATAGATATCTAGATAGGTATATATATATAGATATATATAGAGAGAAGATTAAAAGAAGAAGAGAATGAGAAGAAGCTTAGAAGAAGTAGGAGAAGGAGAATAGGAAGAGAGGAGGAAAAAAGAGAATAGGAAATTTGGAAATTGAAGAGGAAAGGAAAAGAATGAGAAGAGGGAATTAGAATAGGAAAATTAGAAGAAGTTAGATTAAGAAGAGAATTAAAACAAGTAGGAAGGAAAGAAGAAGAATTAGAAAAATAAGATTTAGGGGAGTTTGAGTTAAAGGGCGAAATCGAGCTCCGAGTGTCGGAACGCGATGAAACTTGGCGTAGACCTAGATTATATAGATTAGATTTTGCGGGTAGGCTCCCGAGTTGAAATCGGGGTCGTAGGGCGCCGGTATCGCGCCGTACCATTGCGTATCTTAAAATATTTAAGATATCGCCAATGGGCCGTAAGATGGACTAGACGTCCACTTTACCTAGGTATCTTGGTAGGTAACGTATGTATAGGCTAGTACCCTACTACCCTAGGGAGCACGGGTCGAAATACCAAGCATAGGTAGCCTAACTTGGTAATTGCCTAAGTTAGAATTTTACCTTTTTAAAGGGTAAAATAGGATATTGGCCTACGGCCAAGATACGGGTTTCGAAGTCCAAGATGGACTTAGATATGGGTTGTAAGCATTGGTAATGATTAGAAATAGTCGCCTAGACCTAGTCTTGATCCCAGTTGACCACGGTTGACTTTTTAGACCAAAAGTCAACTATGGGTCAACACTTTACCCAATTTAGTCCCAAATTCCATTAAACTTGGACAGTTGACCAAAAGTCAACTATTAGTCACCAGTGACCTAGGGTTGACCTAGGATTGACCTAGAGTTGACCAGAGTTGATCCGTTGACCAAAAGTCAACTGTAAGTCAACTTTCGACCAAGTTTGATTCGGATTGATTTCCAATGTTCTCCCGTGATCAAGATTGACCCAACTAGACATGTCTTGACCTAGAATGACTTAATAGGATTTAATTTGATTAAACTTTACTTCCTAAACTTAGTATTGATACATCTTGTTCTCTATAGGTCCTCGAGATACTGTAGTGGATCCGGTTGACATATTTTATCATCTTACAGGCGAGTACATTCTCTGATACTTATTCCCAATTTATGATAACTGTTATGATTCATGTACTTAGTGTAGATATGCTTATTCCTGACACATGGTTCTCACGGATTGGTATTCCTGGATCCCGACGAAAGATGTTTCTCCTTAGGTTGGGATGTATTGTGCAAGCTCCCTTGTAGCTCTTGCTCAATATATGGTCACTGATTCTAGAGAAGGTTCGCTACCTTCTCATTAGAATCCCGTGCAGTAATGTGTCCTGTTTGGATCCATTCTACCAGTTGGGGTAAGGGGAGTAGTAGCGTATGCCTGTGATCAGATCCATCCCGCATTCCCGAACAGTGTAAGTCATATACCGCACATATGACTTGCCAGGCCAGTTCTTGACAGGTACCCAAGCCGATCACAAGCTGAAACTACTACTCACATACATTGGACATATGGCTTTCCTTGACTTGTGTACATACCATGATTCAGTTCTACTTTCTTGTTCTAGCTCTAGCTCTACAGCTTACCATGTCATGATACATATATGTACACTCCATGATTCATTGTATATGCTCTATTTACAGTCTTATAGCTTTTATTCTATCTTGAGATCTGTTATGAGATATATGTACTCCTTCCATCCTGACTGGATATGTTGACAAAATATTACAAATGCAGATGAGGGGGATTGCAGTACCTACTACGGTTCGGATGACGTAGTGGGCTTAGACTTGGTCCCGCAGGGCTTAGCTCCGCCTGACGAGACTTTACCACTTATTTAGTTAGAGTAGGTCTTTTGTACTGGACCTTGTCTCCAGTTGCTTTTGAGATTGTATTACATTTAGATTTTATTAGAGACTGGACTTGTATATTATTTGTGTTTGGACTTGACAGGTTATATTTTATCGTCTTGTTGTCTTTATCTTTTAGTCTTTACTTTATCATCTTAGAGTTGTGATTGAGCACTCATATATATTCATTACTTGTCCTCCGTTCGGAGTTGACCATATTCTCGACAGGTTTTTGATATATATATATAAACTGTTGTTAGAGTAGAAAATCTACAGCGTTCCACGCCGTTTTTTCGTTGAGGGGTGGGCGTTGTCACGTACACGTGCCCTTATAGCGGGTGCGGGTCGTGACATTCCTGAAATAAATTCATGTTTTGATTCCTCATTTTTATATTTCTCCAAATTTTCTGATACCGAGAGTTGTATCAGAGTTTACTCTGTACAATATAAGTTTAAATCCATATTACTGAGTTAAATTAGATGCTAACATGTTAGTTAGTTGTTGTTTGCATGCTAGATGTAGTCTAGGGTTTGATTCCTTGATTTGTGTTGAATTCGAGCACTGAGTGGACTGTGTGTAAACTGATACTTACCTTCATTTTGTGAATTAATTTCCATTTTTTCCCTTTCTTCAAACTGAATTCGAAATTGTGTATTGACTGGTATATTGAATTGTCATTTGATTTTATATACGTATTGGTACACATTGGTTTGGGTTGACTAGTAGTTATATGACACTGTCATTTGATTTATATTTTTACTGTCAATCCTAAGCTGGGATTGATTCCTATTCTCAATACCTGAATTGACATCCCAGTTTTGAACTAAAATTGGAATGATCAAGTGAACTGTTCTTCCTATTTTAACTGTCGAATGGTTCAGTATTTTTAAACTGAGATTTGGTTGTTAAGAAAATAGAGATTGGTTTGTTTGCAATTGAACTGAACCTGAAAATCGATTTCCATTCCTTTCCTTAACTGAGATTGATTCATCCCTTTTTAAAACTGATTTTTCATTGAATATTAACTCTCCACACATTGCATTGTTGTTTGGTTTTCGAAATAATTACTTAAACTGTCATATACTGATTCCTATAAACCTGAGAATGGGCTGATACATATTCCAGTTTTGAAATTTCTGAACCTTTCCTTTTCTTTTCTTAAACTGATTCGAATGTTAAGTTCATTACCTGATTAGTTAAGTTTAAATGTGGGGTTATGATTGTATTGGAAATTTGGGATTTCAAGTTGGGTTTTTGAATGTAGGTTAACTGTTGTTGTTCACTGTGTGAACCTAAAATCTGGGTTTTCCATTTCTATGTTAATTAGTTGTTAATCCAGAGTATTTATTCACTGTTTTCCTGATATATATTACCTGTCACACCTACACACATGAGCACTAAGGCACCCACATTGCTATGTACCCTCATTTCCTTCACACACATTGGGACTGTCACATAAAGATTCCTCATTTTCCAGTCAACCACACACAATCTCATGTATTTCAGCACACACACAGGGCACCTTCACACTCTAATGCACATTGTTTCCCTGTCTTGGGTTCCTGTGAACTCATTAACCCACACACACTTTATAATGCACACACACACTGTAGCATACATATTCCTGTCACTTAAGAGCTCATTATCACACACACACTGGATTTGAAATCTGGGAATTAACCAACTGATTTCCTTTAAAATTGTAAGTTGATTCCTTTCTTTTTTGCAATGCTAAGTATATGCATGTGTGAACTTGAACTATTTTCCTTTCCTTTTGTTTTTACTGTCAATCGATTTCCCTTCTTTTTGCAACCTGGGAATTGATTTCCCCAAGTCCTGTTTTATATTTGTACACACACACACATGCTATTATATTTCACTCACTGTTTGATTAAATAGGTTGATTCCTATATCACTATTTTCTAATGCACATTAAATTCCTGTTTTCCCATTCACTGAATTCCTATGGTAGTTCACTCCTATTTTGCTCACTGTTCCTGTATTCAGGATCACTGTACACAGGTTATCCCATTGCCATACACACAAATGTTTCCTTGTGTTCTACTGGACACTTGTTAGCTCACTGTACTCATAGGTACATTGGTTACTGATTTCTATTCCTATTGCCTAGGACTGATTCCTATAGACACTGCTACACTGTTTTGCATTTGACACTTGAACACAGGTTCAAGCCTAACACACACCCACAAACAGTCACCCTTCACACTACACTGTTTTCCTTAACACACACACACACATTTCTGAAAATCATCACACCCACATGCTCTTGTGCACTTTCATGACACACACACCCATGAACACATACACATGCTCTTTTCTCTATATATATATATATATATATATATATATATATATATATATATATATATATATATATATATATATATATATATATTACATATGGCTAAATGTGTTAATGTGATAAATAGAGATTTCCTATTGATATATACATGTATGTGTATATAGATAGATATATATAATATATGAAATATGTGTGATGTGGACTATAGGGCATAAGGCCTATGTGTATGGTATGAATACACCAATGATTGTTGGTAGTCTAGTATGACTTGTGATTGGTGTGTGATTGCTAGACTATGCTTGGTTAGGCCTAGTGAGACTTATTAGACTTGTTGGGCTGGGACTTGACCTAGTTTGACTAGTGTGGTTGACTATAGTTGACCAAGTGTTGACTTTAGTCTAGTTGACCTTGACAGCATACAAATATATTATAGATTACATTTATCATCCCCTGTATACATCTTGACTTGTGTTGCTCTAAATAGGAGTCATGTATCTCATCTCGGACAGTACATTTACTTCAGACATTCAGATACGAGGTGAGTACATTCTCTGATCATTTCATATCCTGTTTAGAATTATTTTTCTGCTTTAAATTACTTTACTTGATACTGTCATGTTGGTCACACGGATTGGTACTATATAGATCTTTTTATGAGATGTTATCTCCCTCGGGAGCATCAGATACTGTATGTTTTGTGCGTTTCAAGAATCATCACGTATGTCTATGCTTCATCTGATTCACGAATCGCTTGTGACACATGTACTCTCATGTTCACAGAGCCATCATGAATCACCTTCACGTATCACTCATTTTATGAGCCATGTGAAGTTTCACGAATCTTAACATAACTTGAACAGATCCTTGTGTATTGATTGGGGATGGAGGAGTAGAAATAGGCATGTGAATATTATCCAAGTAGCTGTAGTCATGAATCACTCTCTTAGCTGTAGTCATGAATCTCCTATGCCATTCACATGTTTATATTTTACTCTGACTCACTAGTCACTGTTAGTTCTCTATGTATAGTAGATATTTCTATTACAGTTCTCTCTCTGTTTACATACTGTATTTCTTCAGTTCATGTATCTTACTTTACTGCATGATTATATTTTCTAACCTGCTATGATCTGTTGAGATGTATTGTGCTCGCTCCCGTCCTGACTGGACCTGTTAAAATTTTTACAGAGGATGATGAGGAACCCTGTACCCTTACTTTGGAGCTTGCCTAGATGACACTCGCGACCTGGACCCCTGGGGAGGTTCAGGCAGCTGCTGAGGATGATACCCCTTGCATAGTATAGATAGCTTAGACTGTTTCTTTTCATGTTTAACTGTTGTCCTTGTTTTCAGAGTTATATATTTTAGAGATGTTGAGACTTGTTATTTCATTTCTGTTGTACCTCAGTTGAGGATTTTCTTATCTATTTTCTCGTGCCATATTCTATCTCTAGATTGTGATTGAGTTGTACCTCTGTGTTGGCCTCCTTATGGAGAGTATTCATATTATGTTAGTTATAGTTCAAGACCTAGAACAACGTTCTACCGCCGACACTGCGGCGTAGGCTGGACGCTGTTACGTACTCGTACCCTCACAGTGGGTGCGGATCGTGACATAATGTAACATGAGTGATTCGTTATGCAAAATGTGCTAACATGTCTTGTGCAGGGATGGCTGTCGGCGATGGGTAAGATGGTTATGAAATGTTCTACTGTCATGTTTCTTATGAATTATTAAAAAGAACCTAGACAAGTAGAAAGATCACTAGTAAAATGTTAGCTTCATATGTTGACTTAGTACATATATTTGCGAGTTCGGCCAAAAGCCGTTCGCCAGTACAGGATGTGTGCTGACTCATATTGTGGGCATCCTTTTTAGAAAACAAGGAGACAAAGGGATTTCAAGTGAGGTACTAAAGCTCGTCCAGTCTAGTAGAGCTTGTGGATCGCCTCATAGTTATTTTCTATTTCCAGTCAAGTTGCAAGCTTTTCCTTTGAAGGTGTTTTTACATTTTTAGCATGTAATAAAGGGATATGATGTATGAGCATTGTGGCTATTTTGAAAAGAGTTTCAAAGAGAGATATGTAATCAAATTATGACATTTGAGTCGCAAGCTCTGTACTTTGTAATCCTATCAAGTTATGAATAAAAGAAGTGTTTCCTTTTCAAATTTTTGTGTCCAATATTTGGTTTTCTGTAATTAAATATGCTGCGTGCGAGTGTTTTACTTTATCTAGTTGTTTTGTGCAGGTACTGGTCTTTCGCAAGCGCAACTTAGGCTTGTACGACATCACGCCTTAGCTAGGACGAATGATCCCGCAGGGATCAAAGTGAGGACGAATAGCGGGATCGGAGCATGACAAAGTGGTATCAGAGCACGACTTTACGTCCGTGGCCTCTTGTAAATATCGTTTTAAAAAAGTATATAAAGTATTTTGATGGCTTTCAAAGGTCCCGATTTTGAATTATGGAAAACCAATGCCCCATACAATAAGTCCATAATATTTTATGAGACTGACAGAAGTTATACTCTTTTGTAGAGAAATGGCTCCTCATCGACCATCTAGCTTGACCGACCCGATAGAGCGGATTATGTCCATGATGGAACTACAATGACATAATGTCGAGGAGCGTAACCAGATACAATAGGCCCAAATGGAGGCTCAACAGAAGCAGCTGGATGCCTTGGCCCAGCTCGTAACCTTGCTAGCGGAAAATTGAGATACCATCGCAGCGACCAAACCGACTGAAACACCTGAGATTGAGCCCGTGGATGGTGAGAACCCTAGCGGCGCACAGGCGCACTTTCTTTAGGCCAAAGGACTTTTTGGATACGAAACCTTTAGAATTTGAAGGCAGGACATCACCAGATAAGGTGATGGACTGGACCGATAAAATGGAGAGTCTGTTCGCATTCATAGGAGTTTCGAGTAGCAAGAAGGTAGTTTGTGCCACTTTGTAACAACGGCTGCGGGCAAATGATTGGTAGAAAGTAAAGAAACCAGAGCTGCTCGCCACTGCTTGGGGTGGAAAGATTTCATGGGCCTCGCTCGAAAAGGTATTTCTGGAGCAATACCTGCCTCTCACCATCAGTCAAAAGATGGAGAATATATTCATGACACTGAATCAGGGGAGCACGTCCGTAGAAGACTATGAATTTGAATTTGCTAAGCTGGCAAATTTTGCTAGTATAATGATTCCAAATGAGATGGTGTGCATAAACTGGTTCATTCAAGGCCTGAACGATAACATTCAGGAGAGTGTTCTGAATCGGGAGTATCATTCATATAGCAAGGCCTTTGAGGCGGCAGTACATGTGGAACAATTTAAGCTGAAGAGTGCACCGACAAAAATTTAGTACGGTCGCAATCAACCTGCTAAGAGATACCATGATGGTGAGAGAAAGACCGACGGACAACCACAAAATAAAATGTTATGTAACCACTATGGTCGACATAGACATGTGAAAGAAGATTGTCGCTATGCGAAAGGTCTGGAATGCAGTTACTGGAGAAAGTGTGGGCACACCAAGAAAGATTGTCATGTCGCCAATAAAGCTTGTTTCAGTTGTGGCCAACAGGGTCACACCGTCAGAAACTGTCCGAAAAGAAACCAAAATGACACTGAAGAGCGTGGGCCGCTGAGGGACCCACATCCGATCAGAGACAATTCGCACAATCAGCAGCTATGGACTAATGCTCGTGTCTTTAACCTATCCACCTTACTTGATCCTGAATGCAATACTAATGGAGGTGAGCTTGTTTCTTAAGTTTTGAGGACAAAACTTTTCTCAGTAGGTTATTATGAAGTGCCCCACTCCTCGCGGTCTACTATATAATGCCTACGACTTGCTGACTCAGTCTTGAACTTAGTATTTGGAGAAACTTTTGTCGGTATCGATTGATCACAGATGAAATGCAATGAACCTTTTCAATTGATGGATCGGCTTCTATTGAAATGAATCTAAGAGTTTTGTTGGATGCTTTCTTTCGCTGCTTGGTTTTAATAAATGCGTTTTTATATTAGTTTTTGATGATTGGTTTTTATTGTTTGCTTTCATCGCATTACGCATTCATTCCGAATCTTGAGAGAAGAGATCAAAGTATGCTAATCGAATGTTGGTACCAATGCAGAGGACGCATAGACAAAGCGTGAACGGCACGTAATGTCCCTCGTTCTCTCAAAATAAGATTCAATCTCGGTGAGTTGCTTCAACCGGCAAACATTTACCTGTATGCCCTAATAAAAATGATCTCTATTCTACTCTGTTGCCTCGTCCCTCTGATCAATGATACCACAACAACGGATAAGAGAAGATAATTGAATTGAATCAAAATACAAGATCATGTATTGCTACTCAATCTGCTTTATATGAATGATCATCTGCTTGTTTTCTTGTATGCTTTAAAATGTAGACATGTATAGACGAACTTGTACATGTTGAGATGAATAAAAGAAAAGGCACGAAACAAACGTATCGTACATCTGTGCATAAGTCTGAATTTGTTTTATCTGATAGAACTGCTAGAGCATGCATTGGTCTCGGACAACTTGTGTACAAGATAAAAATGTCTCTCGGGTGGTATCTGGGGGTACCTGGAACCACTCGGCCTAGGAGAGATTAAGAGCACCCTGAGGTAAAAGAGACCTCATGTTAAAAGGGTAGTCGATATCTGAGTCCTTAGTGATGAGCTGAACCAAAGAGTCACAGCGGCTAATCACGAAAAATGACCCGTAGACCATCATATAGATAGGCCACATGCATGACCCAAATTATGAACTTCAATATCTGCAAGAATATAACATGAGTTATTCGTTATACAAATTGTGCTAACATGTCTTGTACAGGGATGGCTGTCGACGATGGGTAAGATGGTTATGAAATGTTCTACTGTCATGTTTCTTATGAATTGTTAAAAAGAACCTAGACAAGTCGAAAGATTACTAGTAAAATGTTAGCTTCACATGTTGACTTAGTACAGATATTTGCGAGTTCGGCCAAAAGCCGTTCGCCAGTACATGATGTGTCCTGACCCACGTTGTAGGCATCCTTTTCAGAAAATAAGAAGACAGAGGGATTTTAAGTGAGGCACTAAAGCTCATCCAGCCCAGTAGAGCTTGTGGATCACCTCGTAGCTATTTTCTATTTCCAGTCAAGTTGTAAGGTTTTTCTTTGAATGTATTTTTACATTTTAAGTATGTAATAAAGGGATATGATGTATGCATATTGTGGCTATTTTAAAAAGAGTTTCAATGAGAGATATGTAATCAAGTTATGGCATTTGAGTCGTAAGCTCTGTATTTTGTAATCCTATCAAGTTATGAATAAAAGAAGTGTTTCCTTTTCAAATCTCTTTGTCCAATATTTGGTTTTTTGCAATTAAATATGCTGCGTGCGTATGTTTTACTTTGTCTAGTTGTTTTGTGCAGGTACTGGCCTTGTGCAAGCGCAACTTAGGCTTGCATGACATCACGCCTTAGTGAGGATGAACGATCTCGTAGGGATCAAAGCGAGGATGAACGACCCTAGCGGGATCAAGACGTGACAGCTGAGTCGAGGATTGGGGGGGGGGGGTCCTCTTTGCTTGTAGGTGTCGATAGATTCTCCATCGTGTGATGTTTCGCTTTTGCCTCCTTGTCCGTGTCCATGGTGTTCTCGGTAACCGCTGCCAGGGCGAGGGCCCCTGTAAGGGCTTCAGTGATGGAGGTCTCTTGTGAGGCGTCTAGTAAGGCTAATGCAAGGATGTCGAATTTGTTGGAAAGGTTGATTGCTATGGGTTTGTAGGGCACAATAGCTCTGCTCGTGGAGGCAGGAGATTAAGAGCGAGGTGCTCCGGCATTGGCTTTAAATCGAATGTGGGAGTTCGGTAGAGGTAGGATCGGAGATTAGTGGGTTTGAATTGTCTGCTGGGTGGTAGCTTACTTACTGGTCACTTTCTTCTTCAGCTCCGGGTGAGCCCTGAAACAGTGCTCCATGGAGTGGCCTCTCATATGGAAGTGCTTGCAGAAGATAATATTGTTATCATAAATAATTTTCTGAATATGCGTCGTATTACCAAGCGCTATCTGGATGTGGTTGGGCAGGTCCTTCGACAAATCTAGTTTCATGCAAATATTGGCGTAATTGCCCCTAGATAGGTTACGAGTTTCTTCAGCCATGGCCACAAATGTCCCAAAAGAGTTAGCGATTCTCTTCATGGCTGCAGGGGCAAAACAAATGAGTGGTAGGTTGGGTAGAGTGACCCAGACAGAGATGATAGCCGAGTCTTCTTTAGTGTTGAAATCTGGGGTCCATTTCACATTTTTCATGCTGTGGGCATCGATCCTTCCTGTGCCTCTAGTCCAGACTCTCTTGCAGTCACTCTCAGAGGAAAGATGAAGGGGCATGTGTTTAGGGTCCATAGGTGCGACCCTGTATCCGAAAGTTATGCCCCAGCCGGCGATCACTTCTTGAACTCTAGCGAGCTTTAGGCAACCGTTAGAGAATTTTAGGACAAAAGTCTGAGAGAAGGTAGCCGATAGAGAGCAAATTTCATCGATGGAGAAGGGAACCCGAATATCTTGACTGTCCAGCGGGGCAGGGTATTCGATGTCCGGGAGCTCTACCTCCTTGGTAGGAAGAAAGTGTTTCGCTGCACGATCAGGCCTGAGCATCCCCGTGTAAGACTGAACAGGGGGATTTAGAGGGGGGTAATTGGTGAGAGGCAGGTCGGCCTTGGGGGCATGCCTCACCGATGGCGTAGACATATGGGTCGTTGCAGACAGAAGGGGCGCCAATGGCGCAGGGTTGGTGAAGTTTCCATTAAATAGCTCCGAGGGGCTCGCACCATCTATGACCGATCCACTCACGGCCCTTGGGGGCGCAAGGAGGGGTTCAACGCCCCCCAGATCAACAGTCTTAATATTTGCCTGGCCGAGAAGATGGTGCTCCGAAGGAGCGACAAGGGAATGTGGCAATGTCGAAAATGAATCCGACCTATCCAAGACCGGGTAGGAGATGTAAGGGGGATGGGGAGCGCCCTTCCTGGGCAGGGTGACGCTAAGAAGACGGAGCGCTCGACCCGAAGCGCTCAAGGACCGGAGTTCAAGTGACGGGTGGTGCACAACATGGGAGAAATAAGGGTCAGCGGACGAGAAGAGGGGCGTTGGAAGACTAACACCCTCGGGCGGACCGACAACGGAGGAGTCATGCACGCAGCTAGGGAGCACCTGACAATGCATACAGACGAAGGAAGAGGACCGGCGCACTCCGCGGCCACAGCGGAGACAGAAGGCAGCATCCCTACAAACTCCTCGTGCGCACTACACCAAATGGGCTACTTAGGAACACTAGGCGTTTTACAATCTGGAACGCCTATCTACCGTGTCGATAATTTGGAATGGATAAAAACTGTGCCAAAAATAGAAAACATTCCAAATATTAATTTTTTTTAATTTTAATTAAAATTATTTATTTCGGAACACATGTAAACCGTTCAAGGGTGTCCACTTCTTAATGGGCACACCCTTTATTATTTTTCATTCTCTTATTTTTTTATTGAACTGGCAGGAAATCCCCTTCTCTCCAGCGGAAAGAGGAAAAGAAAATATTTCCATCACCAATTTTCTACCAATTGTAGTGTTTGATAGCTTATATTTTCCATGGAATTATTTTCCAAAAAACTATCATTTTCCATATTTTCTTCTAAAATGGTGGAAAATGAAACTTGTCCAACCGATAGAAAAATATCATTTTCCATGGAAAATAACTATTTTCCATGGAAAATGATGACAATCAAACATCTAAATTAAGTTTTTCGTGAAAATTTTTTAAAATTCCAAAAATTTTTTCCTAGGAAAATAATTCCATGAAATTAATTTTTTTTCATATATTTTCCACCTTGCAATCAAACACAGCCTAAGGTTTCTCTCATTTTCTTTCCCTCTTTGTCTCATTTTCATCTCATTCTCCATTCTCAAAACCTAACCCTAGCCGCCAACCCTAATAATCATCAATACTAGCTCCACCACGTCTGTCCCCCTCTCCGGTCAAGCTCTTCCCCGCGTAGACCGCCGCATACAGGATCTGCTGTAGAGCACCGCCCTTACGAAGCCAAAGTCCATCGTCTCGATGGTCTAGCCGAACATAGCCTTCGAAAAGAGGAAAGGGAAACCAATTACCCTCGTCGTCGTCTGAGATCACGACGGACAGGGTGTCATCCTCTTCCGTAGTTGGGAGCGTCGTCATCTAGTCATCCTCTTCCCACTGTGGTCGAGACTTAAGGTATTTGTCTCCATTATATCTGCATTACATCTGGATTTGGGGTATTTGTCTCCATTATGTCTGGATTAGAGGTACGATCTGGATTTGGGGTATGTCGATGTTAGCCTACGACAGGCGGGTGCTTCGAGTATTCCTACAGCAGAGGAGAGAGCAGCCCCCTTCTTTATTCCAGATACATGGCCAACACGCAATCCTCGAGGGCCAAGGCTCGGTCGCACATCGTGCCGAAGCAGAGGCCGACTTCTTTCGAGAGGGCCAAGGCTCGGTCGCACAGCGCGCCGAAGCGGAGGCCGTCGGTGGGTGGAAAGAACGCAGTAGGAGGGATGCGGAAGACTAGGTCGACCAAGCTCGATAGGACGTACGTGTCCTTGCTCCTGGAGAGCGAGTGTGGTTCCTTGAGCACCAAGTACTGCAGCAGGTCTCTGATTGCGTATGGTGTCGGACACAATGCACTACTTTAATAAAGTTATGGATGTAGAAATGTGTACATCGTAACACCAATTAGCAGAACTGAGAATTAGAGTAGATATTCCACTAAGGATCACTATTTTGTAAGTTGCCTCTTCGAAATTTTAGAACTAATTTCAGACGGCAAGGTTTCATTCTTCTTGGACCCGCTCCTTCGCCACCTTTTACGGAGCTTCCATGTGAGTGTTATGTGGTCGACTCTGGCTGTCTTCTTCTTATTACTTCCTCTAGATGAGGATCATATTAGCACACGAGACATCTGACCAATGGCCAGTTTCAGCACCTTGCATTTGTTGTGTTTCTGAGACGAGAAATTAAATCTTTATTTGAATGAGTCCATCTTAATTTATTACAATGAGTTTTTAGCATCTGGATTAGGGGTAAGACTGGTCCGAATGAGTTTTTTCTTGCGACTGAACAAAACAGTCAATGCTGGGACTTTTCTTGCGACTGAATATGCAACTGAATGATTTTCTTTCACAACCAATATACTTATAGGCGATAGCAAATCAGGGGTTGCCATATTGCGGGGTGATTGATTCAAACCATCTGTTATTTACTCGATTTAGAAAGCAAAATGAATGGTATCATAGAAATGTACAAGATATCTCATTAGATAACTTAAAGCCTATTATGAAGTAGTATTGAAAATCTCATGAGCCCCTTTTTTTGTGTAGGATCGTCAAGCAGCAGGAAAGCAAAGATTGGCATAAAATCTATTCTCTTTCATTGGTATGTTCTCTTTCATTCTTATCATTTGGTTGTTATGAGCAAATTGATTTACATAGCAAGTTCTATTTTTTGCGTTTCGAAGATCCTGCCATTTCTACATTCAGTGAAGGTGTTTAATCTTGGGACATGTTTATGACCATTGTCCAAGTATCAAACTTTGTTGGTTCCATGGTTCTATTAAGCGATTTCGTCTGTCTAGTAATTTGCTTACTGATTAATCGAATCAGCATCTGAGTAGTTGCAATTATAAGGTTGCCTGAAATATCTTTTTATTACCCATTTTATTAACCTAATAGGTCATTTGGTCAGATAAGGTTCCTCAGGTGCTATGATTGATTAGCATGCAAGCTTGTGCTGCAAATTAATTGCAAGATTAGTCTTTGCCACAACAACAAAAAGAGAGTGTCAGTTTTTAATTAAGCATCACTTCATAGCATGATGGGGTTGGGGATCAATAATTGCTTCTCCATATACTTTTGTCACATCTTTGCTTAACACTTTGATGATAAAGTTTTCTTTTGAATTTGCATGTAAGCAAACAATATGATTAGTAACCGACCACAACATACATATGTGACTGTTCCCAGGATTGCAATGTAATGAATCCTCAAACCTGGAAACTTAGCGTGCGATGGAAGTTCGGTGCCTTGAAGCTTTGATTCCAAGATAACTAGTAACTGAATGTGTTTAGACTTTAGAGACAACTAAGGACTTTATATATCTTCTAGTAATCCATATTTCTAGCTCCTCTTATGTTCTGGATAGTGCTTTATTTACTGATTAATATACCCTAACATGTGTATCATTAATAAATAGAACTAAGAGTATGGATTTCTACCTTACAACATTAATAAATGGAACTGATAGCATGATTTGGATTTCCTAACATGAATATCTCATAATGATGTACAATACCAATACATATATGAGAGATTGTATGAGATACTGACATATCTGTTGGATATGTTAGCCCCGAGTAATTGTCAAATCTTCTCAATTGACATTACAGGACATTACAACGTATTGACATTATAGGGGATCCAAAGATTCCAATAGTATATATGCTTTACTAACAAAGCTCTCTCTCCTCTCCTCTCCAATCCAGGATCACTTGCTATTAAAGCAAATTGCACAACTAAAAGAAAAGGTACATCACTAATCCTGTGAGATTTATATTTTCTTGATGTAGGTGCTTATCTTGTAATTAAGACTATAATCTTGCATTTTCATATCCATTTTCGAAGAAGATTCTGATGAAGGAGAATGCATTAATATTATTATTTGAAAAGGTTAGAAATAATAATTAACCGATCATTGTGTTAATATATATAGCATCCCTAATCTTAACTGAGTATATTTGTATATGCCGTTCAAGGTGGGAACTCAGCTTTAGCTTTCTTTTGTTCCAATAGAAGTTAATCACAGTTATTCTAATACTAGTTAAGATACGGATATAAGGATGAGCTTCTGTGGGTGGCCCTTTTGCTCCGTAGAGCTACGTGGAGCGGCAGGTACTTGGAGTACGCAACGGAGAATGCCTACAGCTTTGGTGGGGATGGCTACACCATATCCGAGTTCAGCTGGGATATCAAATGTATGTTGGTGCTCAGGTTCTTGCTGCTAAGGTATTAGCCCCTCTCCAGTAATTAGTACATGATCCTAATGAGTATATATATATTTTTATCAGTCTTACTGTGAATTATTTCATCGAACAAATGGTTCGACAAATATTTTGGCTTAAGATTAAGTAAAAACTTTTAACTGTTCTGAACAAACCTATGTTGCACAAATATGATACAAAAATGATATTATACTGATACATGATATATGGCAATTTTCAAATACCTTCAGTTTAATTACCTATGTTCTACGAATACTGATAAGATGCAACATATGAAAAAAAACAAATACGTATTGTCAAGAAAAGAAACACGTGGATTGATGTACTTGAGATATAGCTTGGAAATGGGTGGACATTCTCGGCTTAATTCTAAATAGTTGGTTCATAAAGGGGAGAGAGAGAAGTTCGAGAGAGGCGCGTTTACTAGTTGATATGTCAATGTTGAGAAAGAGCCTGCTACCAATTTGTTGCTGATAGTTAGGAAAAAAACTATTGGAGGGCCCCATTGAAAGAGGAAATTAGCTACCAGTTGCCTGCAAAACCAGGTAAATAAAAGGAAACTACTGCAAGTGAAGGATTTTATATAAGACATTCACCCAACCTTAAACACCAGTAAAGACCAGACACAAAGATCATACGTTGCCACTGTCTCAACAGAAGAGTATGCCCCTGTTATAGTGTAATTAACGGTTGCATCATCCTTCATTATGTACCATGGTCAAGACCCCTTGAAGGGTCTCTATACAGCCGGTGCCAAGAGCTCTGGTGGTTAGTGGCTTCGCTACGACAATTCAACTGTCATAATGTATGTGTTTCTTTAATCCTCATTCTATTTAACATATGTGTACTTATATTGTTAGAATTGCCTTATACCTTGATGAAGTACAGGTCTCCTCCAAAACAAATAAAAGGACCATATCGAAGAAACCTGCAACTGCATTTTAAATCTAGATTGTCCTAACCTCTTTTCACATGAGGAAAAGTTGAAGGGTGCATGGAGATGCAATACATGTTCTGTTGCTTGAGGTAAATATTGATCATATTATAACTTCAGGACCTGAGTCATCTGTAAAATTGAATATTATTGTTCTTGAGGACAATTTTAATAATAAATATGAGGACGGCTGGACAGAGGACTTTGATAGTCAAGTAGTGAAAGAACGTGAAGGAAAGAGGCTACTCTTGATTGGGGATCTACAAATATCCTTGAAAGAGGTAGGGACTAAAGATTAAAATTATTGTGTTCATTTCCATAACACGTGAATTCTCACTTTTACCTTGATAGATGAAGATCTTGTTGATTACCATGGAGTTGACAAATTTGCTATAGAGATGAAAGAAGTGTCCTGAAGTATGGTTATGGCGCTCTTCTCCCTTTGTCTATTTGCTTTCCATTATATTATTATCTATAAGATAAATTCACCATGACAAAATTTAATAAAGATAAATTCTTTCTACTAGCATATGGAAACAATTTTGTATATAGTCGAAGTCCACTACTATCATTACCAAGCCACTTTAGTAGGCAACATTATGCATTGAATTTTGCAAGTAATACGAAGGAACCTTTACATATGGCACTGTTATCATCCAATAGGTATCAACTAGATCGATTCATCAAATGTTTCTAGCACTATTTTCAACATTTCACCTTTAAACTGGTCATTGGCCCTGTAACTACAATCTTCTTTCTTTTATGTTACACATTTATGTTCATTATCAAGCTCTAGCTTGGTGTAGACTTAAAATATAATAGCTTGGTGTGGACTTCAAATATAATGACAAGAAATAGAGACTGATGTATTGACATATAAACCTTAGTTTGATGGAACCATGCAGAAAAATATAAGGACTTCTAGTCAATTTTCCTGACTGATAAGATGATAACATTATTTCGGTGTCTACATATGATAATAGGATTAAAATATTGGCAAATACCGATGGCATGTGTTTGCTTCAGACATTTGAAAATGGCTCTTTTGATGCTTCTAGGACAGCTTCAGAGATAATAATAAAGGTACACCTTTCTTATAGTAATTTTTTTTTGTGTGTGACCAATATCTAAGAAAAGTCTTAACTATACTATATGATGCAACCTATAGTAAATACATTACCTTCTGCCACTACTACATCCACTGCTGGATTGACAGACAGAGCTGCTGTTTTCTATTATGGACGCAGCTGGAGGCAAATAAATATGGCCGATGTTTTGCAGGTAACTAGTAGAACTGTGTTAAGTATACAAAATAATCTCCATCCTCTCTTTCTATTGTCAAGCTGAATTAAAAAATGGTTAGATTGTTCCGATTAGTGAGTTCCAGTGTAGCACAAAATAATCTCCATCCTCTCTTTATATGTGGTCTTCTGTACTTCAATTTTTTTTTCTTCTTTATGTCTCGTGGAATAAAAAGTTCTAAATTATATGATTGAACAAAATTATTTGTACATATGTGAATGACTTTGATAGCCATATTCTTCTATGTTCATAATTTGGTATCATCATATTGTACTTTTATTATTTTACTGCTAGGTTATGTCAATAAACATGATACAAAATTGTACTTGAATGAAATAACATACTCACTGCATAAATGTATCTGCCTATTATCACTCATTGCACAAATGGACACATTTTTTTGTTCACATGTTATATTTTTTCATACCATTTAGCAAGATACAATTTATATTTTGTTTTCTTTCGATCATGTGCCCTTAGTAATTTTTCTTGCTTTTTGCAAGATTTCGTGAAGCATGATAGGCTTAACGAACTGGGAAACCATGAGTCAAGATTCCCTACCATCTCCTCGCAGGATGACACAGAACTTAGTCTCTCTAGTATAAAGATTTTTTGAGTCTATTTCTTGTTTTTGCTCATACTGTATGGTATAATACATGGATTAGTGGTGGAATTAAGAGTGGTACAAATTCTGGGTATGTGAACAAAACTTGGATTAAATTTGTTGTGTCAAATTTGTTGTATCAATAATGATATTGTGTGTTCTATGTTTCTTTGGTCTGTGAAAGTAATTTCCCTTTCTCCAGTTGCCTTTCTGAGAGTAAATTCTGGGGTTCCAAGCTTTAATATGGGAATTTTGTTGCACAAGGAAAAATGGCTTCTAAGAGTAAATTTTGAATAAAATTTTTATATGTTTGTTTTGATATATAGAATGTTGGCAACTTGGGATTGTTGGTAATTGTTTTGAATTCTTTTGAAAACAGTTGCTTAGATTTATTATGTATCAAATGTTTGAATTTTTAGTATCAATGGAGGGACAGTGTTAGGAATTGCTGGAAGAAGTCGTGCATAACATATTATATCATTTGTCGAAAAATTTCTAGTATCAATGTAGGGACAATTTTAGTATCAATGGAGGGACAGTGTTAGGAACGCATTTATGGTGTTCCAAAATTGGAACTCATTTATGGTGTTCCAGTTAGTAATCTTTGAATCGCTTTGCTAGGCACGCTTTATTGGTGTTCCAAAACTGGAACGCATTTATGGTGTCCCAGTTAGTAATCTTTGAAACGCTTTGCTAGGCATGCTTGATTGGTGTTCCAAAACTGGAACGCATTTATGGTGTTCCAATATATGTCCCTTGGAACACTTATTTTTCGTTCCAAGCAAATTGGCAGCCAAAAAATAGGCACATATTATAGGCGTCCCAGAAATTATTTGGAAAGGAATTTAGTCGTTCCAAAATGGTTATTTTGGTGTAGTGGCGAGGACGCGTGGGCCGGGACATTGGGAGTGCACGCGCCAACAAAGCCACGGGTGGCCGCACAAAATGACTGAGGGGTAGGTAGCGCGCCAAAAGAACTGGATCAACGGTGCCACTAAAGGAAGATGAGAGAGGTGCACCCCAAGCTCCAATGGCAGCATGCGCTGACCTAACCGCGCAAGACAGTGGATAGGTGGCGCCAAAAGGGAGAGATGAGGACCCATCACCATCAACGCTAAAAGAATTTGAAATTTGAGAAGGGTGCGATAGGCGGGAAGGGGGGACTGAGGAGGGAACAACGGGCACGAGAACCGACGCGTACAGGTCCTCAAAAATAGGGAACATGCAAGTCCTATTGTGAGGGGCCTCCACATGGCCGAAGAGGGAAGGGCCGCCGGGGGCACGGAGCCGGCGGTGGCAACGAGGGAGCCAGCTTGGATGCTAGACGGAAGGGGGGATGCCAAGGAACGATGCAGCAGAGGCTTCCCAGGTGAGGCCGCGAACAGGAGAGGGAGAGGACGGGCATGGAGGCAGCCAGAACGGGAGCACAGGCGAAGCGGATCTGGGGGGAGTCCAAGAAGGGCTGTCATGATCCGCACCCAGTGTAAGGGCACGAGAAGTAGGTACGTCCAGCCTACGCCACAGTGTCGACGGTAGAACATTGTCCTAGGTCACAACATCTAACAATATATAACTGTATCTGTACAATGATATACTCTCCAAATGAAGGACAACATAAAAGGTACAACTCAATCACAGAATCTAAGATGGAATAAAAGAATAAAAGATGGATAAAATCTCAACAGAGAACTACAACTGAAAGTTAATAAGTTTGGATATTTAAACAATATCAAATCTAAATAACTCAAGTACATCTCAAAGACAAACATCTAAACAAAGAAACTAGTCTAGAAGTCTAAACTAGACAATGAGCAAGTCCCCAGCAACTGTTAGATCCTTCTGAGGGTCCAAGTCACCGGTGTCATCTAAGCCAGTGCCATAATAGGTAGGACAGAACTCCTCCTCATCACCGGTAATATTTTTAACAGTCCAATCAGGACGGGAACGAGCACAATACATCTCACGCAGTTCATATCATGACAGGAAATATAAAGCATGCGATAGAATAAGACACGTGAAACGCTATAAGAAATAAGCCTGAAAAGAAAGAGAGAAACTGATAAACAAAAGCTATCTATATATGATAATAGAGAACTGTAAGTGACTATATGATTTAGAGTATAAGATAGTTATGTGAACGACTTGAGTTTATACATGATTACACTACAGAGTTTATACATGATTACACTACTTTGGAGTTGTTCACATAACTACTTCTACTCTCCTGTACCCCAATCAATATACAAGGATATATACAGGTTATATTATTATACATGAAAGTTTTATACATGAAGTTCATGCGGTCATGAGAGTACATGAGAGCACATGAGTATACATGAATAATAAGAGTCCATGGAATACATGATGTTCGTGAAAAGCACATGACATAAAGTATTCGATGCACCCGAGGGGGATAACATCTCATGTAAAGATCCATATAGTACTAATCCGTGATAATATCGTGTTAGCATAAAGTAAATTAGTCTATAACAAGAATATAATTCCTAGCATTTTTTGAAACGATCAGAAAATGTACCCGCATGATATCTTGAATGTCTGATAAGAATATGAGTCCGAACCGGAGTATCTGAGTCCTATTTAGAACACCCACAGGTTACAAAGTGTCTAATATGAAATAAGAGTAATCTACAATGCATTCTAAATGATTCTAGGTCCTTCTAGGTCAAAGTCAACCCTTGGTCAACTCTGGTCAACCCTGGTCAACAATTTTGGTCAAACTAGGTCAACCCTAAGTCAACTAGTCAATTATTCCAAGTTTAGGTCAAACTTAAGTTATCTAACCATTTCAAGTCCGTTTGAGTCAATTTGTATCAAGTTTGACCCAAAGTTGACTTTTGTCAACTTGCTAGTCAACTTGGCCAAGTTAGGCCCATTGGGTCAATCCTAAACTGACTCACTAATCCATAGGCTACATCTAATAGCAAAATCACACACACACACACACACACACACACACACACACACACATATTTTGCATGTCAACAGATTTGGATAGATATGGATAATTTAAACTGAGCTTGCATGTCTACTGATTTAAATAGAGATGGATAATTTAAACAGAGAATTCTTGAAACAACAAAGCAACTGAAAGTTTATACAGAAATGTGGACTGCAAGATGAAGATATAATCAGTCTTAAAATTGCGGTAGGCCCTTCCACTTGAAATTGTCTGCATATGCCTTCACCCTCAAAAGGGGAGTATGGCGCTTTTTAACCACATAGTCCCATCCATGCTTCTCAGCAAATGCTTTTGCAGCTTCTTCACTGTCAAAACCAAGCCTTGCATCACCGACATTGGCATATGGATCCCCTGTGGAAGTCCAACCCATCAATGGATTTTCCCACTTCTGAGTAGACATAAAATTGATTTTCCACTTTCCAACTTTTCCAGAGCCTTGCTGGGTTGCAGTCCGAACTGGCGAATAGATAACAACCTTTCGACGGAGGTGTTCCTGAGGGATGCCAGAAACGATGTCGATCTCGTCGGGTTGGATCTCGACTAGAGCGTCAGAAGAGAGCGATCTCGTCGTCGTCGTCTGAGTAATTTGGGATGATCGCGAGACGAGAAGTCGAGCAGAAGCTCCGGCGCTGGATAGGAGCGGCGACCATCCCTCTCTCTCCCTCCCCCACACACACATATATATATATATATTTTATATACATATATATATATATATATATATATATATATATATATATATATATATATATATTCTTTTTTTTCTCTTTTCACACACACACACACACACACATACACATATACATAGGTATATAATGTTAAGGGGATGAGAGTGTGTGTGTGCTGTGTGAGGGCTGCTGGTATATGGCTAAAACCTAAGAACAACTTTAACATACATTATATATATCTACAATATATATATATACTCTAATATATACTCTAACTATTTTTGTATAGAACTATATATACAACTATCATAAATCCAATTCCAACCCCAAGTAACATGTAAACCCACCCTATGTTCCATCTTAGGAAAACTAAGATATAACTCAATTTCAGACCTAAACTCAAAATCTGAACCAAATACATATATAGGCCTATATTTATATGATATATATATATATATATTTTTTATATTTATATGATATATATATATATATATATATATATATATATATATATATATATATATATATATATAAAGCTTTCTCTATGAAACTGTGGTGGAAACTCCGCACGTCTCAGAACTTATGGACCAGGTTCATGAAGGCCAGATACTTCAAGCACATCCACCCGTCGACGGCCATCCCTAACTGCAGGGCCTCTGCGGCGTGGCGACGCATGCTCGTCGGGCGTTCTTTTGCCGAGCCTATCATACGCCTCCGGGTGGGAGATGGAGACTCATTGGCATTTCACGAAAGGTGGGTCGGAGACACCTTGCTTCACAACCACTCATAAGCCCACAGGAACTGCAAGATCAAGGACATGTGGGACCTGATTGACAATACATGGCATTGGATCAAAGTCCAAGATTGGGCCGGGCCTGAGGCTGTTGAGAGCATCCACCGTTGCGGATTGACGATCGGATGCGACAACGACGAGTTACGGTGGTCGGTCGAAGCCTCGGGCTCATTCTCGGTCAGATCGGCTAGAAGAGTGGTCCAAGGTACTGCGGTGCCCTCTCCTAGCATTGCTCCCTTCTGGCAGACATGCATCCCCAAGAAGTGGTCCCTCGTCATTTGGAGAGCCATTCGCAAGATCCTACCAACCGATGACACGCTCAACACTATTGGCTTCAGCCTTATGTCCGCGTGCACATGCTGCACGGATCGTCAATCGAAAATGGTGGACCACATTTTCTGCCAGGGAGACCTACCGGTCAAGGTCTGGAGTATTCTTTCCCAACGTTGCAGGATGGCCCCAGGAGGCGTGTGCTTCGACGACCTCGTAGCGACAAGGGGCTCGGTGTCCCTCGGCCACCAGATCGTTACAGCGGCTGCTACGTGGGTAATCTGGAAGAATCGCAACAAGACGAGATATGAAGGACATCAGTTCAACGCTGACCAGCTTATTGGGGAGACCTTTAGGCAATGCAGCAAAAGGAGATTACGCTGTCTTCATGGCCAGACGACCTTCTGGAACTCTCTCCTATCCCTGGATTAGCCATTTTGGGTTCCTTTCCTCCCCAGTTTTTGTTAGTATACGTGTATAGGCTTCTGCATTTTGCGCCTTCTGGTATACTTGTACAGGTTTTGCCTTTTCAGCTTGATGGAATAAAATGGGGAGTGTTCTGAATATATATATATATATATATATATATATATATATATATATATATATATATATATATATATATATATATATATACAAAGAGGAAAAAATATATATAACATATAAATTATATATAGATGAATGTAAACATAGTCTAACTATAAATATCATTCAGAATCTAAACTAAACCTAACTCAAAACTCAGAATCTGAGTTAAAACTCAAAATTTTCTATCTCAATCAAAAATCAATTCAAAAACAACTCAACCAAAAACACAATTCCAACTCGATACCCAAAATCCACAATACGCAACTAGAACTCTTGAAACTTGGCAAACACGAAGTTATACACATGTGTGACATGCTCGGGTACTCACAGGGTCGAACCGTGTCCGTATTGTGTCCCGTTAGTGCGTATCGCACGGTCACATACGCGTGTGAATAGAAATGTGCTCGTGGGCACGTGCCGCGCTCAATAGAACGCCACACGCAACACGAGGAGCCTCGTGCTCATGTACGTATCTAGGCGGGGTCTAGGTCTAGGTATACAACACACTGACATGTCAGCACGTCGTGTCCACGTGTTGCAGGACACGCGTATCTGTGCGGATGTGCGTGCGCGTGCGCTCGGCCTCGTGGGCGCGTGTCGAGCCCCGTAGCTCATGACACGATCCACGTCGTATCACGTGGTCAGGTCCCTGGGTAGCCTAGGTTAGGGCTTCGAGTACGTGCTCCTGGAATGAGTCCTTATCGCGACATATCCGCGAACGAAGGCCGTATCAGCGGCGAATTCCCGCACACGTGTACAGTCCAGCCGACTAATGCGCGTTGGATTTCTCCGCACACGCTCCACGAAACGACGTGAAATTTTAGGAGCACGTGGACAGAGGTTGCCCCCACGTGTCTATCAAATTTCACATGAAATCGTGTCTTGTTCGTCGAGTTATGGCACTCGAACAGCAGGACACGCAATGGGGCTGTGCACGGGCCTCGTGCACGCGTGTCCGTGTCTGATTTGGACACCAAAAACGTGCCAAAACGAGATCCGTCTTCACGAAAGTTGTTGCAAATATACACAGCAACAGATTCATGAAAACAGAATCGAAAAAAACAAACTTTCAATTCTAAGCGACATTTCATCGAACACGTGTTCCAATACACCGACACGCATTCGATACGCCTATCAAACGGCTACGAAATCCTACCAAAATACATGTACAGGTCCGGAGTACCTATATGGATGTATCTACGAAGAAAAATCAGAATTTACAGGTGTTTAGAGGGGTTTACCTATTGAGAGTCAATATCTCAATGAAACGAGCCTCCAAACGCGTCGATGCCGATTTCCTCTGGTCCAACTCCTCTGATTCCTTGATACAAGTCTCCAATAGGTTCCTCTCCTCCCAACGATTGCAACGTACTTCATTTGGATGGATTTTAATAAGAAATGAGAAAGTTGGACTTTTGGAGGAGAAGGGAGTTTCTAGGGTTTAAAAACTTGACGGCTACAAAGTTTTTCACATAAAGAAGGGGGCTGCTGTTTGTGGCCGGCCAGGGGTTAGCTAGGGTTAGATTAGGGTTTGCTATGGGCCACCATGCAATTAAAGTCCACATGAAGCCCATTAGCAAAAAGGCCAAAAAACTTCATGTTAAAAATAGCCTAAAAATGCATTAAATTGTTTCCTAAATTGGACTAATGCTCTAATTAAAATCTAATTAGCTAAACGATTCTAATCACATGGTTAGTTTCTAATCCATGTTGACTAAGGTTAAACGATTTGCTACTGCCAAAAGCACTAATCAAAGACTAAACAATTAATTAATAATAAAATAATAAAAATTCAAATTATCACATAATGACTAAAATATCCCTAATTAGAAAGGTGGGAGTGATAAGGGCCAACGTGTTAGGCGGCCAGGGGGCTGGCCGGCTACGGAGCACCGAGGACGGGGTATGCTCTATGAGCAGCAGGGGGGGAAGATGGACAAGGGAAAGAGCAAGACAACGGAGAAGGGGGATGGGGCGCGCACCACCGAGAGCGCCGAGGGCGGCGGACGCTAGCTCCACCGCCGACGGGGCCTACGGGAGCATGCAGCTCACCGGGGGCGGATCCCAACCAACTCGCCTGGAACCATTGGGGGGAGCACCATTTTCTTCGATTATATATATATATATATAATGG
>JANAVB010022569.1:0-64386 GCA_029216955.1 Iris pallida | reverse complement strand
GACGACGGACCACTCGTATCCCCGTCGACAAGTACCGCACGGCAGCACCCCAGTCAGGTGGGTTCATCGGATCCTCCTACCGGACTCGCAAAACATGTCGGATCAGACCCAACAAGAAGAGCACTACTGCTGTCATCATCGACAGAAGAAGGCCATATGCGGGTCGTCTATGGGGTGGTTGTTGGTTAGAGACTACGACGGAGATGTTCGCTTGTGGAATCCTATAACGAAGGAGGAGATCCCACTCCCTCCGCTTCCTTGTAATTTCTCTTGTGGATATAACAAATCCTCTTGCGTGGGCAAGGTTGTCTTGTCCTCGAATCCTTAGTCGTCGTCCCAGTTGCCGCGAGATTGTTGCACGGTCATGATCATTCGTAAATGCTCACGAGCATTGAGCTTCTGCAGGATCAGAGACAACGACAGCTGGACCACCGTCGAGGAAGAAACCACTAGTCCTGGTCTTGGTTTCCGGGAGGAAATTTTGTTTCCATGACGTAATTTGTTACCGAGGACAATTTTACGGCGTAACATTGGAGGAAGGGTTGTGATGTTAGATGTCAATGGCCCAAGTCCAAAGATGGTTGTAGTTGCGGATTGTGATTGGTACCAACCGATCATAATCCGTCAGTATTATCTGGTGGAGTCATCCGGGGAGCTTGTTGAGGGTTGCAAGGCTCACCATAAGGATCACGAAAATTGACGAGAATGGACATGGCATGAGCATACAAAGTCGACTATAAAGTTTGTGGTTCATAAGCTCGATTTTGAGACAAAGACGTGGAGCAGCATGGTAAGCTTGCAGGGTGATCAAGCATTGTTTCTGGGATCCAGCTCCTCCGTGTCCGCCGCCTGCCGCTGCTACCGATACCGATGGATACAAAAGGAATTGTATCTATTTCTTGGATGATGATTATGACTATTCCGTGAGAATGGGAAGTGACATGGGTGTGTTTGATTTGGAGGATGGAAGTGTCACTGCGTTCGGGTTGACGTTCGGGTTTTGGTGGGTTGGGTAGGTACAGATGTCGCTTGTTGAAAAAGAACTGCTCGGCGCTTTCCTACCCTCGGCGGTTCTGGATCGATCTTGCTCCATGGTAGGTTGTCAAGCAAGTCATGAAGTGATCCTGAAATTGAGACTAGGAGAATTTTTACTAGTTATGTATTGAATTTCTCTTTTAGTTGATAACTTCTTCGAGAATTGAGACTAGGAGAATTTATTACAAATTTATGTATTGAATTTCTCTTTTAATTGATCATTCTAATTCCATCCTTAAATTTAATTCCTATAACACATACTACAATTAATGTCCTAATTTTAACATTCTAGGCTTTGGTTATTTGTAAATTGAATTATGCGTGTATGTAATGTGTGCTAGGTATGTGTATATATATGATTAATCTTGTCATGAACAAGAGAAACTTAATTAGGGTCCTAAATTCTAGGACTAATAAGTCCTTCCAGCATGTCAATTTTATTATTCCTAGGGTCAAATTCCATCAATTATTAGTTCTCTGGGATTCTTAGTTCAAGTAAATATATAGTCTTTACTTTTTACGTCTGATCCCATGTTTTCCGTAAAAAAAAGTTTCGATATGATTATAATTTAGGTCTAGGAAATAATGATCCCATGTTTTACGTCTGATCCCCTCTCCTCCACTCCTCATCTCCTCCACCATCCTTGGTTTCCTCTCCCCTTATTCACCTCTCACTCTGTCATCCCCTTTTCTCCCTTCAAGGGACTGCTGAAACTATCTCGCTTACGGTGAGAGAGAGTTCAACACCTCTGGACTGGGAGTCTCTAATAGCCATCAAGCCCTACTCGCCGCGCCGCTTCACCTGCCCCTCCTTATCCTCTATTCTACCAAAGCTCTGGAAGATCTCTGAGACGATCTAAGTATCAGATCTGGATCCTGACGCAGGAACTTTCCTTGTTCGTCTCGACGAACTCTCCGTGGAGCGAGTGTTGACGGACTCTCCGTGGAGCATCAACGAAGACCTACTCGCTCTGGAGAGATATGACCCTGCCAAACTCCCTGAGGAATATCAGTTTCACTATGCTGATCTATGGATCCAACTCCACAGAATCCCACCTAAATTCCTCAACAAAACAGCTGTTGCTAGAATAGCAGACACCCATGCATATCCATCGACTTCCCCCCCACCGAACTGCCCAACAACCATCAACATCTTGTCATCATCCACAATGACCTTGACCTTAGCCCCGCTGTTGACACCAACACACACGGAGAGAGCCTTCCCCCCTCCCATATCTCAACCGGCCCAATCTCCACTCCCATCAGTACCGATCCGACCTATACAAACACCCATCCTCCCTACTCGCAACCAGACTCCCCACCACTACCACCCATCAAGGCAATCACATCAGTTGAACCCATTATTGAACTTCCCCCCTCTCCCCCGATACCCTCCACCATCACCTCTTCACAAAAATTTGCATTTCATTTCTTTAAATCCTGGAAAAGACGTGCTCGCAACGTATCTGCCTACTCGCAGAGTCATCCAATGGAGATCTCTTGCTCCAGGAAAATACCTGGATCGCCTTCCTCCTTCCAGGGTCGTAAAAAACAAGTGATACTTCCTCCTCATGATAGCTCCTTCACTGACAAAGGCGTGGCGATTGGCCTCCAACAGCCGCACGACCAATGTTAGTATTTTTCTGGAGCTGTCGTGGTGCGGGGAACACTGCGACAGTTCAAACCCTACGATCGTTCCTCGCGGCCACCCGCCCCACCATTTTCTTCCTCTCTGAAACCATGACCACCTCCTAACCTACACAGCGTACCTTTCCTAATCTCCCTTTCAATAATTTTCACTCTGTTCCTTCCACCGGTCGATCCGGCGGCTTGTGGATTGGGTGGAATGACTCAATCTCCTCTGCTTCTATTACTTTCACATCAAAGAACTTAATCATCCTTTCCATCGATGCTAGCTCCACCAACCCTGCATGGATCCTTATGTGTGTCTATGGAAGCCCGAAAAAGAGAGACAGACCCCTCCTATGGAGCACTATTTCAAATCTAGCAAATACAATCACCGTTCCCTGGTGTTGTATTGGCAACTTCAACGCCATTTGTCAACCAAATGAGTAGATGGGAGGCAGAGGATTTGATTCACAAGCAGCAGCATCCTTTACCAATATGTTGGAAGTCTGTGGTCTCATCGATCTTGGCTTCATCGGCCCGGCTTACACTTGGTCTAATGGTCACATCCCCTCGTTCCACATTAGAGAACGGCTGGACCGCACGTATGCAGATGCCGAATGGTGCCGTCTCTACCCCCATTCTACAGTCTCAATCCTTCCTCGTTTCAACAGCGACCACTCCCCAATCCTACTGAACACATGCAATATATAACACCTCCGAGATGTCGTCCCCTCCTCTTTGAAGCTTACTGGCTTACAGATAAGAGGTTCAATGGAGTACTTGAATCTATACGGAATGCTGGCCATCAACCATCCCAGAGCATACCAAATCTTGTTGAGAATCAATAAGGCACATTGGAAAATGTAGTACGAAGAGGAGTTGAAACCTCTATAAGTAGCAAATAGTAGCCCATCAATAAAATCATCCATTATTCATTTTCTACTTGGTATCAGAGCCATAACCATCCACCCCTCTCTCCCAAAAAAAAAAAAATTCCCTCCACCCGGCTCTAGCGGCCCCCCGGCTCCAGCGGCGACCCCCCCTGTTCTTCACATGTCAGTTTTTTGTATTTTGTTCATATACTCCTGATCTTCACATGTAATTTTATTTTTTTGTTTTGTAAAAAAAATAAAGGGAAAGAAAAAAAGAGACGGTGTATTTCGAAAACAAGGGACATCAAATGCTTTATTTGCCCTCCTGTTCCTAGATTACACCGTCTAGAATGAACAAATGCTTTATTTGTTCCCCGATCTTCACATCGGGATCTACACAAAGAATGATCGTGTTTTCTCCATGAAGAATGATCGTGTTTTCTCCTGTGTCCTGACGTGTTCACTTTACATGCGCGCGCCAGTGTTGGCCACGTTTACAGCGTATTCGTAGAGTAGAAGACGACGAAGCTGCCGCCGAAGACGACGACTAGCAGTTAGCAGCCGCCGTCGACGATGACTAGAGCTACAGTTGAAGAGGCCATGGATCCGATCACTGGAAAACTGATAGCACAAGAGATGAAGGCCTTGGTTGATGATATCTTGTCGAAGAGATTGATCGAGACGACTCCTAGTGTGACCCATACTGATGTGGATCCGTCACCCTAAAAAATGGAGAAGTTGGAAAAGCTGGAGACGAAGTTAGAAGGAACGTCCAACTACTTAAAATGGCCGCGGCAGGCGATGCGGACATTGAAGGGACGTGGCTTGGTTGGATATGCAATGGCCAAACCAAGGCGCCCGCTGATACCTCCTCAAAGGATTTACTATTTGGAAGATTGTCAGCAACGTAGTGGCTGGGTGGTTGACAACCTCCTTGACCGACCAGGTATCGGACAATGTAGAGGCAATGGAGGGTGCTGCTGATATCTGACGGACTCTGAAGGATATGTACTCAGGCTCGGGCAACCCTATGCGGGTCTTCCAACTACAGGATGAACTCGATAGGGTGACACAAGATGAACGTACCATCTCTGAGTACGCAGCCCTGTTGAAGAAGTACTGGTATGATCTGGATCACTATGATCCTCTTGGGATAGAAGATGCACAAGTCGAATCGGCGTTTGCGAAGCATTTTCAGACGTTCCTGGCGTATATTTTGTGGCAACGGATGATGAAGTTCTTGAAGGGGCTCAACCCTTGTTTGAGCAGAGAAGGAATATACTACTCGCACAACCCACGCTTCCAACCTTCGAAGAAGCCATAGCTGTCATGGCACAAGAAGAAGCTCGATTGAAGTTGATGCCCAACAAAGGCTACTTCCAGGGGAGCAAGTTGTTGTTGAAAAGTCTGCCCTTGTCATCTTCAATCAGCCTCCCTCTGGGGACGGTATTTGCCACAACTGTGGTGACTCGGGACATTACATTAGATTTTGTCCAAAATCCCTGCGAGGTCAGTCAAATGATCGCGGACGGGGCCGTGGAGGACGTCGTGGGGGTAGAGGAGGATATGCTGGTAGAAGAAAAAATTATTATGGAGGACATAAAGCAAATCTGGCAGAAGAAGGGGGAGACATTCAATTGGCTGAAATAACCCCTCTTGAGAGGGAATTCATCGCGAGATTACGATGCACGAAGCTGGTTTCGGTCGACAATCAAGTTACTTCTGGGACGTCATCTATCACTTGCTTTGCCCAAACCAGCACAGGTATACCTGCGCGTGCTCTTGCATCTGTCCATCAGCTAGGTTGGATTATGGACTCTGGAACGTCTCGCCATGTCACGGGGTCCCGCGGTGAGTTCCAGGACTATACTCACCTACCGACGCCGGAGAACATTCAGACTGCTTGTCACGCCCCGATTCATAGAGTCATTTAATCACATAATTATCTCTTGGAATCGATCGTCCCCGCTTGGGCGTAATGCCGTACAAGTCTGGTATTGCACTTGTACAAGGCAAAGATGGTACATAATCGATAATCTTGAGATAGGAACACATCGCAGTGGCAGAAGCAGACAAATTGAATTTAGTGAGGACAATCTTTCTGATTGAATAAAAAAACATCAGTTTTTTTATAGCAGCGGAGATAAAAGAATAACTTGAAGTCACACAGAGACATATAGAACTTTATTCTCTTTATTGATAATCGAAGAAGAGTACAAGACTTGTATTGAAGCACAATGTTTACAACACATCTCACTTTACATTGAAAGCCAACTGAACAATGCTATACAGCTTACATTTGATACTTGGATACATTGGATTACAACTCGATACACTGACTTGGCTTACAATCTCACTGGTACAACTGATTACAATATTCCATACATTATGCCCTTTATAAACAGAAGACATCATCTTGTGCAAGGAGAGCTTCTGTATGCCCAACAAATCTTCGATGCCGCGGAACCAATCAAGCCAAATCTTCGTGTGTAGAATATCCCAAGCAAGAGCACCTGCCCACAAAACGTGGGTCAGCACATCATCTATGCACTGACGAGTAGAATCCAACCCACTCGTATAAACCAACATTAAAGTGATCATTTAAGCAAGCATTTATTAGAATGATCTTTCTACTTGGGGCCTAGCATCAGTTTACAGTTCATGGGTAATAATCAGAGTGAAGCATGTAAACATATTATTAACAGCCATCATGTGAAGGCATCAGTAAAGCATACTAGTGCTATCATGAAAAGGCATCATTGAGGCATACTAAGTGTCATCATGAAAAGGCATCATTGAGGCATCGTTAACATTAACATTTTAAACATGTTATGACAGTTCTCACTTCAAGCATCACTTAGCATGTATGTGGTGTTTGAGCAATAATTATAGCATGGCATCTTTCTAGCATACTGAATTTAACATGTTAAGCAGGATCTCATACTGAAAGGCTACATACAGCATCATTTACTTGTTTGGAACGTAAGCATGCAAGCTAAACCAACACATATATTGAATTATCACATTTAAGTAATTTCTTACTGATAGTCGACTCCCTCATACCTGCATCAAATACAGGTTAGCAGATATAGTTACTCTGCCTGCATAAGACATTCATTAGCATGCATCCTGACTACATGGTCACTGGTGTTTAACCATACGGACGTTGCCATATAGGTCTTCATTGGTAATGCGATGACTCCAGAGAAGGTAGCTAGCCCCAAAGGATGCCTCGCAAAACCCGTGCCTCTACTGGCACGCCAATGTTTTCTCCTAGGCCGGATCGGTCGCCCTAACATCCCGGGGTACCGTCCGAGAAAACATATCCCCATCACTTATGCATAAGTTGTCCTATGACCATGCGAATGCGTGTCCGACTCAATCGTGAACATAAAATGCATGGTGAAATATTGAAGTAAAGACAACAGTGCATCATCATTCATCTCATTCAAGTCATGTTCAATGACTTATTCATTCCCAACATTACCATCATTTCATTTGGTGATCTCAATGATCCCAGGCCTTATCAATTCTCATTCATTGCTTCATTACAACATTTCTCATTATGTTCCTTCTAAGGAGGAACAACAGCATTCATTCATTTCAAGGGACCTGTAGCATTTCATTCATTTTATAGGAACAATAGCATATTCAATTCTTTTCTCATGTATCATTCACGCAGCATCTCATTATTTAAGTGATTCATTCATTTCATCAATCTTAAGCATCAGGGACATTATCGATTCAATCTTAGGCATCATGTTACATTAGTGGTTCGAGTGTGATTCGTTCAGCAATTCAAAGTTCTATGTGTTATTCATTCAATGATTTCCAGCATAAGAATCTCTATCGATTTAGCAACTAAAGCATCGCATCACAATTATTCAACATTCAAGGTAAGAGACATTAGGGACATATTCATAGCATCACGTTATTCTATTTATTAAGCATGCAGGAATAAGGAGGAAGGAGGACAGTTCTACTTGCCTTACATAATGGTCTTCCTGTTCCAATCCTACTAAGCGTAGCTCCACCAGCGAGCCACGTTCCAATACCCATTCCGTCTAGCTAGCATAAGAAAGACTGCATCAGTCTCAATTCTCCTGATCTCTAACATAAGTCACGGTCCAACATTCTGATCCCATCAACAAGCCAACCAAATGCCTCGTGCGGAGCGGGGCATTACATAATATACCACTCAGAAAAAGTTTCGTCCTCGAAACTTAAGAAAACAACTCATCTACTAGATTCACTTAATCACAATGAGTTACTCATTCAGTTTCAATTCAATATTCATTTCAGCCCACTCGGTCATTTCAAAATAGCTATCCAACTGTATCATTTTAATCCATCAACGACTCAATCCTTCTTTCTCTTTTTCCAAATACTTGCAACTTCTCATTGATTCACCAACATTTTTCTTGCATTCTATCTTGGTCGCAACACCTCACTTCATTTGGATCCATACACATATTTCAGGCGTCTCCAAAACATATGCATTTCAGCCAAAGTCTGTGCTAGTGCAATAAATTCTTCCCATAATGTTATTTCAGTCGCAACCTATCACTTCAGCTGGATCCATACACATATTTTAGGCGTCCCCAAAACATATGTACTTCAGCCAACTTCCATGATAGCATGATTCGATCAGCCACGATACAACCCTCTTTTCCAAATCCGACTTAGCATCCTTTCAATTGACTTATTACTTCATTCACTTTGCCACAATCACTATCTTCCAGGCCACAACACTTAATATCCGGGACAGCTCTCCATCCAAGCATACTATATTTAACATTCGGTCAAAGGTCTAACTGAGAGCCAATCATATCAAGAGTTCACAACATGTAATCATATTCCTTTCTAAATCCAACAATATTTCTCACCGAGACAATTCATCTTTTCTAAAAGATACAATCCGACATCACCAACTATCGATTATCCGAGTCAGGGTATAATTCTATGCAACAGTCAAGATTAACCCAGCTACCCGACTGTAGATACCGGTCTAACATTCCCATCATGAGCGGTCAATTCCATCTCATAAAATAATTCACTACTCGATACATACAACTCAAGTCTCATCCCACGATTCTAGTCCCGCTATAGGCCGACACATAATCCTCACGGGTCAAACATCTCTAAGGTTCATATTGAAGCATATACATACGACATATCATTCTTAGGTGATCATCACCATCTCTCGTTCAATGCCACAAGGTCATTCTATGGTTCGCCAACGGCCATCTATTATTCGGTCCAGTCTCAATGGTTAGCTATACCGACAGCTATACCTAATCATTCAGGTGACTTTCCTGGAGTGGACGGCTACTAGGGTTATACTAGTTTCTTTTTCTTAGGGCCAACAAGCAACCGACAATTCTAAGGAGCTCTACCCAAACCTATGGGTATCCACTTAGTCTGAATAACTAATCGCCATTGTCGGCTATGCCAACAATTGGTAAGTCCTCAACTGGTCACTAGGGTCAAGTCTATCTATCCAGGGTCTTCTTCAAGGAAATAATTCCCACAGAGGCTCATTCTAGACTTACCCAAAGATCGACTAAAATCGATCTAACAACATTACGGTCAATTCCCAACCCGACATATGATTCTCATTGTTCTAATAATCCATCAAGTAAATTCTCAATAATTCAATTCCTATTTCAATTCCTTTGTACCCATACGAACCCATAAGCCAAGGCTAACTATTCAAGGGTCATCGATTCTGATAGTCTTAACATAACTATGAAATCATACTATTCGGTCTGTATGACAAAGTCACACCACTAAATCATAAGCCAACAATCTATATTCCAACCAACAGTCACATATACCGACATTATCCAACACATTTGTAATTCCTCAATCCTATTTGTTTCTCAATCACCAAATTATTTTACGGGCATTCTTAAATCTCGATCTTTTCCCAGCCGTCCAAATCTCATACGGACATTCTTAAAATTCTCTACCTCAAGGGTCGAGTAATTTATTCCATTCAATCCGACAATTTATGTATCAATTAACCATCCTCTATGCAACACAAATATTCTGGGCTGCTACTTGTTACTTTTCTAATATAATTCAATTCCTCAGCATACATGCACATAGGCAATGACTATCCTTTGGTGATCATGATGGATTAACATCTATTACACCTTGGGGTCAAAGCATAGATCTCTAATATTCCTTTGATTCACCGGCGATATTTTTAGAACTTTTCAGCTTAGCAACCAACATTGTATTAGCCACATAATTTGCATCCAACCATTCGAAATCAACATTCAGATATTTTAAGCCACAACATTCTCTAGCCAAATCCATTTACTCATAGCATATTAACTGTCTTACTAGTCTGAGTCATCATTCGACTAAACAATTTCTAACCAAGCCCCAGTTACAATTTTCGACAATCTCTCTACTCAATATAACATCACCGTCAAGGGACATTCGAGTCTTCTAGCCATAATACATGACTCCCAGCTAAGTCTCGGCACTACCCAGTACCCATAGATAGTCTCATTGATATCCTATGGAAAAGGTCAACAACATCTCGTTCTGAGGTGGTAGAGGCAATATACCACTCAGAAACGAAGCCATCCTCAAACAATACCAACTCAATTCTATTCCGGACTTACATGATCCATAATGATCACAACACTTAGCCAACATCTCGGGGTCTCAATATCACAAGCCAACATTCTTAGGGTCTCAAAGCACTAGCAAGCACACATGAGTCAACTCACTAGTTCTGCTGAACTCATCCATCAATTATCCCATTCACAATTCTTTCCCAACATCACATTCAATTCTCAACTTGTTACAGCATACATAGCCACCTTTCTTTATTCCCACAATCCCAAACAGCATTCATAACATAGCATACTATGGCATCGAGTCATTGTTGGGTTATTTGTGTCCAAACCAACAACAATCATTCATTCAGGGGCATCACAATGTATATAGACTTATTGTATGGAACATCCAGTGAGTAGCCAAGAGGGTCAACGAATTTTCAGACACAAGCAACATAGGATGATTGCAGAACGACGACAGCATAATCTCAGAAACAATCTTTGATTTAATCTCGGAAGCAACGTTGAGTGATCGTGGAAGCAACTTTGGTTAATCGCCGATGCAACTTTGATTTGAAATGAATCAAAAAAGAGACCAAGGACGTAAAGCCGTGCTCTGATACCAATTTGTCACGCCCCGATTCATAGAGTCATTTAATCACATAATTATCTCTTGGAATCGATCGTCCTCGCTTGGGCGTGATACCGTACAAGTCTGGTATTGCACTTGTACAAGGCAAAGATGGTACATAATCGATAATCTTCAGATCGGAACACATCGCAATGGCAGAAGCACACAAATTGAATTTAGTGAGGACAATCTTTCTGATTGAATAAAAACACATCAGTTTCTTTATAGCAGCGGAGATAAAAGGATAACTTGAAGTCACACAGAGACATATAGAACTTTATTCTCTTTATTGATAATCGAAAAAAGTACAAGACTTGTATTGAAGCACAATGTTTACAACACATCTCACTTTACATTGAAAGCTAACTGAACAATGCTATACAGCTTACATTTGATACTTGGATACATTGGATTACAACTCGATACACTGACTTGGCTTACAATCTCACTGGTACAACTGATTACAATGTTCCATATATTATGCCCTTTATAAACAGAAGACATCATCTTGTGCAAGGAGAGCTTCTGTATGTCCAACAAATCTTCGATGCCACGGAACCAATCAAGCCAAATCTTCGTGTGTAGAATATCCTAAGCAAGAGCACCTACCCACAAAACGTAGGTCAGCACATCATCTATGCACTGACGAGTAGAATCCAACCCACTCGCATAAACCAACATTAAAGTGATCATTTAAGCAAGCATTTATTAGAATGATCTTTCTACTTGGGGCCTAGCATCAGTTTACTGTTCATGGGTAATAATCAGAGTGAAGCATGTAAACATATTATTAACAGCCATCATGTGAAGGCATCAGTAAAGCATACTAGTGTTATCATGAAAAGGCATCATTGAGGCATACTAAGTGTCATCATGAAAAGGCATCATTGAGGCATCGTTAACATTAACATCTTAAACATGTTATGACAGTTCTCACTTCAAGCATCACTTAGCATGTATGTGGTGTTTGAGCAATGATTATAGCATGGCATCTTTCTAGCATACTAAATTTAACATGTTAAGCAGGATCTCATACTGAAAGGCTACATACAGCATCATTTACTTGTTTGGAACGTAAGCATGCAAGCTAAACCAACACATATATTGAATTATCACATTTAAGTGATTTCTTACTGATAGCCGACTCCCTCATACCTGCATCAAATACAGGTTAGCAGATATACTTACTCTGCCTGCATAAGACATTCATTAGCATGCATCATGACTACATGGTCACTGGTGTTTAACCATACGGACGTTGCCGTATAGGTCTTCATTGGTAATACGATGACTCCAGAGAAGGTAGCTAGCCCCAAAATGCCTCGCAAAATCCGTGCCCCTACTGGCACGCCAATGTTTTCTCCTAGGCCGGATCGGTTGCCCTAACGTCCCGGGGTACCGTCCGAGAAAACATATCCCCATCACTTATGCATAAGTTGTCCTATGACCATGCGAATGCGTGTCCGACTCAATCGTGAACATAAAATGCATGGTGAAATATTGAAGTAAAGACAACAGTGCATCATCATTCATCTCATTCAAGTCATGTTCAATGACTTATTCATTCCCAACATTACCATCATTTTATTTGGTGATCTCAATGATCCCAAGCCTCATCAATTCTCATTCATTGCTTCATTACAACATTTCTCATTATGTTCCTTCTAAGGAGGAACAACAACATTCATTCATTTCAAGGGACCTGTAGCATTTCATTCATTTTATAGGAACAATAGCATATTCAATTCTTTTCTCATGTATCATTCACGCAGCATCTCATTATTCAAGTGATTCATTCATTTCATCAATCTTAAGCATCAGGGACATTATCGATTCAATCTCAGGCATCATGTTACATTAGTGGTTCGAGTGTGATTCGTTCAGCAATTCAAAGTTCCATGTGTTATTCATTCAATGATTTCCAGCATAAGAATCTCTATCGATTTAGCAACTAAAGCATCGCATCACAATTATTCAACATTCAAGGTAAGAGACATTAGGGACATATTCATAGCATCACGTTATTCTATTTATTAAGCATGCAGGAATAAGGAGGAAGGAGGACAGTTCCACTTGCCTTACATAATGGTCTTCTTGTTCCAATCCTACTAAGCGTAGCTCCATCAGCGAGCCACGTTCCAATACCCATTCCGTCTAGCCAGCATAAAAAAGACTGCATCAGTCTCAATTCTCCTTATCTCTAACATAAGTCACGGTCCAACATTCTGATCCCGTCAACAAGCCAACCAAATGCCTCGTGCGGAGCAGGGCATTACACTGCTGATGGTAGCTCCAGACCTGTAATGGATAAAGGCACTGTCGCATGCACCCCTTCCCTCACTCTCACCAATGTCTTACATGCTCCATCTTTTTATCAATCGTATATCTATTAGTACCATTATCCTTGATGTAAACTGTACTATTTTCTTTGACATTCCTACGGTGACTTTTCAGGAGAAGAAGACAGGACGACGACTAGGGACTGGCACATGGCATAAGGGATTGTGGTACTTGGACAGGACCAGACTGGACGAAGCATTGACATCTTTAGTAGCAGACGCATAACTGGACGCTTCACGTCACAGTATAGAAGACGAATCACTACTCCACCACCAGCGTATCGGACATTCTTCCTTTCAAGTTATTAGTCGAATGTATCCGTCCTTATATCAAAGGGCTAATAAAGAGAAGTTATTTTATAATGTATGTGAGTTGGAAAAACATACCATGAGCTCATATGCGAGCTCACCGCTGTATTTGATATGATACATTCGGACTTATGGGGCCCTTGTCCTACAACCGGTATTAAAGGTTTTAGATGGTTCGTCACTTTTATTGACTGTTATACCCGCGTGACCTGGGTCTACCTTTAAAGAATAAAAGTAACGTCCTTGAGGCTTTTCAGGATTTTCATCGACGGATGGAAACACAATATAACGTTAAAATTAAGTGTTTTCGGTCTGACAATGGGACGGAGTATACTAATAAGAGGGCTGCTGAGTATTTATCTACTCATGGAATACTACATCAAACTTTATGTGCCTATACACCGACACAAAATGGTGTGGCCGAACGGAAGAACAGGCACCTGCTGGAGGTCGCACGGACGATGATGCTGGCTATGAATGTCCCGAAACACTTATGGGGGCAAGCTGTATTGACGGTCTCTTATCTCATCAACAGAATATCGTCTCAGATATTGGACTGGAAGACACCGTTGGATATGCTTACTGGTGCAACTACATATACTGTTCCTCCGAAAGTATTTGGGTGTGTGTGTTTTGTCCAAGATAATAGGCCAGGAGTTGGCAAACTAGATCCAAGAGCGGTTAAGTGTGTATTTGTCGGGTACACAGCGACTCGGAAGGGATACGCATGTTGGAGCCCAGTTGAGCGAAAGATGTTTGTTAGCATGGACGTTACATTCAAAGAACTGGAACCATACTATGGTTCGGATGCAGGTTCAACGTTTGGTGACACACCTAACACAGAGGGTGTTAGACGCGAGGAGGAGATAATAAGTCCAAACGTGGTAGTCGGATCGATCCCGTGCCCGATCGTAGAAAATTGGACGAAAGGGGGAGATAGCAGTGACTTTGATACGGAGAATGAAGAAGAAGATACATATGTTACGCAGGGGGAAGACAAAAGAAAAGGAGCTACAAGTCTACAGAAGGAGACAACAGAAGCCCAGTACTGTACCGTGCCCATTGCCTACTATGTCGTACCCATTGCCTACTGTACCAAGTCCCTCGTCTACTCCTGCCCCAACTCTTGAAGATGTCGCCTCCATACTGAATCACCCTGATTCTGATGCGGATCTCTCTGACTTGGAAGGTATGATCTCTCCACCATCTATTGCTCCCTTAAGGAGATCTTTTCGCATCAATGCGGGTAAGGCTGCTAGTCGTTATGATGATTATGAACATAACATTGCCAATTTCTTGTCTTATTCTGACATTTCTCTGAATTATCGAGCCTTCATTGCATCGTTAGACTCTACTTCTTTGCCGAAGTGTTGGCAGAAAGCAAAGAAAGATCCAAGGTGGAAAGCTGCAATGATGGAAGAAATTAGGGCACTAGAGAAAAATAAGACATGGGAGCTGGTTCCATTACCCAAAGGAAAGAAAACTATCATTACCACATTCCTAGTTTGAGGGTATTTTTGTTATTTTGAATTTATTTGAAATTATTATATTTATTAGAATTGTGTGGTTTTAATATTAATTTAATTAGTTGCCATGTGTTGTGATTAGCCCTAACCTAGATTGGACCTAGCCCAGATTAGTCTTAGTTAGTCATTGTTAGTCTTAGCTAGCCATGGTTAGTTAGAGCTAACTAGGATGCATAAGTTAGACTAGTGTGTAAACCTAGAATTTATTTGGACCCTTGATTTGACTTGATGATAGGAGAACCATTGATGATCCCCAAAACTCTAGCCTAGATTTTTGGGTCGGCCACCTAGGGATCCCCTATTTAATGTCTCTCAAAGTTTTCTTGCCTCTTTTGCATATCCTTCTATTTTCAAAGAGCAAAGGTTTGGTTCTTCCCCGAACCCTTCCTATTTTGATCATTTCTTATCCTTTTTCATTCAAATCTTTTGTATTGCAACCTGATTATTGTTCTCTTACTATTGGTGGAGGTGAATCTCAGTTTTGGCTTCCATTAGAGCATTGAGCTAGCAAGGAGGGATCCTCATTTTGGGTGTTTTCTTGAGGAAGAACAACCTATAGGTAACACTCTCTTAACCCATTAGATTTCTGATTTCTTTGCATATTTGCATAGCCCTAGGTGTCCCCTAGCTGTAGATATTGGTTTCGTGTTGAGTCGTGTCCATTCGTGTCAGCGTCGGACACGTATCTGCCTATGTGTTGATGTGTTCGATGAAATGCCACAGAGGGATTTTCATCACTGTTTTCAAATTGTATTTGAATGGAAATTTGTGTTTTAAGGTGGCTTATCACTTCCTTTTCGACTGAGCATGATTCGTGTCCTAACGCGCGTGCGGTCAGCAGTGCCCTGCTGTTCGTGTACTCGTGTGTCTTGTCTGGAACACTTGGACACTTATGGTTGGACACGAAGGTAGGGGCAGTGTCTGATACGACACTCCCAAAGCCTCATGTCCAATGCATTTGTGTCGAGTGAGAAACTCGAGTTGCACTGGACACGGGTTGCACTGCTTCACTGTGTCCAGTTTTGTGTTCTGTGTTGTGTGGTGGTTGGACACGATTCGTGTCCAGTTTTTGGACACGAAGACCCCCTCTGTCACTGACCCATATGTGTCATTGATTACCTACCCTAAATTGTGTGTTAGCATTTGATTTAGCTTTCGAATATAGGAAATCCCTATTTTCTGATACATGTAGAACTGTCAGTTGGGCCTAAGAGTTGAATGCATTATTTACCTGTTTTGAGTATTTAATTTGATTGTTTGTGCACTTAAATATATCTGTGAATGAACCAACATGTTAGCGTTTATGCTAGGCTCGAGATTTTGGCTTTCAATTTGCTTTTGGATCTCGAAATTACATGAGATGTTAGGACTGATACACAGTGTGATACACTGTCCTGAACTTGGATTTTCCTGAGATTTTTCATTATGTGATTCAACTGTTGAATGATTTAATTTGTGTTGTAATCACATCTGGAATTATCTAACATGTTAGGGTTTGTGTTTAGCATAGATATGAGTGTTTCAAATTTGCATTTTGGGTTGGGGTCTCAATTAACTGGTACTTGTAATACCCCTGTTATAAACTGAAACATTGGTTCATTTCAAAACCTGAGAACATGAAATCTGAGAACATGTTCCCATATTCCTGTCACAAATCTGAGAATGAATGTCAACTTCATCTTTGAACTGTCATGTTGTTTGATTTCTTATGAGTACTGTACCTGAGATTAGCACATTCCTAACCCACTGTTTCCTATACACTTTCATGTTTAAACACACACACATACAGAGGGAACTAACTGCTATACACTGTTAATGAGTAAACTGTCATTAACTTTAAGCTATCTAATTGACACTCACACTCTCATAGCTAGGACACACAACCTATGGAATGTTTCCTCTATTACACACATATGCAAACCATCACATACACACACATGAGTATATTCCTGACACTGTTACCACACACATCCATCTGAATTCCTGAGAACATATAGGCACTGTTTGTGAACTGAAATTTAACAGGGAACTGAGATTGATGTTTACACACACACCCTAAACCCTGAAATCTGAGAACATGAAGACCATTACACTGCTTTCCTAAGTATACACACAGGACACTATTTCACTCAATACAAATCTGAGAATGATATACAATATATGCACACACTGATTTCAGTCCACATACACACACATTCACACCACAATTTGTGAAATTGAAGAACACATGAATATGCAATGTTTGCACACACTATACACTAGATTGTCACTCACTCACCCATGTCTACATTAAGACACACACTCACATATGCATGCTCTTCCCTCTCTAACTCTCTATGTGTGTGTGTGTGTGTATATATATATATATATATATATATATATATATATATATATATATTTGAACCATCTGTTCTTTGAATTTGAACCATCTGTTCTTTGAATGTCCTTATTCGTGGGACATTTGGTCTTTACAGAATCAGAAGCTACAGATTAATCCAGGTGGAAATCGTAGTTGGAGGAGTATTGCTGAACTGATCAGGAGAGAAAAGAGGAAGGGATCCGACTGGTATAGAGAAGCGCGTCTTCGCCTGGCTGCTGCAGTCTGGCACATTTGGAGGGAAAGAAATCGTAGAATTTTCGAAGGGTTGGTAACCCCGAATATAGGTATCATTAAGAGTATAGAGTTTGATGTAGAAAGTTTGGGTTAACACCCGAATACTGAAGATGTAAAGTGGAGGTGGGGTGTATTATTTTCTGCTACTTTTGAATAAAATTACCATTATTCAAAAAAAATTATATATATATATATATATATATATATATATATATATATATATATAATATTATAACTTAATGTGATAATGTAATGTAGTATAAATATTGCATTGCCTATATATAGGGTATGTATATAGACACATGGAAATTGTTTGTGTGTGGCCTATTTGTGTATATGGCTCATGGCCAGGTAGTATAGCCTATAGTACATGGAGTGCGTATTCATAGGAGTGTTGGGTTATATTAGTCTATGTGTGACTTGTGTATGGTATGTGAATGCTAGGGTAGACAAGGTTAGGCCTAATGATACATGATTGGGTCTAGGTTGACCTAGTTGACCTAGCATTGACTAGTTAGTTGACTGAAGTTGACCAGGGTTGACTTTAGTCTAGAATTTACCCAACATCATGTAGAATGCATCATAGTAGCTTATTTTACTAGTTTGGATATGTTGTGACTTGTACTGTTTTGATTAGGAGACAGACACCACTCGTTAGACAGTATTTCACTCAGACATTCAGGATAACAGACGAGTACATTCTCTGACCGTTTCATACTTGCTAGGAGTATTTTCTTGCTCTAGATTATCTTACTTGATGCTGACACGATGGAAACACGGATTAGTACTATATGGATCTTTTCATACGATGTTATCCCTCGGGAGCATCTGATACATCATGTCATGTGCGTTTCACTTTCATCATGTATTCTTGTGCTTTCACCATTCATGTGCACTCTCGTCATTCATGTACTCTCATGTTCACGGAGCCCCCGTGTTTATATTCATGTACACCCATTTATGGACCCCCATGTGAAATTATGTACAATAACATAACTTGAACGGATCCTTATGTATTGATTGGGGTACGGGAGAGTATAAATAGTCATGTGGACAGTTTCCAAAGTAGTGTATCCATGTACAACCTCTCATGTTTATTATCAAGCCGTTCACATGTCTAGCTTGTACTATAAATCACTAGTTCACTGTAGCTCTTTACTTATAGTAGATATTTTATTACAGTCTTCTCTTTTACTCATGTATACTCTTCAGTGTTTCATGTATCTTACTCTATTGCCTGTATTATATTTTTGTCATGATATGAACTGCGTGAGATGTACTGTGCTCGCTCCAGTCCTGACTGGACCTGTTGAAATATTACAGATGATTTTGAGGAGCTGTGTCTCACCTATTATGGAGCAGGCCTAGACGACACATGCGAGCTGGACCCTCAGGAGGACCCAGCCCTTGCTGATGATACAACCCCTGTAGACTAGGCTAGTTAGCTAGGCTAGTTCTATTTATCTTCATGTCTTGTCAGATACACTTGTATTTATTTGGAGTCTATATTCTGGATTTGTGGGGTTGTTATCTTAGACTTTCAGCTCTCTCTCTATCTTGTATTTATCATCTGTGGATTATGTGTTTCATCTTTTTTATCGTATTGTACTTTCTTCCTTATTTGTGATTGAGTTGTACTTATTATGTCACCTCCATTCGGAGTGTATAAACTATACAGGTACCTTATAACTGTTAGATGTATGTGACCTAGGACATCGTTCTACCGCCGACACTGCGGCGTAGGCTAAACGTAACCACTTCTCGTGCCCTTACATTGGGTGCGGGTCGTGACACGTTTTTAGTGGTGGCCCATGCAGGTCTAGTTTAGAAATGTAGTGGTATTCGAACTAGAGTATCACTGCAGCCTATAGTAGGATTAAGATATTTTTGAAGGTACTCAATCACATTAGGAAAAACTTCTTATCAGATTCCGTATATCTATATTTTGCTGCTTATTGTCTTCCTTTGAATATAACTATCCTCATTTGCTATTTCGACTCATTCTCAGCAATTGTTTTCTTTTTGATCTGTCTCCAGGATGGTTGAGACGAGATCATATCGCCCGAGTCAGAGGGACACAGATGAGAGGTCTGCCACCTCTCATCCTCAGCAGCCAGCCCCCGGTACCGTAGCCCCAATCATGCCAGCTGGGATTGGTATTTCAGGTGCGTTCGGAGGAGCCCCTCCACCAGCAGTGCACAGGCCGAATCCGGTAATTCTGGAGGTACTCCAGCAGCAGCAGCCACCATCAGGGACAGTTGATGTAATTCAGCTATTCTTGTTCTTTCAGCAGTTCATGGAGGCCCAGCAGGCCCAGCAACAGAGGCAGACTGCAGAGTTTAGTCGGGGCATTGATCTGGCCCTGACTACAGTAGAGAGGACAGCAGCTCAGCCAGCGATAGTTCAGCAGCCGCATCCGTAGAGGGAGAAGGGCATCCAAGTCTTCCAGAAGATGTACCTGAAGGATTTTCGGGGTACAGAGGGTATTTTGTACGCCGATGAGTGGATAGAGCATATAGAGGAGATATTCAGATTGGCTGAGATTCCAGTGAGGATTCAGATCGAGGAGGCGGCCAGCATGATGCAGGATCTGGCCCGCACTTGGTACCAGGCCGACCCGAGGGTTGGTACTCTAGGACAGACTTGGGCAGCATTCAAGAAGCTGTTCAAGGAGAAGTTTTTCCCAGATGCAGCACTAGGAGCCCTCGAAACTCAGTTTGAGGCCTTAGTCCAGGGCAGCCAGTCCGTAGAGGAGTATGCAGGGAAGTTCTGCCGTCTGGGCAGATTTGTCGAGGGGTTGTCCGAGGCGACGAAGGCCCGAAGGTTCAGAAAGGGATTGGTAAAGGAGGTTAAGTCCTATACCAAGAGTGCTCGCAGCGCTACCTTTGATGAGATCTTGGTGGATGCCTTAGCCACAGAGGATGATCTTGAGCTTAGGCTCAAGAGGATGCGAGACACCCAGGAATCTACTGGTAGCAGAAGACCGGCCAAGAGGCTGCACTTTCAGCAGCAGCACCACCGGCAGCAGAGGTTCCAGCCACAACAGTTTCAGCAGCCGAGGCATCAGCTAGTACAGCATCAGCAGCCGAGGCAGCAGCAGCAGCAGGCCCCGAGGCAGCAGACTATCAGTTGTACCTTCTGCAAGAAACCGGGGCACGAATGGATTGAGTGCAGAAAGAGGCTGGGGAAGTGCCTCCTCTGTGGATTGTCAGAGCATCAGTTGAAGGACTGTTCCCTCTTTGCGGGCAGGGCAGCTCAGGGAGCCGGAGCCAAGGCTCCAGGGGACCGCAGTAGGGACCCTTGTCGACTTAGCAGCAGCGGTTCGTACAGCACCATTAGCGGGCCAGGGAAGGCCAGTAGGGGCGAGCTTTCGCCATGGTGGCCGAGGATGCAGAGGCCATCGAAGAGTTGATTGCAGGTTCGGTTCTTCTCGACTCCATTCCAGCTTTCACTCTATTTGATTCTGGGGCTTCCTACAATTTCTTATCAGTATCATTTGCTATTAGACACTGTCTAGTATCTGAATCATTGCCTAGGACCTGCAAGATCACGACCAGGGGTGGTGTTATCTTCGTAAGTAATGTTTGCAGAGGACGGGGTGTCATTTTGGGAGGCCGAGAGTTGGAGGTGAGTCTGCTCGTAATGCCACTACCGAACTACGATATCGTATTAGGTATGGATTGGTTGAGCAGACATCATGCCAGCATAGATTGCCGAGGGGGTAGAGCTCTGTTTGGGGTACCAGAAGAGCCAGAGTTCGAGTACACCCGACGGCAGCCGGAGCAGGACGACAAACTTTTCTGCGGAGCTTCAGTTGAGGAGCAGGCTGCTCCACATCCTTTGATTGAAGAGTTCATGGACGTCTTTCCGGAGGAGTTGCCAGGGCTTCCACCGGACAGGGATGTAAAGTTCTCAATAGACTTGGTTCCCGGCGTGGAACCGATTTTTCAGCATGTCTACCGAGTGAACAACAGTGAGTTGGTGGAGCTGAAGAAGCAGGTGGATAAGCTGCAGGACAAGGGCTTCATCTGATCGAGTTCTTCACCTTGGGGTGCACCGGTACTCTTCGTACCCAAAAAGGATGGGTCGGTACGGATGTGTATTGACTATAGGGCACTCAACAACCTAGCAATCAAGAACAGATACCCACTGCCGCGGATTGATGATCTCTTTGATCAGTTGAGCGGAGCTCGAGTTTTCTCCAAGATTGATTTTAGGTCAGGTTATCACCAGGTGAAGATGAAGAGGGAGAATATTTCGAAGACCAATTTCAGGATACGGTACGGACAATTTGAGTTCTTGGTTATGCCGTTTGGGATGACCAACGCCCCGGCGGTATTTATGAACTTGATGAACAAGGTATTCCACCAGTACTTGGATAAGTTCGTGGTGGTGTTCATTGATGATATCCTGGTGTATTCGAAGACCGATGAGGAGCACGAGAAGCACTTGAGAGTGGTTCTGGAGACCCTCAGGAGGGAGAGGCTGTATGGCAAGCTCTCGAAGTGCGAGTTCTTTCTGGATAGAGTTGACTTCTTGGGTCATGTAGTGACGGGAGATGGGATCTCAGTGGACCCGAAGAAGATCACAACAATTGAGGCTTGGGCAGCACCGAGTTCAGTGGCAGAGATCAGGAGCTTCTTAGGGCTGGCAGGATATTACAGGAGGTTCGTACAAGATTTCTTCTGGATTGCAGAGCCGTTGACTAGGCTGACCCGGAAGGATGCTGAGTTTGTTTGGTCAGAGAAGTGTCAGGCAGCTTTTGATGAGTTGAAGAAGCGGCTTACGACATCTCTGATTCTGACATTGCCTTCAGGTTCAGGAGGGTTCACTATCTATAGTGACGCTTCAGGGAAGGGGTTGGGTTGTGTCTTGCAGCAGCATAGGAAGGTGATTGCATATGCTTCCAGGCAGTTACGTCCCCATGAGAAGAACTACCATACCCACGACCTGGAGTTGGCAGCAGTGATTTTTGCTCTGAAGTTGTAGAAGTACTACTTGTATGGAGAGAGGGTAGAGATCTTCACAGATCATAAGAGCTTGTAGTATGTGTTTATACAGAAGGAGCTCAACATGAGGCAGCGCAGATGGTTAGAGCTGATGAAGGACTTCGACATCTCACTTTAGTATCACCCAGAAAAGGCCAACGTAGTTGCCGATGCCTTGAGTAGGTATCCGACAGCCATGTGTTTGACTATGGACCGTCACTTGCTTGCTGATTTGGAGAGCCTGGGATTGAGGTGATTGTGTCCGGAGTTCAGATACAGATGTAGGGCCTTCAGATTCAGTCAGACTTGGTGGAGAGGATCAAGTCGACGTAGTTCAAGGATGTTTATCCGAGAGCAGGTTCGAGCAGGGTCAGTGGATGGCGAGTTTTTTCTTGCAGAGAATGGTGCCTTGAGATACGGTTCCAGGTTATATGTGCCCAGTGGAGAGCTCAGGGAGCAGGTCATGTAGGAGGCCTATAGATCTCAGTACTCTATACATCCTGGTGCCAACAAGATGTACCGAGATCTGAGGGAGCATGTCTGGTGGTACGGGATGAAGCGGGAGGTAGCTCGCTTCATAGCCAGGTGCCTGGTCTGTCAGCAGGTCAAGGCAGAGAGGCAGAGGCCAGGAGGATTATTGCAGCCATTGCCCATTCCGGAGTGGAAGTGGGAGCATATCACTATGGATTTTGTATCTGGGTTGTCGTGTACATCAGGAAAAAAAGACAAAATTTGGGTCATCGTTGACAGGTTGACCAAATCGGCCCACTTCTTACCATTCAAGGTGGGTACGTCTACAGAGAGGCTTGCAGAGATGTACATGCGGCAGATAGTCAGGATTCATGGGGTTCCGATCAGCATTATCTCGGATCGGGATAGTTGCTTTACTTTCCATTTCTGGAGAAGCCTGTAGACTTGTTTGGGCACTCAGCTCAAGTTTAGTACTGCATACCACCCCCAGACAGACGGACAGTCAGAGAGGACTATTCAGACGCTCGAGGACATGCTGTAGACGTAGGTCTTAGATTTTGGAGGTTCCTAGAAGGATCACCTACATTTGGTAGAGTTTGCTTACAACAACAGTTTCCAGGCCAGCATTGAGATGTCACCTTTCGAGGCTCTGTACGGGCGCAGGTGTCGTACACCCTTATCTTGGGATGATGTTGGGGAGCGAGCTTTACTGGGACCAGAGATAGTTGTTGACACAGCCGAGAAGGTGAAGCTCATCAGGGACAGACTTCGCATGGCGCAGGACAGACATCGGTACTGGGCCGATAGCCACCGGAGGCCCTTGGAGTTTAAGGTACAGATTAGAGATAGGATTAGAAGTAAGTTGTTTGTTTTGTTTGTTTGATCATGTTTGATTATTTAGTAACATGAGACCTTGTTTGTGTTTAGGTCGGAGACATGGTTTTTCTGCGAATATCTCCGACTCGTGGTACCATACGTTTTGGTGGAGGTGGGAAGCTTAGCCCATGCTTCATCGGACCTTTCGTGATCAGCGAAAGAGTCGATGACGTGGCATACAGGCTAGACTTGCCACCTGCACTAGTGGGTGTCCATAATATATTCCACGTATCACAGTTGAGACGGTACGTGGCTGACCCTAGCCATGCACTCGATCACTCGGAGATTGAGGTAGGACCTACTCTCAGTTATCCAGAGCAGCCAGTGAAGATTCTGGATCATCGAGAGAAGGTACTGAGAAACCAGGTGATACCCTTGGTTCGCGTTGTATGGAGGCATCATTCTCTAAGAGAGTCTACCTGGGAGCGGGAGGATGAGATACGCGAGCGATACCCTTATCTTTTTGGACCTTGAGGTATGATTGTCTATCCTTCTCATCAGTTAGTTTTACCTTTTAATTTCGAGGACAAAATTCTTTTATGGAGGGTAGATTTGTCACTACCACATTCCTAGTTTGAGGGTATTTTTGTCATTTTGATTTTATTTGAAATTATTATATTTGTTGGAATTGTGTGGTTTTAATATTGATTTAATTAGTTGCCATGTGTTGTGATTAGCCCTAACTTAGACTGGACCTAGCCCAGATTAGTCTTAGTTAGTCATTGTTAGTCTTAGCTAGCCATGGTTAGTTAGAGCTAACTAGGATGCATAAGTTAGACTAATGTGTAAACCTAGAATTTATTTGGACCCTTGAATTGACTTGATGATAGGAGAACCATTGATGATCCCCAAAACCCTAGCCTAGATTTTTGGGCCAGCCACCTAGGGATCCCCCCTATTTAATGCCTCTTAAAGTTTTCTTGCCTTTTTTGCATATCCTTCCATTTTCAAAGAGCAAAGATTTGGTTCTTCCCTCAACCCTTCCTATTTTGATCATTTCTCATCCTTTTTTATTCAATCTTTTGTATTGCAACCTGATTATTGTTCTCTTACTGTTGGTGGAGGTGAATCTCAGTTTTGGCTTCTATTAGAGCATTGAGTTAGTAAGGAGGGATCCTCATTTTGGATGTTTTCTTGAGGAAGAACAACCTATAGGTAACACTCTCTTAATCCATTAGATTTCTGATTTCTTTGCATATTTGCATAGCCCTAGGTGTCTCCTAGCTGTAGGTATTGGTTTCATGTTGAGTCATGTCTATTTCGTGTCCGTATTGGACACGTATCTGCCGATGTGTTGATGTGTTCGATGAAATGACACAGAAGGATTTTCATCACTGTTTTCAAATTGTATTTGAATGGAAATTTGTGTTTTAAGGTGGCTTATCACTTCCTTTTCGACTGAGCGTGATTCGTGTCCTATTTAGTATCGTTTTGGGTCGTGGACACGACCACGCGTGTGCGGTCAGCAGTGCCCTGCTGTTCGTGTACTCGTGTGTCTTGTCTGGGACACTTGGACACGTGTGATTGGACACGGATGTAGGAGAAGTGTCTGACACGACACCCCCAAAGTCTCGTGTCCAATGGATTTGTGTCGAGTGAGAAACTCGAGTTGCACTGGACACGGGTTGTACTGCTTCACTATGTCCAATTTTGTGTTCTGTGTTGTGTGGTGGTTGGACACGATTCGTATCCAGTTTTTGGACACGAAGACCCCCTCTGACACTGACCCATATGTGTTATTGATTACCTACCCTAAATCGTGTGTTAGCGTTTGATTTAGATTTGGAATATGGGAAATCCCTATTTTTTGATACATGTAGAATTGTCAGTTGGGCCTAAGAGTTGAATGCATTATTTACCTGTTTTGAGTATTTAATTTTATTGTTTGTGCACTTAAATATATCTGTGAATGAACCAACATGTTAGGGATTATGCTAGGCTCGAGATTTTAGCTTTCAATTTGCTTTTGGCTCTCGAAATTACATGAGATGTTAGGACTGATACACAGTATGATACACTGTCCTGAACTTGGGTTTTTCTGAGATTATTCATTATGTGATTCAACTGTTGAATGATTTAATTTGTGTTGTAATCACATCTGGAATTAGCTAACATGTTAGGGTTTGTGTTTAGCATAGATATGAGTGTTTCAAATTTGCATTTTGGGTTGGGCTCAATTAACTGGTACTTGTAATACCCCTGTTGTAAACTGAAACATTGGTTCATTTCAAAACCTGAGAACATGAAATCTGAGAACATGTTCCCATATTCCTGTCACAAACCTGAGAATGAATGTCCACTTCATCTTTGAACTGTCATGTTGTTTGATTTCTTATGAGTACTGTACCTGAGATTAGAACATTCCTAACCCACTGTTTCCTATACAGTTTCATATTTAAACACACACACACATACACACACAGAAACTAACTGCTATACACTGTTAATGAGTAAACTGTCATTCACTGTTAAGCTATCTAATTGACACTCACACTCTCATAGCTAGGACACACAACCTATGGAATGTTTCCTCTATTACACACATATGCAAACCATCACATACACACACATGAGTATATTTCTGTCACTGTTACACACACACACATCCATCTGAATTCCTGAGAACATATAGGCACTGTATGTGAACTAAAATTTAACAGGGAACTGAGATTGATGTTTACACACACACCCTAAACCCTGAAATCTGAGAACATGAAGACCATTACACTGCTTTCCTAAGTATACACACAGGATACTGTTTCACTCACTACAAATCTGAGAATGATATGCAATATGCACACAATGATTTCAGTCCACATACACACACATTCACACCAAAATTTCTGAAATTGAAGAACACATGAATATGCAATGTTTGCACACACTATACACTACCTACATATCATGTTTCCTGAGACACATTACACAATATGACACACACTCATGTACACACACTGCACACTAGATTGTCACTCACTCTCCCATGTCTACATTAAGACACACACTAACATATGCATGCTCTTCCGTCTCTAACTCTCTATGTGTGTGTGTGTGTATATATATATATATATATATATATATATATATATATATATATATATATATATATATATATTGTAACCTCCGTAAATTTAATTCTTGGATATTTTCGAAAATTTGTATTTTTATTTTATTTCGTATTTTCAAAACTTCGAATTTTTCTAAATCTCGAAAAACGTGCAATTTGTAATTTTTGGGAAGACAATTTGACCGTGATTGCTATCGGTCCTTGTTGGCTTGGTCTACTATTTTAGACGATTTTGCCCTAGTAGAATTTTCCTGTCATTTCTCAAATCAATAAGTTTAGATATTGTTCTATATGGAAAACGGTTATTGAATTTCGAAATTCGAAATATATTAGTTAGTAACTAATGATTGTTATATATATATTTTAATAACTAGTGAATAAATTATTATTATTTGTGCCTTTAAAAATTCCGGCTAAATTGTAATTAGCCACTTGATTTAATTGGTATTAACTAGTAGTTTTAACTATTAAATTATAACTACTATTTATTTTTAGTACTAATTATTTTGCAGATAGTAAAATGTCAGTGTTAATAGTTAGCTTTGGTTAGCAGTTAGTCATTTTTTACTATTTTCCTATTTTCTTATTACATTTTACAATTGTTAGGGTTTCTCCCCACTCCCCTATAAATAGTACCCATTCCCCAAAACCCTAGGAATATCACAACTCCCCAAAAACCCTAAATTTACTACACCCATCCCTAGGGAATAGATGCAGCCCCAAAATTCTTCCTTCACCAGAATAGCCACCTCCGCCATCACCATCTGCCGCCATGGCCGGACCACCGCCACCAGATCCATTCCGTTCACCACCACCCGACCGCACCACCAGATCAGGCCGCCTTCGGCCGTCCCCCTGGCCATCACAACCAACCACGCCACCACCCGAACCACCAGAATACCGTCGCCGCCTCCGTTCGTCATATCCACCACCGCCACCACTGTACACCACCGACCACCACCATTGTCCACCGGAACACCCGCCACCACCGTCAACGTTAGTCACCACCGCCATAAACCACCACCAGAACACCACTGCCAACACAACCACCCGACCACCACCATCAACCTCCACCGCCACCATCGTCCACCACCGTCATCACAACATCCCCACCGCCACCACTAGAGAGAGAGAACCTTCGCCGCCGTCGTTCTCCCGCGGTGAGCTCGCCGACCGACCCGCCTAGCTCCGCCCTTGCCGGCCATCGCCAGGTCTGTGCGCTCTCCGCCAGATCTGGTGGACGCCGCCTTCGCCTCCTACCGAGCGCTGCTCCGCCGGAGCCCTGGCCGAGGAGAGCCCGATCCGCCGCCGGATCCCCCTCCTCCGCGTCGCCGGAGCCCAGGCGAGCCGCCCGGAAATCCCACTTCGTGAGCCCTCTCCCCTTTCTCTGGACGGTTCTGATTGTTTGGGAGGGGACAGAGCCCCCCTTTCTCTGCTATATATATTAATTTACTAATTGTTAATTAGATATTAATTTACTAATTGTTAATTAGATATTAGTTTATTAATTATATATTAGTTATTAATTGTTAATTATATATTAATTGCTAATATATTTAGTTTATATAATTGTTAATATAACATTTGTAAAATAGTTATATATAGTGTATAACAAAGTGTAGTAATGATAAATAATTATTATTATTTTATTACTGATATTATTGTTTAATCTGTTAAGTTATAGCTAATAGTTATTTTGTTTAGAGTTTAATTAATCAGTTGTTAATTATATAAATATTGAGATACATATATAAATTAGTTCCATTATTATTTTATTGGTATTATTATATCAACGTAATGACTTACTTGAAAATTATATAAAAATATATAATAATACTTCTAAAATATTAATAGTAAGTTTTTGCCCTAAATAAATAGTTTAATTATTCATTTAGTGATCTTTGCCCGAAGAGTGGGCTTTACTAATATAATTATAATATATATATATTGATACTAAAATGTTTTCCTTATTATTAGCTAATATCAAATATCTCGATTTATATAATATCTATTTTCCTAAATTATTATAAACGACTTTTGAATAATTTTGTATAGTTAATCTTTTTTCTAAATTCATTTTTATCAAAATAGGAATATTAGTACAGAAATAATTTTTTTGGATTTTTAAAATATTATCTAAAGAGGTCGATTAATACAAATATAGTTTTTAACATTATAAGGATTTCCAAAATTTATTATATTTATTTAATTAAATTTTTCTGAAATCATAAATCGTGATCATTAAGTCATTTTGTATTTCTTGATTTGATTAGTGTACCAAACCCTGATTTTAGACTTTTATATATACCAACTAGGCTTTTTGGACTATTCTGGACTCTTTGGGACTGCCGTGTCGTCGTCTGGGACCCTCTGTAGAGCATAGCAGTGTACCTACCTCGTGTCGACACGTTCGTGTCGCGTACGTCGACTCCAACCAATCGAGGCGAGTACATTGCCTGATCATTTCATATCCTGCTTAGAATTATTTCCTGCAGTAGATTACTTTACTTGTACTATCACGTTGGTCACACGAATTGGTACTATATGGATCTCTACATGCGATGTTATCCTCCTCGGGAGCATCGGGTACATTGTGCTTGTGCGTTTCACTTACATCGTGTACTCCTGTGCTTTCATTTACATGTGCACTCCGGTAAACTTTGTACTCTCAGGTTCACGGAGCCCCCATGTATACTATCACGTGCACCCTATATGGGCCCTCATGTGATATCTTGTACAATAACATAACCTGTTTAGATCCTTGTGTATTGATTGGGGTACGGGGGAGTAGAATTGGGCATGTGAATAATACACCAGTAGTTTCTTATCAGAATCTCATCCTTAGTGTCTTATCAGAATCTCCTATGCCATTTACATGTCCATATTGTACTCTGACTCACTAGTCACTGCTAGTTCTCTATGTATAGTAGATATTTCTATTACAGCTCTTCCTGTTTACATACTGTTTTTCTTCAGTACCTGTATCTTACTTTACTGCATGTTATATGTTTTCTAACCTGCTATGATCTGTTGAGATGTACTGTACTCGCTCCAGTCCTGACTGGACCTGTTGATAAATTTTACAGATAGCCTGGAGGTGCCTGCTAGCCTAGAGGAGACACATTAGAGGTTGTTTAGGTAGTTATTTCATTTTCTCTGGAGTTGTATTTACTTTGTGGATTACTGTATCTTTATTTGAGTTTTGAGATGTACTTCTGGGTTCATGTATCTTAGACACTTAGACTTCTATCTCCTGTATTCATTTTGGATTTCATATTTTATCTATCCTTATCATGCTCTACCCTAGATGTGATTGAGACTGTATCTGCTATGTCACCCCCATTCGGGGAGTATAAACTGCTTTGCTTTATATTGTTAGATGTTGTGACCTAGGACAGCGTTCTACCGCCGACACTACGGCGTAGGCTGGGCGTTGTTACGTTCTCGTGCCCTAACTCTAGGGCGCGGGTCGTGACACGTTTTTAGTGGTGGCCCATGCAGGTCGAGACTAAAAGTGTAGTGGTATTCGAACTGGAGTACCACTACAGCCTGCACTAGGAATAGGATATATTTTGAAGATACTCAATTACAGTTAGGAACCCTTGAGAGATTCCTGGGACGACCCTGGAGAATCTTATTTAACTTCGATTTAAAAATTCTTTTTTTTTCCTTGATTTGTTTTATCTTTATTTTCTGTTGTTGAATTTGATTTTAATGGATTATTGTTGAATTTGAGTTTGTATTTATTAATTTTGATGAAAGATTGTCGAATTTTGAATTTTGATGATAGTTGTTGCATTCGAGTTTGTATTTTGATGGATTTTGTTCATTTTTGAATTTTGATGTTCATTAACAAATTTGATTTGATTTTTGAGTATTCATTATTGATTTAATTTAATTTTTGGCAAGATGAAATTATATGGGCTAGGTCATCTATGTTATGGAATCTAGTCTTCTATAGTCACATTAGCCAGCATGGTGAGGACATATAGTCTGACTCTGGATATATTTCTCGGGTGTGGAAATTTAAGATTTTCGCAGCCAAGCTAGCGGCATCGCGAAAATATTAAATACCATGATTCTAGATATATGTGCATAAGTCAAGGGCTCTGTGATTATCGTAGCCTTGCTTACTAGTATGACGAGGATTTAGAGTACCATGATTGTGGATAGACGCATATGATTATCAGATTGTACCTTAAATATTTTCGAACATGTTTTTGCGACTTTTGCTTCAGCCAAAAAGAAAGAAAAGAATTATTGTTGTTTTGTTTGTTTTGTTTCTCCTTATTTACTTAGGATGTAGCTTTAGCTATTTTTGGAAACCTTGTGTAACTTCTTACCATGAAATTCTTCTTAATGAATCGATGATTTCGCTAGACTTATCTTGGGATTTATATTTTAGTTCTGGGTTTCAAAATGGGTCCCTCTTTTAAACAGATAAGCAGAACAGATTTTATTACCATTTTTTTTCCTGCCAATATTTTATTACCATCATTCCTTGTCTTATACAACTATCCTGATTGTATCAATTCCGTCTCGTATCTCATTCTGTCAGCTGTACTTGAACCCCTGAATCTTTATATCGTTTTTACCTGAGAAATGTTGAGGAAGTGACATAAATCATCTAGTACGGAAAATGACGTGATTGGTTATCATATGATAATTTTGTAGGAATCAAAATATTGGATGTCAAAAAATTTTGAGATAGAAATGTGGTAAAGGTTTAGAATGGAATTGAGTGATAAATGTTATCAATTTAGAAACAATTGCAGAAAATTGGTTATGAGTAATTCACGGATGTAGTTCAAAAAAAAAAACAAACTGATAATGATAGTCGGGGTCAATTTAGTTTGGAGAACTTGAATAAATTTTGGTTATTAATTCTTGAGACGTTACACCTTAAGGTTATGATGTTAAATTTAAGGATTTAGCAATAGGGAAGAGATTTTAACGATATGCAATAATGATACGAAATTGAATAAGGTATTGTAAGAAATGACTAGAGACAGAGAGAACACAAGGATTTTAAGTTATAGGAATTATTTTTGGATAAAAAAAAAGTGTAGAATTCAAAAGGATAATAATTGAAGGTGAACGTTGAAGAAATATGAAGGTTGATTTATAAATAAGAATAAATTTTGTATGACAGGGTGGTATTAGGATTGAATAAATACGAGACTTGATTAAAACAAGTACGAGGATTTCATAAACTGGATTTAGAGGTTTTGGATCTAAATTAAAACGAGGTGTAGGAATTTAAAAATTTGATTAAATGAATAAGTGTTGACTCCTAAATAAGACGGGTATGTTTCGTGGAAAATATTTTTTTTGAAGTTAGAAATTTTGTCTATGGTGATCATGGTAAAGGTTTAGATGACTAAAGGTTATGAAATTTCGATGATAGTCATATGAAGGTTGATTTTCATATTGGGACGAGAGAAAAAATATATATATATATATATGATTTGGCAAATGACAGACTTGATAGTATTAGAGAGAAATGATTAACTTGACTCCTTATGAAATCTTTCCTTGTTTTCCTAAAAGGGGTTTTTCAATATCATTGAATCCTAGTTTCCATAATCACGACCAAATCGACTTTGATCATCTTTCTTATCATATTGATATCTTGGGTTGTACTTAATTGAATTAAATCTGATTATGACCTGGATCTCCATCCTGGTATGCTCGTTCTCAGACCTTTTTGGACTGTCCTCCATATTGCCTAAATCTTGATTTTCTAAAATTGATCAACTTAGATCGTATCGCGACTAAAATTTCTTAATATTATTGTGATTGGATTTCAATACTATTGACATTCGTTCCTTAAACTTTTGATTTTGATTTTCCTCGAGTAGTGCCTTTCATCGTACCGATAGTCTTGACCCTTGACCGTACTCAATTTATTTGAATTCCATCGTGACTTGGATCTCTATCATATGTTGCTCGTGCTCAAAATCTTGATTTCAAAATTTTTCGAATCTAAATTCAATACTGATTAGCCTTATTCTTTGTCGTGTCAATATTTTAATTTTTTTTTGATCGAAATCAAACTTCGATACCCATATCACTCGTGCATAAACTCTGAATTATTCTTGGAAACGACTAAGTTCTGTTCCAATTCCGATTTATCTTCATACTACCCTTGATTATACCGAATTTCATGCTTGATCATGCCTAGGCTACTACTATACTCTTCATCATATTTAAATACTATTTGACCAAGATTGGACTGATTTCGTCTTCGATCGTGTCGAATTAACGATTACGATCATGTTCGAATTTTAACACTAGTATCCAAACTCTTTTCTGACCATGATTACCTTCTAATTATATCTAAACTCCTTGTGACTAGTCATGCCTAGATGACCCGGCATGACTAGACGACTATAAATTCCATGATCGTGATTTTAACGATCATGACTATCGTATCGATTTTGTCTCTAAATCGTGCTTGAAAATTTTGTCCTTGACCCCGACTACCGTTTGGCTATGAACTTAGTCATGTCTGAATTTGATTTTGATCGTGTCTGAACAAATTCTCTGTTAATGCCTAGATTTCAATTCTCTAACTGCTCATGCTATGAATTCATTCCTGAATCATACCTAGATTTTATTTTGGGTAACTTAACCTTGATCGTGCCAAGGTGACTTAAATCATTTTCAAATTTCTAATCACGACCGAGCCCTGATTCATGACTTAACTAATCTTGTCCATTAAGTTTCGATCGTGCCTATAAGACTTTGATTTTATATCTTGTTTGTGCCAAATTTTTATCCTTGGTCATACCAGGTCTTGATTTTGATCGTGCTTGTGTGACTCTAACTCCGACCTTATCAAGTCTAGATTCTGTTGGTTGTACTATACTCAGATTTGACCCTACCTTGATCATAACCAAAACAACAAATTGATTATATTAGTCGTGACTCGAGTCGTGCCTAAGATACTTAATCTTCGTTCTAAATCGTGCCTAGTTGATTCGACCATACCATGATTCTATCGTGCCAAATCAATAGTCGTGCCTAAACAATTTCGAGTTGATTATCGTGATCGTGCCAACCCGTCGTTCCTTGATCGTGCCTGCCATACCGCCTAAAATTTCTATCATGTTTTAACCCCCTTGCCAAGCTTTAATTTCGAGGACGAAATTTCTTTAAGGAGGGTAGATTTGTAACCTCCGTAAATTTAATTCTTGGATATTTTCGAAAATTTGTATTTTTATTTTATTTCGTATTTTCAAAACTTTGAATTTTTCTAAATCTCGAAAAACGTGCAATTTGTAATTTTTGGGAAGACGATTTGACCGTGATTGCTATCGGTCCTTGTTGGCTTGGTCTACTATTTTAGGCGATTTTGCCCTATTGGAATTTTCCTGTCATTTCTCAAATCAATAAGTTTAGATATTGTTCTATATGGAAAACGGTTATTGAATTTCGAAATTCAAAATATAGTAGTTAGTAACTAATGATTGTTATATATATATTTTAATAACTAGTGAATAAATTATTATTATTTGTGCCTTTAAAAATTCTGGCTAAATTGTAATTAGCCACTTGATTTAATTGGTATTAACTAGTAGTTTTAACTATTAAATTATAACTACTATTTATTTTTAGTACTAATTATTTTGCAGATAGTAAAATGTCAGTGTTAATAGTTAGTTTTGGTTAGCAGTTAGTCATTTTTCACTATTTTCCTATTTTCCTATTACATTTTACAATTGTTAGGGTTTCTCCCCACTCCCCTATAAATAGTACCCATTCTCCAAAACCCTAGGAATATCACAAATCCCCAAAAATCCTAAATTTACTACACCCATTCCTAGGGAATAGAGGCAGCCCCAAAATTCTTCCTTCACCAGAATAGCCACCTCCGCCATCACCATCTGCCGCCATGGCCGGACCACCGCCACCAGATCCATTCCGTTCACCACCACCCGACCGCACCACCAGATCAGGCCGCCTCCGGCCGTCCCCCTGGCCATCACAACCAACCACGCCACCACCCGAACCACCAGAATACCATCGCCGCCTCCGTTCGTCATATCCACCACCGCCACCACTGTACACCACCGACCACCACCATTGTCCACCGGAACACCCGCCACCACCGTCAACGTTAGTCACCACCGCCATAAACCACCACCAGAACACCACTGCCAACACAACCACCCGACCACCGCCATCAACCTCCACCGCCACCATCGTCCACCACCGTCATCACAACATCCCCACCGCCACCACTAGAGAGAGAGAGAGAGAGAGAGAACCTTCGCCGCCGTCGTTCTCCCGCGGTGAGCTCGCCGACCGACCCGCCTAGCTCCGCCCTTGCCGGCCATCGCCAGGTCTGTGCGCTCTCCGCCAGATCTGGTGGACGCCGCCTTCGCCTCCCGCCGAGCGCTGCTCCGCCGGAGCCCTGGCCGAGGAGAGCCCGATCCGCCGCCGAATCCCCCTCCTCTGCGTCGCCGGAGCCCAGGCGAGCCGCCGGGAAATCCCACTTCGTGAGCCCTCTCCCCTTTCTCTGGACGGTTCTGATTGTTTGGGAGGGGACAGAGCCCCCCCTTTCTCTGCTATATATATTAATTTACTAATTGTTAATTAGATATTAATTTACTAATTGTTAATTAGATATTAGTTTATTAATTATATATTAGTTATTAATTGTTAATTATATATTAATTGCTAATATATTTAGTTTATATAATTGTTAATATAACATTTATAAAATAGTTATATATAGTGTATAACAATGTGTAGTAATGATAAATAATTATTATTATTTTATTACTGATATTATTGTTTAATCTGTTAAGTTATAGCTATTAGTTATTTTGTTTAGAGTTTAATTAATCAGTTGTTAATTATATAAATATTGAGATACATATATAATTTAGTTCCATTATTATTTTATTGGTATTATTATATCAACGTAATGACTTACTTGGAAATTATATAAAAATATATAATAATACTTCTAAAATATTAATAGTAAGTTTTTGCCCTAAATAAATAGTTTAATTATTCATTTAGTGATCTTTGCCCGAAGAGTGGGCTTTACTAATATAATTATAATATATATATATTGATACTAAAATGTTTTCCTTATTATCACTACCAAAATAACCAACTTTAGCGACGGCCACATCCGTCGCGAATCCGTCGGTAACATAAATTACCGACGGCATAGCGACGGATATTTGATGAAAATGGCCGTCGGGAAATACGTCGTCGCTAAAATTTGTCCGTCGCTAAGCCGTCGGACAAATGATTAACCGACGGACTAGCGACTGATTACCGACGGTTGCCTTTCAACGGATTAGCGACGGATTGGCGACTTGTTCCCGTCGGTTTACATGCCATATAATATTAAAATATCCATCGCTAAGCCGTCGTAAATAGGTCGGTAAAAGCGTATCAGAGAGGTTCCTGATACGCAAAATCAGTCGCTATTCCGTCGCCAGTCCGTCGTTAACCTCGACGTTATAGCGACGGATTAGCGACGGGTAGGGCGTCGGCCTGGTTCTGGAAAGCTTCCATAATTCCAGAACCATGTCGACGGATAATGGGTCGCTAAGCCGTCGCTAGTCCGTCGTCATCCTCGACAGATTAGCGACGGATTAGCGACCCATTATCCGTCGCTAAGTCTCTGGAAACCTACCATATTTCCAGAACCATGTCGACGGATTTGCCGTCGCTAGGTAGTCGATATTCCGTCGCTAATATTAATTGTACCCAGTTAGCGACGGAAGTTCCGTCGCTAGTTGGTCGCTAGATCGTCGCTACCTGCAAATATATTTCAACCAGTTAGCGACGGATTGTCCGTCGCTCGTCCGTCGGTAACTGCAAATATTTATATAACCCAGTTAGCGACGGATTTTCCGTCGCTAGTTAGTCGCGCATCGGTCGCTAAAAAGATATATCCGTCGCTAATTAGTCGCTAGTCCGTCGCTAAATGCAACATTAATTAAAAAAAATTACAGAAACATTCTATTTCCTTTTCGTAAATATTACACATATTCATAATATCCAATATCCAAACATCCATGTACGATCAACAAATATCCAAATATCCAAATATCCAAATTCATAATATCCAATATCAAACAGAAATATCCAAACATCTATGTACAAATATCCAAACACAAATACACAAATTCATAATATCCAAACATTCATGTACGCTTCCAAAATATCCAGAATTCAAAATCCAAAAACAGTACAAATATCCAAAAACAGTACAAATATCATTGAGATGGATCGCGTCGTCGTTCGGCTCTGCGGATGTACTCTTCCACCATGTACGCCGGCACCTGGGACAACACATGCTCTGGAAACGTGCGGAGCTGCTCTGGCGACATCAAGTCCATGAGCCCAATGAGCGCAGTATCCGGTACCAGGCGGACCTCGGCAGAACGGTCAAATGAATAACGTCCAGGGTCGGAAGGACCGGCAACCGCACTAGACGGACCGGGAGCAGACGGATCTGGAACGGGAGCAGAAGAAGGACGCGGAAGGCGCTCCAGCACATCCGACATTAGACTCCGCATTTCTGACATATCGGAGGTGAGAGTCGTAAGCTGCGTCCTCATATCGTCCGACGGGGGCACGGGAGGAGGCGGGGGCGGTGGATATCTCGGAGTCGCGCCCTACAACGACGCCGCCAGGGAACCTACGCCGTAGACGCGCCCTTTATTAAAGCCGCCGACAGACTCTACGAACACGTCGTCGTAGCGAGCGGCCATAGAAGAGGGCGTCTGGGTGGGCGTCGTTTCGCCGACAACCTCGGCAGGGGGCTCAATCTGACTAAGGGCCTCACGATATGCAGCCTATCCAATGAATGTGTTTATACTATAAGTTTTCCTAAGTTATAATCTAATCCTATGTTTCCCTAAGTTATAATTTGAATCCTACGTTCACCTAATTAAGTTAACAATAATTATATTTCTAATATAAATCTCATAAACGTAATTACTTACATCAGTCGCCTGGGCCCTCGCGTCGACGAAGCTCCCGTCTGCCCGCCTCTTGTGTGTATGCAGGAATACATCGTAGGCGGTGACCGACTCCGGCTCTCTCCCCTCTTTTACCGCCCGTTGTGCCTGCATACGAAATATACGTCGAATTAATTAACTACGTATATTAATAGTACCGAATTTAATAGTGAAATGAATTTGCGGTATCTCACTAAATCTGTACGCGTCGCTGCGTGGGGCCTTGAACCTCCCGTATGCAGACCAGCGGCCTGTCTGCTCGCCTTCGCTTTCTCTGATTTCTCCCTGTACTGAGCAGTATTCATCTTATCCAACATCTGCTCGTAGTACTCCTCCCGGAGCCACTTCTTCCTCGAATGCGCCGTACGAACGTCGTACACCGCATCCCGTATCTTCTTCCCGGCGGCGGCTTTGTAGGCCTTGCGAATCAACTCCTCGCGATGGGGGGGCCACCAGAACGTCGTCTGACATACAAATTAAATTATCACGTAATTAAAAAATTAGTGGATTAAAGAATAATTAATAATTAACCAAAAGATATATATATACCTTCATCTCCTCGAGCCAGACGTACTGCATGTTCTGAGGCACCTCAGAAAAATTGAGGTAGGGGCCATGGTAGTTTTCCCGGATAATTTGCCCGAGTATCCGGGCAGCATCATACGGGAAAAACCTACAAAGAAGCAAAGACTGGATTATTAACTTGAATAAATGAAACAAATTTAATAAATTAACTTAAATTACTTACGTATCACCCGCGGGCCATAGCTCTCGTCGGTTCTCGCCGGTAGCAGGATGAAGCTGAATCCGGGGGTACTCCGGAGCCCACCCTGCAGTAACTGATGGTGTACCCGCTGGTGCATCCGGGGGCGGAACGGATCCGCTAGCGGATGGAGTCTCAGGCCTCGATGAAGATGAAGGTAGCGCAGAGATAGATCGACGGTGGGAAGAGTCTGTGGCCGGGCTCTCCAGGTCGGGATCGGAGGACTCTATATCCGAGGAATGTGGAAGGCGACCACGACCGCTACCACCACGACCGCTACCATCACGTCCACGGCCAGTGCCGCTACCACCACGACCGCTACCATCACGTCCACGGCCAGTGCCGCTACCACCACGCCCACCACGGCCAGTACCCGCCACCACCAGCACCACTACGGCCACGGCCACTGCCGCTACCAGCAGCACGAGTGGTAGTGACCATGACCTGTAAATAGAACACATAAATATAATTAACAATATAGAAGTATAAATGAATATAAAACTGAACTAAAATATATATACCAGCAGCAGGGCGGCGAGTGTCGTCAAGACAATGAGAACTAAGAGTGCCATCTGTAAAAAGAAAATCATACAATAAGTAGATGATCGAACGACAAAAACATAAACTGAAATAAGAATGTGTCCGTCTAAACTGAATTCACTAAGTTAGTTGTAAGTGCTTCTAATATATACCGATATTTAATCTAATCATCGTTATCGTCCTCGTCCTCATCGTCATCGTCATCGTTCTCATCCTCATTCTCATCGTCGACTTCATCTATATCATCATCCTCATCGTCGACTTCATCTGTATCATCATCCTCATCCTCATCCTCATCCTCTTCTTCTTCTTCTTCTCTTCTTCTTCTTCTTCTTCTTCTTCTTCTTCTTCTTCTACTTCTTCTTTAGGCTCAATACTTGGGACAAGACGCCTCTTTCTCCCCTGGTTGATAGCTAAGTCTTGTATATCAACCTCTTTCTCCCCTCTATTTTCCTCAGTATGAGGTATATCGACATCTTCCACGTCCATGGTATCCGACTGTTGTCCCATGTATTGGGGCTTCTCGATCTGGTCCTCTTGGTATGCTGGGTCTCCAACGTTGAATGTATTTCTAGATTTAATCTTGCATACTGCCCACCAGTCAAATCGATCTCTACGATGCCTTGGGTAGCTTGTATAGTAGACTTGAACAGCCTGACTTGCTATCGCAAACGTGTCGGACCCTCTATACCTCCTGCGATGATTTATATCGACGAATCCAAATTGTTTATCGATTCTCCAACCGATATTTGGTCTCGTATCGAACCACTCACATTTGAACATCACAATATGCATATCATATGGGGCACTATATTATAAATCTATAATCTTCCGAAGCACTCCATAATAGTCAAAGTCCGGCTCGTCGTCATAGATGGTGCCTCTTATGCAAACACCAGAATTCTTGGTATCGAAGCCGTCATTGAGAAATTCGACATTTATAGCATGCTGAGTTGACTTAAACTTGAAGCCATTAACGACATAGCCTGACAAAGTCTTTGCATGCTTCTTCGGTCCCAATGCCAAATAACGAATGCTCTCATTTATGAGTGTTGTTTCAGGCAATAAAACCTGTAAACATGTATTGATAATTTAAATATTTTAGCTGCATATATTTTAATGGTAGCCGCATAACATATTATCTCAGTTACTTACGTATTTACGAAACCAGGACGGAAAGGTACAATCAACCTCTCTTTGAAGTCCCTCATCTGTAATATATGGTGTCCTCATTTTGACTTCACCTCTAAATACACTGTTAGAGAGAATAAAAATAAGTGTAGTCACTTAATTCACCAAATTAGAGATTATAACGAGGCGTAGTCACTTACTTCTCCAAATCTCTCACTTCTTGTATGTCACAATTTAACAAGACATATCGGTGAGCGGTATCATACTCATCATCGGTCAACCACCGTTTCTTACTAGCCCCAATAGGCTTGCCCCTTAAATTGAATATACCTCCATCCTCAACGTCTTCTTCATTCCTTTGAGGTCTATTTCGATTTGTCTCGACATGAGTATCGAATAAATGGAGCAGAAATTTGACAACTCCTCGATAAGATATGATTCGCATATCGAAGCCTCTATATGAGCCTTGTTGCCAACTTTCTTCTTTAGATGGTGTAGGTACCTAAAGAGACAAATTATCTTGAGAATTAACAATGAATTGTAAAATCCACTTAAATTTCACTTAAATTATATCGATTTTTATTTACCTTTCAAAGGGGTACATCCATCGATAATGAACAGATGCACCGACACGGGCTTCGTATGCTAGATGAATCGGTAGATGCTCCATGTTGTCGAAAAAGCCCGATGGAAATATTTTCTCTAACTTGCAGATTGTTAAGACAATCTTCTCCTCAAGTTGTACCATATGTTGCACCGTCAGCTTAGTTGAACAGATATCCCTGAAGAATGTAGACAGCTCGGCCAACGGAACCCATACAGCAGAAGGCAACAACTCTCTCAAAGCAATGGACAGTAATCTTTCCATAAACACGTGGCAGTCGTGACTCTTCATTCCCATTAGCTTGCGTTCATTGAGATCAACGCATCTAGACAAATTCGAAACATAGCCGTCGGGAAATCTTAAATTAGATATCCACTTGCAGATTATTAATCTATCTTCCTTGCTCAATGTGTATGGCGCTATAGGCTTACTTAATTGTCCACCAGCACCCCTTTGTATCAAGTTCAGATGAGGACGCTTGCATATCTCGGCTATGTCTTGTCATGCTTTTGGATTGTCCTTCGTCTTTCCTTTAATATCCATGACGGTATTGAAGACATTATCGAACACGTTCTTTTGATATGCATGACATCAAGATTATGCCTTATAAGATTATCTTTCCAATAAGGCAAGTCCCAGAAGATACTCCGTTTGGTCCAGTTATGGCTTTGTCCGAACCCCTCGACACGATGGTTCGATGGATCTTCCATTGCGGTGGGCAATTCCTTTACAGCTTCCCAAATATCGTATCCCGAAAATCTGGCAGGAGGTTGAGAAAATTCTTGTTTTTCATATCTGAACGCGTCCTTATTCTTTCTCCAAGGATGGGTCGCGGGCAGAAATTGACGGTGACAGTCAAAGAAAGAAGTTTTCCTCCATGCCTAAGGCGGAATGCCTTACTATTTCCATGCATATCGGACAAGACATGTTGCCGTGCGTACTCCATCCCGACAGCATACCGTATGCTGGAAAATCATTGATTGTCCACATGAGTGAAGCTCTCATCTGAAAGTTCTGTTTCCTGGAAATATCATAGGTCGTGACGCCGATCTCCCACAGCTGTTTCAGCTCATCCACCAACGGCTGTAAATATATATCGATGTTCTTCGTCGGATTTTTAGGACCGGGTATGATAGCTGTCAGAAACATATAAGGAGTCTTCATACACATCCATGGTGGCAGATTGTAAGGGGTAAGAATGACCGGCCAGCATGAGTACTGAGATCCCGACTGTCCGAAAGGGGCGAAGCCATCAGCACATAGCGCCAGGCGTACATTTTAGGCTCTGCAGCAAAATCTGGATGACACAAATCAAAATGTTTCCACGCCTCTCCATCCGAAGGATGTGACAATTCTCCTTCGTCCTTTATGCGTTCTTCGCTGTGCCACGTCATGTGTTCTGCTATATTTAGAGACATATACATCCTCTGCAAGCGCTTCGTGATCGACAAGTAATGCATATACTTGTAAGGACGTCGTTTTCTAGTCGACTTTCCTTTTCCCTGTACTGGCTTGTAACGATCCGCATTACAGAAGCTGCAACTTTCTGATACGCAATTCTCTTTGTAGTACAACATGCATCCGTTGCGACAACAATCTATCTTCTCGTACCCCAGTCCCAGTTGTCGGACCATCATCTTTGACTTGTAGAAGTTTTTTGGTAGCTCTTTTGATTCCTTCGGTAACACCTCCTTGATTACTTCTGTGATCCGATTATAGCAAGCTTGTGGCAAGTTAAAATCAGACTTTATGTTCAACAACCGCATCGTCACTGACAGTGCAGAATGAGTCTCACAACCAGGATATAGAGAAGTATTGCGTCCTGAAACATGTCATAGAACTCCTTCGCCTCGGGATTAGGATCCTCCGGATCAAAATTAGGCCCTGCCGTATCATACACCATATCTCGTGCAAGGTTCTGCAGATCTCCATAATCAACAGAGCATCCGTGGTCTTCGATGACATCCGTTGCAGCATTATCATCAAAAGCATAAGTAGCAGCTTCCGCAGCCTGTCTTTCCGAATATAGTTCACCTTGCGATGACCACAGGCCGTAATTACGTACGAAACCCTTACGGGTCAAATGATCTCTCACAGTCACCACTTCTTCGTAACGTCTATTGTGACATTTAACACATGGACACTTAATTTTGTTACCGTCCATGTACTGAGCTTTGCTCATTGCATAATTAAGAAATACTTCCATGCCTGCCTGAAAATCGTCACTCACACCAATTCTACTCTCGTATTGCCGTTTGTACATCCATGTACGATCAACAAAATAATGACTCATCCTCAATTTGGATGTGAAAATCTGTATCGTAAGACAAACTAAACATAAGAATAGCCCGATACCCGATACTCATAAATTTGGATTAGGGTTAGGATGTTAGATATAAGTGAACTAGGTGATGTAGAGTACAATATAGGGAACTGTGAATGGACTGAAAGTTGCACATGAGAAGGTTCAATGAAGGGCCCATAAATGGGTTCACATGATAAGTTAGTAAGAATCCACATCACTATACATACTCCCCCGTCTCAGGAGTGTGTCTGGCTCCTATTTAGAACAGCACAGGTCACAACATGTCCAGAATAGCAAAACAGAGCTCTACAATGTATATCGGTATCGGACTATTCCTACGAGTATTGGTATCGGCGATATCAATACTCGTGTGAATAGGAGATTGCAATATAAGTCTAAGCTATCTAGCTAACATGTATACTTGCATTTACATTGTATCATAACTTGTATCTAGTTACCTTGCTAATCATGTATATACTCTTAACATATATGTGAAGACACTATACTAACATGTATTTAAATCAAGGTTCAAAGTATCGGTATCGGAATCGGTATCGGACTATATATTCCTACGAGTATTGGCATCGGCGATATCAATACTCGTGTGAATAGGAGATTGCAATATAAGTCTAAGCTATCTAGCTAACATGTATACTTGCATTTACATTGTATCATAACTTGTATCTAGTTACCTTGCTAATCATGTATATACTCTTAACATATATGTGAAGACACTATACTAACATGTATTTAAATCAAGGTTCAAAGTATCGGTATCGGAATCGGTATCGGACTATATATTCCTACGAGTATTGGCATCGGCGATATCAATACTCGTGTGAATAGGAGATTGCAATATAAGTCTAAGCTATCTAGCTAACATGTATACTTGCATTTACATTGTATCATAACTTGTATCTAGTTACCTTGCTAATCATGTATATACTCTTAACATATATGTGAAGATACTATACTAACATGTATTTAAATCAAGGTTCAAAGTATCGGTATCGGAATCGGTATCGGACTATATATTCCTACGAGTATTGGCATCGGCGATATCAATACTCGTGTGAATAGGAGATTGCAATATAAGTCTAAGCTATCTAGCTAACATGTATACTTGCATTTACATTGTATCATAACTTGTATCTAGTTACCTTGCAATATAAGTCTAAGCAATCTAGTATTGGTATCGGCGATATCGGTAGTATCGGCGGTATCGGATCGAAGTATCGGATTTTTTTGGTATTGGAAAACAAATAATTATTAATAAATTATTTACATTTAAAAACATATAATTTATACATTTAGGCATAATTTTAAGTGTTTAAGTATTATTTCTTAGTAGTTTTGAAATTAAATGAAATTAAATTAAATGAAATAGTATTATTTCTTAGGATCGGGACATGCCAAACCGTATCCGTATCGGGGAATGCAACCCATTCCCCACCCCCCCGACCCCCCTGCCCCCATTCAACACCCCCCCCCCCCCCCCCCCGACCCCCTGCCCTCCTTCCCCCACCCCCCCCCACCCCCCCCCCCCACCCCCCCTGCCCCCATTCCCCACCCCCCCCGACCCCCCTGCCCTCTCCACCCCCCCCCCCCCCCCCCGCCCCCCGACCCCCCGCCCCCATTCCCGACCCCCGACCCCCCCTGCCCCCATTCAACCCCCGACCCCCCTGCCTCTCCACCCCCCCCCCACCCCCCTGCCCCCATTCCCCCCCCGACCCCCGACCCTCATTCCCCACCCCCCCACCCCCTGCCCCCATTCCCCACACCCCCCGACCCCCTGACCCCATTCACCACCCCCCCGCCCTCTCCCCCCCGCGAAGCCGACCCCCCCGACTCCCCCCCCGGCCCCAAAACCCAAAATTAGAGTAAGAGAGAGAGAGAGAGAGAGAGAGATACCTGGTAGAGAGAGAGAGAGCCGCGAGAGAGAGAGAGAGAGAGCCGCGCGCAGAGAGAGAGAGACGACCGCGAGAGAGAGAGAGAGTTTTGGGGGGAATGAAAAATTCCTCCCCGCGGTTCAATTTAAGTTAGGGCACAGAACCTAGCGACGGAATAGCGACGGAATAAATTAGTCGCTAAACCGTCGCCAATTAAAAGGTGTTTTCCGACGGATATATCCGTCGCCAGTTAGTCGCTAAAGTTCCCGCCAATGTTTTAAAGATTTTGCCGCCAACATTTGCGACGAATAAGCGACGAAAAAGAATCCGTCGCTAACGTTCGTCGACTTAGCGACGGAAACCCGACAAATTTTTACATTTAAAATTGGAAAAATTATGTTATGTTGTCTGTCGCTAATCCGTCGCTAAGATGTCGGAAACTGGTCGCTATTAGCGACGGAATCCGTCCGTCGCTAAACTTCCGTCGGTAAAGTGGGGTATTTTAGTAGTGTATTAGCTAATATCAAATATCTCGATTTATATAATATCTATTTTCCTAAATTATTATAAACGACTTTTGAATAATTTTGTATAGTTAATCTTTTTCCTAAATTTTTTATCAAAATAGGAATATTAGTACAGAAATAATTTTTTTGGATTTTTAAAATATATCTAAAGAGGTCGATTAATACAAATATAGTTTTTAACATTATAAGGATTTCCAAAATTTATTATATTTATTTAATTAAATTTTTCTGAAATCATAAATCGTGATCATTAAGTCATTTTGTATTTCTTGATTTGATTAGTGTACCAAACCTGATTTTAGACTTTTTATATACCAACTAGGCTTTTTGGACTATTCTAGACTTTGGGACTGCCGTGTCGTCGTCTGGGACCCTCTGTAGAGCATAGCAGTGTACCTACCTCGTGTCGACACGTTCGTGTCGCGCACGTAGACTCCAACTAATCGAGGCGAGTACATTCTCTGATCATTTCATATCCTGCTTAGAATTATTTCCTGCAGTAGATTACTTTACTTGTACTATCACGTTGGTACGGATTGGTACTATGGATCTCTACATGCGATGTTATCCCCCTCGGGAGCATCGGATACATTGTGCTTGTGCGTTTCACTTACATCGTGTACTCCTGTGCTTCATTTACATGTGCACTCCGGTGAACTTTGTACTCTCAGGTTCACGGAGCCCCCATGTATACTATCACGTGCACCCTATATGGGCCCCCATGTGATATCTTGTACAATAACATAACCTGTTTAGATCCTTGTGTATTGATTGGGGTACGGGGGAGTAGAATTGGGCATGTGAATAATACACCAGTAGTTTCTTATCAGAATTATCCTTAGTGTCTTATCAGAATCTCCTATGCCATTTATATGTCCATATTGTACTCTGACTCACTAGTCACTGCTAGTTCTCTATGTATAGTAGATATTTCTATTACAGCTCTTCCTGTTTACATACAATTTTTCTTCAGTACCTGTATCTTACTTTACTGCATGTTATATGTTTTCTAACCTGCTATGATCTGTTGAGATGTACTGTACTCGCTCCAGTCCTGACTGGACCTGTTGATAAATTTTACAGATAGCCTGGAGGTGCCTGCTAGCCTAGAGGAGACACATTAGTGGTTGTTTAGGTAGTTATTTCATTTTGTCTGGAGTTGTATTTACTTTGTGGATTACTGTATCTTTATTTGAGTTTTGAGATGTACTTCTGGGTTCATGTATCTTAGACACTTAGACTTCTATCTCCTGTATTCATTTTGGATTTCATTTTATCTATCCTTATCATGCTCTACCCTAGATGTGATTGAGACTGTATCTGCTATGTCCCATTCGGGGAGTATAAACTGCTTAGCTTTATATTGTTAGATGTTGTGACCTAGGACAGCGTTCTACCGCCGACACTGCGGCGTAGGCTGGGCGTTGTTACATTCTCGTGCCCTAACTCTAGGGCACGGGTCGTGACATATATATATATAAAATAAAAAAAAGAAAAAAATATAACTTAATGTGATAATGTAATGTAGTATAAATATTGCATTGCCTATATAGGGTTTGTATATAGACACATGGAAATTGTTTGTGTGTGGCCTTTGTGTATATGGCTCATGGCCAGGTAGTACAACCTATAGTACATGGAGTGCGTATTCATAGGAGTGTTGGGTTATATAATCTATGTGTGACTTGTGTATGGTATATGAATGCTAGGGTAGACAAGGTTAGGCTTAGTGAGACTTGATTGGGTCTAGGCTGACCTAGTTGACCTAGCATTGACTAGTTAGTTGACTGAAGTTGACCAAGGTTGAGTTTAGTCTAGAATTGACCCAACATCATGTAGAATGCATCATAGTAGCTTATTTTACTAGTTTGGATATGTTGTGACTTGTACTGTTCTGATTAGGAGCCAGACACCACTCCTCAGGCAGTATTTCACTCAGACATTCAGGATATCAGGCGAGTACATTCTCTGACCATTTTATACTTGCTAGAAGAATTTTCTTGCTCTAGATTATCTTACTTGATGCTGACACGATGGAAACACGGATTAGTACTATGGATCTTTTCATACGATGTTATCCCTCGGAGCATCAGATACATCATGTCATGTGCGTTTCACTTTCATCATGTATTCTTGTGCTTTCACCATTCATGTGCACTCTCGTGATTCATGTACTCTCATGATCACGAAGCCCCCATGTTTATATTCATGTGCACCCATTTATGGGCCCCCATGTGAAATCATGTACAATAACATAACTTGAACGGATCCTTGTGTATTGATTGGGGTACGGGAGAGTATAAATAGTCATGTGGACAATTTCCAAAGTAGTGTAGCCCTGTAAACCTCTCATGTTTATTATCAAGCCGTTCACATGTCTAGATTGTACTATAAATACTAGTTCACTGTAGCTCTTTACTTATGGTATATTTTATTACAGTCTTCTCTTTACTCATTTATACTCTTCAGCGTTTCATGTATCTTACTCTATTGCCTGTATTATATTACTGTCATGATATGAACTGCGTGAGATGTACTGTGCTCGCTCCAGTCCTGACTGGAACTGTTGAAATATTACAGATGATTTTGAGGAGCTGTGTCCCACCTATTATGGAGCAGGCCTAGACGACACATGCGAGCTGGACCCTCAGGAGGACCCAGCCCTTGCTGATGATACCCATGTAGACTAGGCTAGTTAGCTAGGCTAGTTCTATTTATCTTCATGTCTTGTCAGATACACTTGTATTTATTTGGAGTCTGTATTCTGGATTTGTGGGGTTATTATCTTAGACTTTCAGCTATCTCTTTATCTTGTATTTATCATCTGTGGATTCTGTGTTTCATCTATTCTATCGTATCGTACTTTCTTCCTTAGTTGTGATTGAGTTGTATTTATTATGTCACCTCCATTTGGAGTGTATAAACTGTACATGTACCTTTAACTGTTAGATGTATGTGACCTAGGATAGCGTTCTACCGCCGACACTGTGACGTAGGCTGGACGTAACCACTTCTCGTACCCTTACACCGGTGCCGGTCGTGACAAAAACTGTGGGATGCAAATGGGTATCGAGGTGTGTGACAGCGAACAAGGAATTATTCTCTCACAAAGAAAATATGCACTAGATCTGCTAAAGGAGACAGGGATGCTGGGATGCAAAAGCAGTCACTCCAATTGATCAGAAGTAAAAGTTGGGAGCAGAAGCAGGAGAGCTAGTTGATCGTGAAAGGTATCAAAGACTTGTAGGGAGATTAATTTATCTGGGGCATACTCGTCCTGATATCTCATTTGCAGTGAGTGTAGTGAGTCGCTACATGCATGATCCAAGAACAGGTCATATGGAAGCATTTCAGATCTTGAGATATCTGAAAGGGACGCCGGAAAAAAGGGCTATGGTTCAAGAAGAATGGATGCATAAAGTTGAGGGATACTGTGATGCAGACTAGGCGAGTTGCATAGACGACAGAAGGTCTACCACGGGGTACTGTGTCTTTGTAGGAGAAAACCTGGTCTCATGGAGAAGCAAGCAAACAGTCAGTGGTAGCACGATTGTCAGCTGAAGCAGAATACAGAGCAATGGCTCTGGGAGTGTCAGAATTACTGTAGGTGAAAGCACTGTTGACAGAGTTGAAGCTGGATAAGGGAGTACCGTTACATCTTCTGAGCGATTTTCAAGCTGCAATAAGTATAGCCAACGATCCAGTTCAGCACGACAGAACGAAGCACATCGAGATCGATCGATTCTTCATCAAGGAGAAGCTAGAACAAGGAATACTAAAGATTGACCATGTTCGCTCAGAATAACAAGTTGCAGACTGCCTGACTAAAGGTCTTAGTTCATTTAGTCTGTCAAAGCTATGTAACAAGATGGGGATGATTAATATCTATCGCCCATTTTGAGGGGGAGTGTTAAGAATCAATAAGGGACTTTATTCCCACATTGGAAAATGTAATATGAAGAGGAGTTGGAACCACTATAAGTAGCAAGTAGTAGCCCATCAATAAAATCATCCATTATTCATTTTCTATTAATCTTCCAGGCCTTCTCCGTCGTACTTGTAAGCACCACTTTTCAGAAATGAAGGTAATTTTAAACTTTTATAATTTTAATCATTTAATAATAATATTTAAATTATATTGTGATTTTTGGTGATTTTTAATTAATTTAAAACTAGTTAAAATGTTGAATTGTGATTTTGATGGTTAACTAGTTAAACCCTAGTTTTGCTAAGCCTAGAGACTAACCATGACCAAAAAAGATTAGTCATGTGATTAGGATGACTAATTATAACTTTTAGCCTAAGGGTATTTTGGTCATTTTGGCTTATTAATGAAAATAAATTTTGATTAATTAATTGTGCTAATTGAATTATTAGAGACTAACCTAGAAGCTTAACCTAATCTAGATTAGTCTTGAGGTTAGAATCATGGTTAGAATATTCCTACTAAGTGCCAAGGTTAGTAATATCTAGATATTCCTAAGTAGGATATTTCTTCTATGAGATATTTGTAGAAAGAAAGCCTTATGACTAATTGAACCAATAGGAAGGCTTGGAATTGGGTGGATAAGCCCTAGCCACTCATCTACATGTAAAACTAACCCTAATTATCTAAGGACAGCCACTATAGGTAGGTTAGCCTCCCTTTCTTTCATTGCATTACATCTTGCCTCTTTTCCTTCACAAAATGTTCTTCCCCAAATTAGAGAGCTTCCCTCTTTGATTTGATCTCCAAATCCTTACATCCCTCCACCAAAACTTTCATCCAACCTTCTCATACTACCAAGGGTGGGTGCTAGCAAAGATTTGGAGCAAAGTGCAAGGAGGAGTGTCCTTTTGAAAGATCTGTCGGAGCCGTGTCCTTGGGAGTATCATTGGGATTCCACTCCCAATAGATAAAACTAACGCTCTAAATTGATTTCCTATACATATTAGTTAGTTTTGAATTCATAGGATCCACCCCCATGCATGTACCCCTTTAGATTCAAATTTGAGGCCATTTGGAGCTCTCTTGAGGATTTTAGATATGTGTCTTGTGTCCTACTTGATAGATCCCAAATTAGGACACCCCATGTGTATGTATGTATGATAATAGTTTAAATAGATATTTAAATTCAATTTTAGAATGGTTAGAGAGTGGATTGATCTTAGCTAGGACGGTTAGAATGAGTTTCATTTGGATACCTATGTTGGTATCCAAGTATCTTGGCCTACATGTGTTTCTTTTATCCAAAATAACCCAAATTCGTCATAATTTTATCCACATTTTTATTAACCAAAGAAACTTAAAAATGTCATAACTTTTAGCTTAGAATCTGATTTATCTCCCATTTTTTTTAAAAGAACCGTATCGAACTTAGATTTCCAAATATATATTTTAGTAAGCCAAATTCGTTCTAGAACTTTTTATAAAATTATTTGAGTGTCAGCTGTTCGAAAGATGAATGTGTTTCGGTGTTTTCGCGATTCCGGGAGCTTTCGGACACGAAAATGCGATCCGTTTGAAGTTTCGAAAAGCTAATACAAAGGGCTACAACATACTCTAATCCTAGAATTTAGTGAAGGCCCAATTTGTACAATATTGGTTTTAAGTAGAAGAGTGACTATACAACATAGGCATTTTGTGTAACCTATGATCCTTTGTAGTATGGATATCATGTGAATGTAGGTATTATAGGTTGTCAAGAATATGTATGATATAATACATACATACATATATATATATATATATATATATATATATTATAGTTATATAATATATGTTAGTATGTGTGTGTGTTTGAATGAGATAAGGATGGTGTGGTTAGTGGAGAGAAGTGAGATTGATAGAGGATATGTGCTAGTGTGCATTTGATGTTGTATAGATGGTAGTGTAGTGTGTGTGTGTTAGTATTAGAGTGGAGAGAAATTTAGATGTTGTATGTATGGATATGTTAGTATGTTAGTGGTTATGTTAGAATCTATGTAGAGGTTAGAGGTAGCTTAGAAGTTAGATAGTGATATCTTATATAAGTTAGATAGTTAGTTGTGTTAGTCTATGTTATTGTTAGTTAGAGATGACATATGTTAGTTGGTTAGAGTTAGAGATGGATATATATACATATATGTTAGGGTTAGATATTAGTTAGTGGTTGTTAGTTGTGTTAGGTTTCTAAGTTAGAATAGATGGTTAGAAGTTATATGTTAGAATATTGTTAGTTGAGGTATTGGTTAGATTTTGATATGTTAGATACCTATGATATGTTAGTATTAACTAGTGTCTAGATGTTGAAAACCTATAGATAGTATCCTATAATAGTATCTTAGGATACTAAGAGTGGGGTCTTAGAATAGTGGGTATCGTAGGATACTCAAGTTAGTATCTCAAGGGTAAATGAGATTTACCTTTACTTCAAGGTAAATGAGTATACCTTATAACCAAGGTAAGGTATCAAGATACAAGATATGGTATCGAGATACGAGGGTAGAGTGTTAGAACACCTTAGTAGGATATTAAAGGATAAGTAGGGTGAGGGTAATGTAGGTAAGGGAATGGGTTAGAGGCTAAGGTAACGAATTTACCTTGGTAGGGTAATGGGATAAGAGTTAAGGTAATACCTATAACTAAGATATGAGTTTAACATGTTTAAGATATGGTTAGAATTAGGATAGCTTGGTTGATAATGATTAGAATAGGGTAAATGACTTAGGGTTGACCCCGTTTGACTATGGTTGACCGTTTGACTAAAAGTCAACCAAAAGTCAACTTTAGCCTAAAATTAACCAAAACTTGACCAGAGTTGACCAGTTGACCAAAAGTCAACTATGAGTCAATCATTGAACTAATTGAACTAGAGTAGACTATGAGTTGACCAGGGTTGACCAGAGTTGACCATTCGACCAAAAGTCAACTGTAAGTCAACCTTTGACTTAAATCGACCTAGTTTGACTTTGTTTGACTTGCCTTAACCTAGTTTGACTTTGTTAGGCCTAGTATGACTTAGATTGACTTTGTATAATCTAGTTTGATCTAGATTGACTTAGAATCATGTAGTTGTATTATAAACTTTTTTTATTACATATTTGAACACATCATAACCTGTATTGCTTTATTTAGGACTTTGTGACTCAAGTTCAGAATCTGTTTTCATCAGTCATTCAGAGTACCAGGCGACTATATTTTCTGATAATATTTCTATTTTATGATATCGTCTTTGTTTCTAGTATTTAGTGTAGATATCCTTGTTCTCTTGACACATTGTTCACATAGATTGATATTTGTCTGGATCCCGTCATAAGATGTTATTCCTCTTATATGGTATGCCTTGTGCAAGTCTTCCTTGTTTCCTTGTTCATTGTATAGATACGATTTCTATGAAGGAGAGCTACTTCCCAGAGAATGCGTGTCATGACGTGTCATGACTGGATCCACTATATTAGTCAGGGATGGGGGTGTTAGCGTAGATATGTGATCAATACCCCACAGTACTAGATTGTATCATTGTATCACCATTATATCCTCACTGTATAGTGTTAATCATACGCTCATGTATGATTAGCCAGGCCAAACATTGTATCAAGTTCTAAGCCGATCATATGCTGAAACTAGTGTTAAACTCATATAGATAGCAGTTCCAGATTTTCGTACATGATATACACTGTTCTCTTACCCTTCTCATTTACAGTTTTACCTACCTACCAATGCATGTACGCTCTACTTTAGTATATTCTCTCTATCTACTGCTACATTTTTAATATTATAAAACTAGAACTGTTGTTTGAGATTTTGTACTCGTTTCCGTCTTGATTAGACCTGTTGAAAATATTACAGATGATGATGAGGATGAGTGCCCTACCTATTACGGTCCTCATGACGTGGTTGGTATAGAGTTGGATGCCCTAGTGCAGCAGGGGCTAGCTCTAGCAGATGAGGCCTTGGTATAGTTTACCTGGTTTTAGTATAGTACTGGACTCTGTCTCCAGATTACTTTGGCTTGTTATTATTTGTTAGTTGTTTGTATTGAGATTATTGACTCAGAGATTTTTGACTCGTATTATTCTGTGTTGAATTTTTAGGATGATATTTATAAATCTTGTTGTCTTCATCTTTTAGTATTATCTATCGTCATTCTTATGATTGAGTATATTATATTGTCATTGCTTGTGCTCCGTTCGGAGTTGACCATTCTCGACAGGTTTTGATATTATAACTATTAGATAGTAGACCTAGACAGCGTTCTATGCCATTTTTGTGACGTATGCTGGAACGCTGTTACGCACTCGTGCCCTTACCTCGGGTGCGGGTCGTGACAGTACTCTAGCAAAACTGCATCGGGGGGGCGAGATGCCTTTGGCAATATCAAAAGATGCATCCAGGACCTCCAAGACAAGTTACTTCACATTTAAACACTGCCTCCAACCAGTAATCTGATTAATGACGAAAAAGCTATATCGGCAGAAATAAATAAACTTCTCTTATTGGAAGAAGCATACTGGCGACAAAGGGCGAGATGCAAATGGATTAGCGATGGGGACAAAATACTAAGTACTTCCACGCCATCGCTACCACCAGGAAGCGCAAGAATGATATCAGAGCAATCCAACTTGGATATGGTTCCTGGCCATCTGACCGTACTACAATTGCATACGTCCTAATCGACCACTTCAAATCTATATATGTTTGGCGAGGAAGAGACCACCCCCTTAAACCCCTCCTTTGTTATCACCAACGATCCCATCACTGTGGAGGAGAATACAAAGCTGGGAGATGTCCCTTCATTTGAGGATATTGAACATAACATGAAATGCATAGGTCCATCGAAAGCCCTAGGGCCAGATGGGTTCCCGGTGCTATTCTTTCAAAAGTGCTGGCAGAAGGTCGATGGTGAAATATCCACTATTCAAAGTTTCTTTGGAACCCCCCATATGCCACCACTCATGAATCATGCCCACATTGTGCTTATCCCCAAATGCAATACTCTAGCAACTCCTAGCGATTACCGGCAGAGCTCATTGTGCAATGTCTCCTATAAGCTCATTTCTATGATACTTACAAACCGTCTCCGCCCCATGATAAACAAGCTTATCTCACCTTTTCAGAATGCATTTGTCCAAGGGAGACAGATCTCAGATAACATCATCATTGCCAAAGAGTTGTTCCACACCATGCACTCTACCAACAAGAAAAAGAAGTCGTTTGCTCTTAAAATCGACATGACGAAGGCTTATGACCGTCGGTCATGGAGTTTCGTCATGAGTATCCTTCATTGCTTGGGTATTCAAGGTCACACTAATAACATCATTATGGAGTGCATCACATCGCCTTCTTTCTCGATCCTACTCAATGGCAGCCCGGAGGGATATTTTTGTAATGCCCCGCTCCGCACGAGGCATTTGGTTGGCTTGTTGATGGGATCAAAATGTTGGACCGTGACTTATGTTAGAGATCAGGAGAATTGAGACTGATGCAGTCTTTCTTATGCTGGCTAGACGGAATGGGTATTGGAACGTAGCTCGCTGGTGGAGCTACACTTAGTAGGATTGGAACAGGAAGACCATTATGTAAGGCAAGTGGAACTGTCCTCCTTCTTTCTTATTCCTGTATACTTAATAAATAGAATAACGTGATGCTATGAATATGTCCCTAATGTCTCTTACCTTGAATGTTGAATAATTGTGATGCGATGTTGCTAAATCGATAGAGATTCTTATACTGGAAATCATTGAATGAATAACACATGGAACTTTGAATTGCTGAACGAATCACACTCGAACCACTAATGTAATGATGCCTGAGATTGAATCGATAATGTCCCTGATGCTTAAGATTGATGAAATGAATGAATCACTTGAATAATGAGATGCTGCGTGAATGATACATGAGAAAAGAATTGAATATGCTATTATTCCTATAAAATGAATGAAATGGTACAGGTCCCTTGAAATAAATGAATGCTGTTGTTCCTCCTTAGAAGGAACATAATGAGAAATATTGTAATGAAGCAATGAATGAGAATTGATGAGGCTTGGGATCATTGAGATCACCAAATGAAATGATGGTAATGTTGGGAATGAATAAGTCATTGAACATGACTTGAATGAGATGAATGATGATGTACTGTTGTTTACTTCAATATTTCACCATGCATTTTATGTTCACGATTGAGTCGGACACGCATTCGCATGGTCATAGGACAACTTATGCATAAGTGATGGGGATATGTTTTCTCGGATGGTGCCCCGGGACGTTAGGGCGACCGATCCGGCCTAGGAGAAAATATTGGCGTGCCAGTAGGGGCACGGGTTTTTCGAGGCATCCTTTGGGGCTAGCTACCTTCTCTGGAGTCATCGTATTACCAATGAAGACCTATATGGCAACGTCCGTATGGTTAAACACCAGTGACCATGTAGTCAGGATGCATGCTAATGAATGTCTTATGCAGGCAGAGTAACTATATCTGCTAACCTGTATTTGATGCAGGTATGAGGGAGTCGGTTATCAGTAAGAAATCACTTAAATATGATAATTCAATGTATGTGTTGGTTTAGCTTGCATGCTTACGTTCCAAACAAGTAAATGATGCTGTATGTAGCCTTTCAGTATGAGATCCTGCTTAACATGTTAAATTCAGTATGCTAGAAAGATGCCATGCTATAATCATTGCTCAAACACCACATACATGCTAAGTGATGCTTGAAGTGAGAACTGTCATAACATGTTTAAGATGTTAATGTTAACGATGCCTCAATGATGCCTTTTCATGACACTACCAAAATACATGGATTTACCGACGGCCTTATCCGTCGGTAGTCTGTCGCCAAAAATAAATACCGACGGATTACCGACGGATATTTTGGTAAAACAGCCGTCGGGAATAACCTCGTCGCTAAAACATATCCGTCGCTACTCCGTCGCTCAGCGACGACTTAGCGACGGAATATCGTCGGCGCATTTAAATATATATAGCGACGGATTACCGACTAGCTTTCGTCAAAACATGTATCAGGATATAGGGTTAGCGACGAAAAATCCGTCGCTAAAGAGTCGGCAAAACCGTATCAGTGATATTCTGATACGCAATATCCGTCGCTAATCCGTCGTAAATTTGTCGGTAAAAGCGTATCAGAGATTTTCCCATACGGCAGGTCATCGTTATGCCGTCGCTAATCCGCCGCGGTGTACGACGGATTAGCGTCGTATTAGCGACAAAACATCCGTCGCTAACTGCAAAATTTATGGACATCAAACAGAACCAGGTCGACGGACATTCCGTCGCTAAACCGTCGCTCAATGTAAAATACTCCAGGTAGCGACGGATATTACGTCGCCAATCCGTCGATACATTAAATTCCTACAGTTAGCGACGGATAGTCCGTCGCCAATCCGTCGCTTTATTGAAATGCTCCAGGTAGCGACGGTTTTTACGTCGCCACTCCGTCGCTAAACTCAGTTTCTCCAGTTAGCGACGGACTATCCGTCGCTGAGTGGCCGCCAGTCCGTCGCTAACTTCTAATTTTTGAAAAAAAAAATACTGCAAACAGACTCTTTCCTGTTTATACAACACATCCAACACAATATCAAACATGCAAAATATCCATATACAACACCATATATCCATATCCAACACGAATATCCAACGTATCCAATATCCAACACCATATCCATATGCAAAATATCCATATCCGACACCAATATCCAACAAAATATTACCAACACAATATATCCAATATCCAACATTAAATTATCCAAACATAAAAAAAATATCCGAACATACAATGTATCCAAATGTCTACAAAAATTTTGGCAGCACCTCCTTTGTATATCAGATCATCGCTTATAACCCAGCGTAGGTATATATCCAAAAATCACATAGACGAAATATGCACATACGAATTTAATGCACACCAATTATCCAAGAATAGACATCAATTATACTGAAGAGTAACCTAATATCCGTCGTTATACTGAAAATTTATCTTCAAGTGTGAGAACGGATGGCTCAGAATACACAACCCAAAATTCATTCTAGCATACATTAGTGTGAATCATCTATGTTCTGTACATATGGTGTAGTATATGATCTTATCGTATCTAGTATCTGAAGAACGTAACAGAATCAAGATGAACTCACATAATGTAATACTAAGACATCTACTATATAAGATATAGTGATAGGTTGTCGTATCATCATTGCCGAGGGATGAGGGTCGGAGGACAGTCAACTTATCTACGGCTACATAGTTTCTGCCTCGCCAGTCGAATGGCTGCAGGGACTATATATGTCCTGATCACATGTCGTACCGTAGATTAATGCAAATGGAGCTGGAAACAAAATACAGAAACCAAAAAACAAAATACAGAATCCAATCCCTGGGTTCGCCGAAAATACGAAACACAGAATCCAATCCCTGTATTTTAAGTGTGAGAACGGATGGCTCAGAAGACAACCAAACCGGAGAGGATACTCCAAGAGATACATCTGAGTAGGACGTATACTCTGAGAGATCACCCTTACAGAAATGATATCAGTAGTGGGATCGAATGTTGGAGAAGATATTATCACAGTATACGTCCTCTCCTCCACGATGGCTCTAGACCCATCTGCTCGTCCCTGCTTCCATTCTTCTTATTTGACTCTCTCAGCCACACATGATATCCAGCTCAAGTGTAGAGTAGGCAGAAAAAAGGGCAGAATAGGAGGGGGAAGCAGCACAGCCGGCGGCATGACCCGGAGAAAGTACAGAGGTTTTCTTCAACATACGTAGAGAACTATAAGGATATATGTAAACACAACATATCATCTTGTCAAAGACCCTAAATGTGACAACCATGTTACCGCGGTGTCGGAAGACTAACATGTCATAATTTTATAAGCCGTGTGTTTTGACATAATCCTCCCAACCGGATTTCAGTTCTATGTAATAATGCGAGATTACGACACAGGAGGAAAGAGTTGGGATGATTATGTCAAAACACACGGCTTAGAAAATTATGACATGTTAATATTCCGACACCGCGGTAACATGGTTGTCACATTAAGGGTCTTTGACAAGATGACATATTGTGAAAAGATAAATCCTTATAGTTCTCCTACGTATGTTGAAGAAAACCTCTGTACTTCCTCCGGGTCATGCCGCCGGCTGTGCTGCTTCCCCCTCCTATTCCTGTCCCCTTCTTTTCGCCTACTCTACACTTGAGCTGGATATCATGTGTGGCTGAGAGAGTCAAATAAGAAGAATGGAAGCAGGGACGAGCAGATGGGTCTAGAGCCATCGTGGAGGAGAGGACATATACTGTGATAATATCTTCTCCAACATTCGATCCCACTACTGATATCATTTCTGTAAGGGTGATCTCTCAGAGTATACGTCCTACCCAGATGGATCTCTCGGAGTATCCTCTCCGGTTGGTTGTCGTATCATCATTGCCGAGGGATGAGGGTCGGAGGACAGTCCACTTTATCTATGGATACATAGTTTCTGCCTCGCCAGTCGAATGGCTGCAGGGACTATGTCCTGGTCACCCATCATGGGTGTTATCTGGTAAGTATATGTAACAGAATGTAAAAGAATGTATATGTTCTTATCGTATCTAGTATCTGAAGAATGTAACAAAATACAGAAACCAAAATACAAAATATAGAAACCAAAATACAGAAACCAAAATACAAAATATAGAATCCAAAAAAGGACCCTCTGTGAGAACGGATGGCTCAGAACACAAACCAACCGGAGAGGATACTCCGAGAGATCCATCTGGGAGGGACGTATAATCTGAGAGATCACCTTTACAAGAATTATATCAGTAGTAGGATTGAGTGCTGGAGGGGATATTATCAGAGTATACGTCCTACTCAGATGGGTCTCTCACCGTTACTATTTTTTTCTGACAGCATGGTGGATGTGCTCCGTCCACAGATTCTGGCTCCGAGCCAAAACTTTGTTCCGGAGCTCAAGTGGACATCTTTGGTGTCTAGCTCGAGCGAAAGGTTCCTGACAGCATGGTAGTCTCGTTTGTCAAAGTATCCGTGCTCGTCCCACAACCCATGTGGGATGAGCACGGATACTTTGACAGAGGAGACCACCATGCTGTCAGGAACCTTTCCCTCGAGCTATACACCAAAGATGTCCACTTGAGCTCCGGAACAAAGTTTTGGCTCGAAGCCAGAATCTGTGGACGGAGCACATCCACCATGCTGTCAGAAAAAAAATAGTAACGGTGAGAGACCCATCTGAGTAGGACGTATACTCTGATAACATCTCCTCCAGCACTCAATCCTACTACTGATATAATTCTTGTAAAGGTAATCTCTCAGATTATACGTCCCTCCCAGATGGATCTCTCGGAGTATCCTCTCCGGTTGGTTGTCGTATCATCATTGCCGAGGGATGAAGGTCGGAGGACAGTCCACTTTATCTACGGATACATAGTTTCCCTCGCCAGTCGAATGGCTGCAGGAACTATGTTACCGCGGTGTCGTAGTCCAATATAATCCAGAGATTGACACAGTTCTAATTCATATATGTAGTCCAATACAAATAGTCTAAAACAAAAACAACCCAATAAAAATAGTCCAATACAAATAAGTACTAATAGCTAATGCTTGCCACGCTGCTCACGCAAACGCTCAGTGATACTTTCACGCAACCACCTCCGAAAAGCGAGATTTTTGGTGCGAGGAGAGGCGTCGTCCCTTGCCAGGACTGCAACAAAAGCACTCTCGGCATTACTAGCTACCGGTGCTGGATGACTAGAACTCCCGGTCTCACTAGCAACCGGTGCCACTTCCTCCTCAACTGTAGGAGGAGCCACCTCAGTATTACTGTTTTCTTCAAACGACGTGCCGCTCCTCGGGTCATGGGTGCCATCTGGTAAGTATATGTAACAGAATGTAAAAGAATGTAACAGCTCAAATTCAAAAACCAAAATCCCCATGCCAAATGAATCATAAATTAAACCCAGACATGACATAGGATTAAACCTAATGATTTAATCATCCTTAAATCAGTAAACACAAACAGTGTACTAATTCTCAGTTTTTAGTCCAATTAATTCAAAAGCCATCATCCCATGCCAACAAAACACTCCATACACAGAAAACAACAGATTTTTGATAAGTACTTATTTGTGTAGACAATTCATTTAAAAAGGAAAAGATGAAGTCTAAGGTCTATCACATACCCAAGTGATATAGGACCAATATTGGACTGATACTCAAACGAACGGGTCTGCTACTGCTATGGAAAGAACACTAGTTATAAACTGTGACTGAACATATAACTATAGTATGCAGGACAAAATAGTAGTAGGGGTATCATCTGACTGCACACAAGGGATGATGAGCTGGGCAGGTGCAATATGGATGCAGTAAGCCACCCCAACAATGCCCGGCCCCCTCCTCCCCTACTGCATTTAACTGCTGCTGCTGCTGCATTTAACTGCTGCTGCTGCTGCATGCTTCTGCTGCAGCTGCTGCATTGCTGCTGTTGCAATGGTATATATATAGGCAATATGATACCATGAGATACTCTCAAGAACACATCTAAAATCTGAGAATAAATATACAAAATATTCATTCCAACAATAAATCAAACACTTGATGTGTCCAAATAGGAAGTTTCCCACATGGCGACGTGATTTAATAATACGTCGCTATTCGTCGCTCATCAGCGACGAATATTTATGCCTGTCGTAGAACGTCGCTAGCCAGCGACGTTTTGCAACGTTTTTTTATGACGTCGCTATTTTCAATAATAGCGACGTTATTGGTCGCCGTCGCTAAATGACGTCGCTAGCCAGGAGAGAGGCAGTGACGGAGGCAGCTGCCCGCCCCTCCCACCGCCCCCTCCACACCCCCGCCCCCTCCCATCGCCGCCCCTCCACACCCTCCGCCCCCGCGGCCAGCCCCCCCACACATACCCCCCCGTACCCCGCGGCCAGCCCCCGCCCCCATCGTCCCCCCCCAACGCTGCCCACCCCCTCGATCCCCCGCCCCTCCACACCCCCCGCCCCGCGCACGGCCAGCCCCCCTCCGCAACCCCCCGCACCACGCGGCCAGCCCCCGCGCGCCTCCATCCCTCCAACGCTTCCCGCCCTCCCACCGCCCCCTCCACACCCCCCGCCACCGCCGCCACCCGCAGTCGACGCCGCCCGCAGCCCCCGACGCCCCCGGCCCGCTGCACCCACGACCACCGCGCGCGCGAGAGAGAGAAAGAGAAAGAGAGAGAGAGAGAGAGAGGGGAGGAGAGGGGGATTACCTTTGGGAGAGAGAGAGGAGGGGGTCGCCGATCACCGCCGTGGGAGAGAGAGGAGAGGGGGTCGCCGATGATCACCGCGGAGAGAGAGAGAGAGAGAGAGGAGAGAGAGTGAAATTTGGGGGGAATAAAAAAGTTCTCCCCGTCGTTTCAATTTAAGTCTGGAACGTAAATTTAGCGACGGGAGTAGCGACGGATTATTCCGTCGCTAATTCGTCAGTAAATCTCGCGCGAGTAGCGACGGATTATTCCGTCGCTAAGTCGTCAGTAAATCTCGCGCAATATTTTAGGCTTTTGCCGCCAAAATATGCGACGTTCTAGCGACGGATATAAAACCGTCGCTACTTGGCCGACGACCTATCGACGACGTAGCGACGGATATGGACATAAAAAATAAAAAAAATTGTCCACTGCTTTCCGTCGGTAGTCCGTCACAAATCCGTCGGTGATCCGACGGTAATAGCGACGGAAAATTTCCGTCGCTAAATGGCTGTCGCTAAAGTACTGTAATTTGGTAGTGTGATGACACTTAGTATGCCTCAATGATGCCTTTTCATGATAACACTAGTATGCTTTACTGATGCCTTCACATGATGGCTGTTAATATGTTTACATGCTTCACTCTGATTATTACCCATGAACTGTAAACTGATGCTAGGCCCCAAGTAGAAAGATCATTCTAATAAATGCTTGCTTAAATGATCACTTTAATGTTGGTTTATGCGAGGGGTTGGATTCTACTCGCCAGTGCATAGATGATGTGCTAACCCACGTTTTGTGGGCAGGTGCTCTTGCTTGGGATATTCTACACACGAAGATTTGGCTTGATTGGTTCTGCGGCATCGAAGATTTGTTGGGCATACAGAAGCTCTCCTTGTACAAGATGATGTCTTCTATTTATAAAGGGCATAATGTATGGAACATTGTAATCAGTTGTACCAGTGAGATTGTAAGCCAAGTCAGTGTATCGAGTTGTAATCCAATGTATCCAAGTATCAAATGTAAGCTGTATAGTATTGTTCAGTTGGCTTTCAATGTAAAGTGAGATGTGTTGTAAACATTGTGCTTCAATACAAGTCTTGTACTTTTCTTCGATTATCAATAAAGAGAATAAAGTTCTATATGACTCTGTGTGACTTCAAGTTATCCTTTTATCTCCGCTGCTATAAAGAAACTAATGTATTTTTATTCAATCAGAAAGATTGTCCTCACTAAATTTAATTTGTCTGCTTCTGCCACTGCGATGTGTTCCTATCTGAAGATTATCGATTATGTACCATCTTTGCCTTGTACAAGTGCAATACCAGACTTGTACGGCATCACGCCCAAGCGAGGACGATCGATTCCAAGAGATAATTATGTGATTAAATGACTCTATGTATCGGGGCGTGACAAATTGGTATCAGAGCACGGCTTTACGTCCTTGGTCTCTTCTTTGATTCATTTCAAATCAAAGTTGCATCGGCGATTAACCAAAGTTGCTTCCGCGATCACTCAACGTTGCTTTCGAGATTAAATCAAAGATTGTTTCTGCGATTATGCTGTCGTCGTTCTGCAATCATCCTATGTTGCTTGTGTCTGAAAATTCGTTGACCCCTTGGCTACTCACTAGATGTTCCATACAATAAGTCTATATACATTGTGATGCCCCTGAATGAATGATTGTTGTTGGTTTGGACACAATAACCCAACAATGACTCGATGCCATAGTATGCTATGTTGTGAATGCTGTTTGGGATTGGGAATAAAGAAAGGTGGCTATGTATGCTGTAACAAGTTGAGAATTGAATGTGATGTTGGAAAAGATTGTGAATGGGGTAATTGATGGATGAGTTCAGCAGAACTAATGAGTTGACTCATGTGTGCTTGCTAGTGCTTTGAGACCCTAAGAATGTTGGCTTGTGATATTGAGACCCGAGATGTTGGCTAAGTGTTGTGATCATTATGGATCATGTAAGTCCGGAATAGAATTGAGTTGGTATTGTTTGAGGATGGCTTCGTTTCTGAGTGGTATATTGCCTCTACCACTCAGAACGAGATGTTGTTGACCTTTTCCATAGGATATCAATGAGACTATCTATGGGTACTGGGTAGTGCCGAGACTTAGCTGGGAGTCATGTATTATGGCTAGAAGACTCGAATGTCCCTTGACGGTGATGTTATATTTAGTAGAGAGATTGTCGGAAATTGTAACTGGGGGCTTAGTTAGAAATTGTTTAGTCGAATGATGACTGAACTAGTAAGACAGTTAATATGCTATGAGTAATGGATTTGGATAGAGGAATGTTGTGGCTTAAAATCTGATGTTGATTTCGAATGGTTGGATGCATTATGTGGCTAACAATATTGGTTGCTAAGCTGAAAGTTCTAGAAATATCGTCGGTGAATCAAAGGAATATTAGAGATCTATGCTTTAACCCTAAGGTGTAATAGATGTTATCCATCTTGATCACCAAAGGATAGTCATT